>VZRF01007216.1:64029-249098 GCA_013396875.1 Vireo altiloquus
CCTCCCTGCCTCCCGCCCTCCCTCACTCTCTCACTCTCGCTCTCTCGCTCTCTCTCTCTCTGCTCTCCCTCTTTCTCTCTCTCCCTCTCTCTTTCTGTGTGTATGTAGCGCAGGCAGCTCTGCTGCTGCAGCGTCAGGGAAGAGCTACCGAGAGAGGCTTCAGCAGCTCCCTCCACTTTGGGCAAACTTGCCGGTTTACCGCTTCTTCTTTTTTTTTTTTTTNACACGCACACATGTACGCCCGCACACCCGGTTCTCTCCCCACCGGATGCCCCATTCTCGCCTGCCCCCGGAGTCTCCCTCTTTTCCCTCCGGGCTCCGAGCACAGAGGACAGGTAAGGAGCCAGGCAGCACCGAGGGTAGGGCAGGAGCACACAAAGGCTGTAGGCGATTAAATGGCTCAAAGTCAAAAGGAGACGCGAACTAGGGACGTCAGAATAAGCAAAGTTGAGCAGGAGAGCTTTACCGTTAAAGTTTATTTCCCACTTACCCAGGTAGGTGACGCTACATTTTAGCAATCATCGAAGCAGCAAGTCTCTGTTCGGAAATAAATCTGTTACTTCTTACATGTGTTTATTCTACTAACCCTCTCGCTCCTTTCCTGATCGTCTTCTCCGAGGGATTTTTTTTTTTTTTTCTCCTAGGATACCCACAAACATGCTGAAAAGACACATTCAAAACACGATAATAGGAAAAACACAATCACAAAGACCGGGAGGCTGAAACAGCACTGGGAAACAGGACGAAAGTCTGAGATCTAAGGCAGCCCCCCTGCCTCCCTGGAGTTCTATGCAGTTACAGTGACTGCAGCTATTTCACAAAAGCACCGACACAACAGGGGAAGGTGGGAATCTGCGAAACGAGTTTCCTTACCAGCTTGATTTCACAAAATGCAGAATAGAAGAAAAGAAAGGCGAACAAACATTTGCTTTAAAAACCGTTGCTCGATTCACAGTCTATAGAGGACGTGGGGAGGGAAAGGGTAGGAGAAAATCACTACAGATCACGGGTTTAAGAAGGCAACAGAAGAAACACTCGGGCGTGAAATGAGGATCGGTTTTGAGGACTGAACTGGTGTTTTGTGATGAGCAGCTATCCCACTTGCAGCACTAGCAGCAGCAGAGACAGAGGGTAAGACTGAGCTTTCTGGAGTGCAGCGCNTCAATTGCCATTCAACATTTTAAAGCACAAGCCGATCTGCCGTGAAAGCGCCTGATCCACACTTCTCTGAAAGACACAGGAGGGAATACACAATTGCAGATTTCACCCACTGTGGCGGTGCAGATCACAGGAAACAACTGACTGATACAATTTTATTTGCAAATAGAACTCTGTATTATTTTTTTTTTAATCGCGTCGCGGCTCTTTTCCCCTCCCCTTTGCCATTCCGCTTTATATGGATGTAATTCAGAATCTGTGTTAATTCACATGGGGGATCCAGTTACATCTTGTTCCGCTCCGGGTATAATTACGAGAGACCAATAATCGCCTTTGGACACATAGTTTTGTTGCTAACCTTTGAACTGAAAGGATCAAGTTCAGATCTGGTTACCTGCATTGGGACGGGAAGGAAGAGGAGAGAGAGAGAGAGACTGCAATCTCATTTGTGAATCGCTCTCAGTGCTGCAGATCCAGATTGCTTTAACACATGCAGTGCAAATGCAGGTAAGGCACACACACAAACTGCGGATTCAAAAACAAACTTGGAACTGTTGTGTGTCTATGTTCTTATCTCCAGCCTTGCAAATTCTGGGCAAACGGCTTCTGCAGTTTCTGTATCGTTGCTTTGTGACTAATGACCTTGCGCAGAGTTGTTAAAAAAAAATCCGCTCCGGAGAAAGAGCTGAACATTTTAGGCGATCTCTGAAGATGGATTTGGGTGCTTTTCTGACAGCCAAAGGGGATATTCTGTGGACTGCACTGTAATTCTCGGTGTTTTCCTATCAGCTGTGCAGCTGCAGACATTATTGGGATTTTTATTTTTTCTTTACTTTTTTTTTTTTTTTTTTTTTTTTTTTTTTTTTTTTTTTAAAGAACTGCCCATTTCTAAGAGGATTTGGAGTTTTCCCGGACCCAAGCCCTTTGAATAAAGCGAATCACGATTTTTTTTTTTTTTTTCCCCTGTGTGTGCAGAGAGGGGGAAGAATAAAGCTAATGCCTTGGTCGTAAACGGCTGTGGGAGAGAGAGAGAGAGAGAGAAAAGAGAGAGTGCGTGAATTGTAGTTAACTCTAGTGTCGAAGACGACGACCTGGGGGGCTTTGAATCATACGGTGTTGCTCCTGCTTTTATTGAAAACCTTGCAAAGTGATTACAGTAAAATCAGAGAGGAGGAGGAGAAGGGGGAGGAGGAGGAAAATCCCATCCTATCTACTGAGATGAATCTTTAAAAAGCAAAATACACTGTCCCGTGAACTGTAAGTATATTGCAACTGGAAGGCAGGGAGAGCAGCACAGGAGCCAGCAGCAGGGTTTTGACCACCAATTGCACCAGTCATGAGACAATAAGTTTCCAGAAATAGAAGGATTTTATAATTGATCACCTGGACTCTCAGTCGCTCTGTTGGCTTATCAGGGGAGTTTACTGGGGGGCAGGTGGGAGTGAGAGGAGGGCGGGGGGTTTCGGTACGAGGAAGATGAGGAAGATGCGGACCCTCCTTCGCTTTGTGCATTGCTGCTGCTGCTGCTTCTTGCTCCTCTTGCCTCCGCCGCTCTGGGTCAGCCTGGCAGCGGCTAAGCAGCTCCTGAAGTACCGGCTGGCCGAGGAGGGACCCGCCGACATCCGCATCGGCAACGTGGCTTCCGACCTGGGGATCGTGACGGGCTCCGGAGAGGTGACATTCAGCCTGGAGTCGGGCTCCGACTATCTCAAGATCGATAACATGACCGGGGAGCTGAGCACCACAGAGCGGCGCATCGACCGCGAAAAGCTACCGCAGTGCCAGATGATCTTCGACGAGAACGAGTGCTTCTTGGACTTCGAGGTGTCGGTCATCGGCCCCTCGCAGAGCTGGGTGGACCTCTTCGAGGGCCGGGTCATCATCCTGGACATCAACGACAACACCCCCACCTTCCCTTCCCCCGTCCTCACGCTCACCGTGGAGGAGAACCGGCCCGTGGGGACCCTCTACCTCCTCCCCACGGCCACCGACAGGGACTTCGGCCGCAACGGCATCGAGCGCTACGAGCTGCTGCAGGAGCCCGGCGGGGACGGCGGCCGGCGCGGCGGCGGGGGGGGCCCGGCCGGCCCCGAGAGCGCCCCCTACGCCGGCGGCAGCAAGCGGCGGCAGGAGGCGGAGGCGGCGGCCCGCAGCAGCGTCTTCGAGCTGCAGGTGGCCGACACCCTGGACGGGGAGAAGCAGCCGCAGCTGATCGTCAAGGGGGCGCTGGACCGCGAGCAGCGCGACTCCTACGAGCTCAGCCTCCGCGTGCGGGACGGCGGCGACCCGGCACGGTCCTCGCAGGCCATCCTGAGGGTGCTGATCACCGACGTGAACGACAACAGCCCCCGCTTCGAGAAGAGCGTCTACGAGGCGGACCTGGCGGAGAACAGCAGCCCTGGGACGCCCATCCTGCAGCTACGAGCCACCGACCTGGACGTGGGAGTGAACGGGCAGATCGAGTACGTCTTCGGGGCGGCCACCGAGTCCGTCAGGCGCCTGCTGCGGCTGGACGAGACCTCGGGCTGGCTCAGCGTCTTGCACCGCATCGACCGGGAGGAGGTGAACCAGCTTCGCTTCACTGTCATGGCCCGAGACCGGGGCCAGCCCCCCAAGACGGACAAGGCCACTGTCGTGCTGAACATCCGGGATGAGAATGACAATGTCCCCACCATCGACATCCGTAAAATTGGGCGCATCCCACTCCGGGACGGGGTGGCCAGCGTGGCCGAGGATGTGTTGGTGGACACCCCCATTGCCTTGGTGCAGGTGTCAGATCGGGACCAAGGGGAAAATGGTGTGGTTACCTGCACTGTGGTGGGCGACGTGCCCTTCCAGCTCAAGCCAGCCAGTGAGGGTGAAGGGGAGCCACAGAATAAGCGCAAATATTTCCTCCACACCTCAGCCCCTCTGGATTATGAAGCTGTCCGTGACTACAACGTAGTGATTGTGGCTGTGGACTCAGGCAGCCCCAGCTTGTCCAGCAACAACTCCTTGCTGGTGCGGGTCGGGGACACTAATGACAACCCTCCCATGTTCAGCCAGGCCGTGCTGGAGGTCTCGTTTCCAGAGAATAACTTGCCTGGTGAGAGGGTGGCCACAGTGGTTGCCACAGATGCGGACAGTGGCAAGAATGCTGAGATCACCTACTCCCTGGAGCCCTCACCCCTCTCCTCTGAGGCACTGGGCAGCATCTTCAGCATTGACCCTGACTCTGGGGATGTGTCGGTGCAGGCAGTGCTGGACCGTGAGCAACGTGACACCTATGAGTTTCAGGTGACGGCCCGGGACAAGGGGGTACCATCCCTGCAGGGCTCCACCACGGTGGTGGTGCGAGTGTCGGACCGCAATGACAATGAGCCACGCTTCATGCAGGATGTGTTCACCTTCTATGTGAAGGAAAACCTGCAGCCCAACAGCCCTGTGGGCATGGTGACTGTGATGGACTTTGACAAGGGCCGCAACGCCGAGCTCAGCCTCTCCATCCAGCCCGGAGACCACGACCAGGCTGCTGGCATCTTCTCCATAGAGAATGACACTGGAACCATTTTCTCCACTGTCTCTTTTGACCGTGAGCAGCAGACCAGCTACACCTTTAAGGTGAAGGCAGTGGACGGGGGTGAGCCACCACGCTCTGCCACTGCCACAGTGTCCCTCTTTGTGATGGATGAGAATGACAATGCACCCACTGTCACCTTCCCCAGCAACAGCTCCTACACTGTCCTGCCACCCTCCAGCAACATGCGCACGGTGGTGGCCACAGTGGTGGCCACTGATGCTGACACCGGTCTCAACGCTGACCTCAACTACAGCATTGTTGGGGGCAACCCCTTCAAACTCTTTGAAATAGACCCAGCCAGTGGTGTGGTGTCACTGGTGGGCAAGTTGGCCCCCAAGCACTATGGCCTGCATCGCCTGGTTGTGCAGGTGAATGACAGTGGGCAGCCACCCCAGTCCACCACTGCCCTGCTCCATGTCTTTGTCAATGAGAGCCTGTCCAATGCCACTGTGGTGGAGAGCCAGGTGGCCCGCAGCCTTCACACCCCACTGGCCCAGGACATTGCTGGTGATCCTAGCTATGAGCTGAGCAAGCAGAGGCTTAGCATAGTCATTGGCGTGGTGGCCGGCATCATGACCGTCATCCTGCTTATCCTGGTGGTGGTCATGGCCCGCTACTGCCGATCCAAGGGCAAGCACGGCTATGAGGCCGGCAAGAAGGACCATGAAGATTTCTTCACCCCCCAGCAGCATGACAAGGCCAAGAAGCCCAAGAAGGACAAGAAAGGCAAGAAGGGCAAGCAGCCCCTCTACAGCAGCATTGTTACTGTCGAGGCTTCCAAGCCCAATGGGCAGCGCTACGACAGTGTCAACGAGAAGCTCTCGGACAGCCCCGGCATGGGCCGATATCGCTCTGTCAACGGTGGCCCAGGCAGCCCTGACCTGGCCAGGCACTACAAGTCGAGCTCACCGCTGCCCACCGTCCAGCTGCACCCGCAGTCCCCCACCGCTGGCAAAAAGCACCAGGCCGTGCAGGACCTGCCCCCAGCCAACACCTTCGTGGGCGCTGGCGACAACATCTCCATCGGCTCGGACCATTGCTCCGAGTACAGCTGCCAGGCCAGCAGCAAGTACAGCAAGCAGGTAAGAGCGCTGCGCTCCGCGCACCCCGTGGGCCCCAGCACGCACGCACACGCACACACGGAGCGGGAGAGGGAGAGGGGATACTCGTTCTCCCTGCATCCCACACCGGCACAGGCACACACCCGCCAGGTGCAGTGACCCGCTCAGCCTGCCATCCCCGCCCCCTCCCTCCAGGCACTCAGGGGCACAGACCAACACGCAGCACGCAGGAAGGACAGTCAGAGATCTTTATTGTTATTACTATAATTTTTATCATTCCCTCCGCTTATCAGATCCGGCAGCTAACCAGCCCGTCCATGCAGTCCGACCGCGTTGCCCCAGCCGCGGAGGTCGGGCTCTCTGTCGCCAGTCCCGACAGCGAGCTGTAGGGCAGCCTGAGACGCGCCTTAGTCAGCCGCGCTCCTGCAGGCCAAACCCGCTGTTTTGGGGGGGTCGAGGGGAGATTAGGGCCCCCACCGGGCGGAGCCGCCGTCCCCCGCCCGCCCCCGGCCCCGCCTCCATCCGCCGGTCCCGGCGCTTCCCCCGCCGGGATGCCTTCCCAGCCCTAGGGACGTGTCCGCTCCGGGTGAGGAGGAAAGTTTCGAGTTTCCCCTCGGCAGCCAGGTGTTTTGGGGAAAGGGGGTTGCTGCCTTCCTGACGCTTCCTAAAGCGGTGGGTGAGAGTGGATTTGCAGCCGCCGCGCAGAAGCGTTAATGGCTGTAATTACCGGGTCTTTCATTAGGACCAAAATGCTTAAAAAATCTACACAGCCTATCTGCGCTCTAATTTACACCACAGAGATTGCACTTATTGCAGCAGTTTCTCTGAATACACATAAGCGTTAGTGAATTTAGAATCGCACCCCGGTATGCTTTCGTTGCTTTTTTTTTTTTTTTTTTCCCTCTCTCCTATCACACGAAATTTCATCCAAGCTGAGAAGCCCTAATTTACTCGCCCAGCTGCCGCATAGCTCTGTTTGTAGTGTGACTGCCGTGAGACTTTTCGGAGCGAAATGTGCCTTCAGGGCTGCCACGAGTGACTGGCTCTGGTCTCGGCTGTGTTGGCGGGGCTCTGTTCAGTGAAGCTCCGGTAGCCTATAACTGGAGATGGTAGGGACATCTTTACAGTCCTTGAAATAAAATAGGGATAGCACAGAGGAGAATCAA
Organism: Vireo altiloquus; assembly: GCA_013396875.1. Taxonomy (NCBI): domain Eukaryota; kingdom Metazoa; phylum Chordata; class Aves; order Passeriformes; family Vireonidae; genus Vireo; species Vireo altiloquus. The sequence goes on from VZRF01007216.1 coordinate 70,974, forward strand.
GCTTCTAAGTGAAGGCTTCAGTTTATTCTATAACACACATATGTAGCCTGAACAGAGGTCACTCTTTTAAGGGGGAGTACTTTTTGGGTGGTAGTACATATAAGATCATATCCTGAAAGTTTCCTCAGCTCCAATGCCTGTTACGCAAGATGCTGGAGACAGATGAATGCTGATTCATGTAAATGCACATCCAAGTCTGGAACAGGGAAATTCTGACTGGTTCGACAAAAATGCTTTCTTTTCAACTTATTAATATGCAAATATGGTACATGATGACATTTTTTATACTTTGAAATGTCTGCTGCCTTACTAAAATTGAAGTTTTACAAGCGTTGCTAGTATTTGCATTCTGCTCAGAAATACTTAAAATAAAGTAGAATAAAGCTACTTGTATGACCCACCCCCTCAGTCTTTCAGGTCACCAAAATAGTGTGATTGTACTATCTGCCAGTGCTTTTTGTCTATGTGGTTTTTCAGGTGATACAGATTTATAGAGCGTTTGACACAGTAGTTTCAGTGTGATACATTTCATTAACGCTCTCCTAGAAAGTACATCACAATTTCAGTTTAAGAATAGTCTGTGTAATACACAAAGTACTAAGTTCCTTAGCTTTCATCTCCTAAGGCTTATTAAACACAGAGTAGATTATGCCATTTTAGCAAACGTTGGAATAAAAGTAGCAGTGGAATATATGCTAATCAGATATCACTTCTTTCTTGATGCTGCAATTCATCTAAACATATGGATTATAATCTGTAAAAGCGTAATTTAATTTCAGTGTCAAGGAATGATTTGCATTCTAAGTGTAGGAATGGTAAAGGAATGCACATTACAAATTAGTTTTGCTTGATAAAAACCCACAATTTATAATACAGAAATGTATTTTGAATTACTTAACATTTTCCAAGAATTTGTTTTGATATAAAATATATGAGAAAACTTAGTAGAAGAAGATGGTATTATAGCACTTTTATAAAGAAGTGCACCCTGAATTGCTCCACTACTTATGTATTTTGCTGCAAACCAGTTTTGAGTCTTTATAGTTATCTTGTGTTAAATATTTAGCCTGTTATGAAAGTTCACTTATCCAAGTAGTTTATAGCTAGTATTCTAATATCTTAGCTATTTAGTTTTAAATATGTAGAAAGTATTTGCATACTTGTAAAGTATGTATATAAGTTGGAAATTGTCCAAGAACACAGTAAGGGTATTGTTAAATAACAGACTTTATGGGAGGACTTTATCAGTCACAAAACCTCCATTACCACTTTCCTATGGATTCTTGCCAGCTTGCTACTGAGTGATATTTCTATAGTTTTGTTAATTTTGCGTAGTAGTAGGGACCTAAAGACTTATTTGAATAAATAATGCACACACTTGTTCACATCTCAAACACTAACAGTGCAGTATTTCTCAGTTTAGCCGGCAAAACACCTGAGGATTTTAACACCCAAACCACGTGGAGCTCTTGTTCAGCACAATTGTTTAGAGAGAAATGTGAAGCAGATGCAGACAAAGTGTTCTGATGGGATATATATCAGATTGTTTCACAGTTCTGCTGTACATGTGAAACAGAACCAGTAGCATAATGGTGTGACTGTGGTAGGAAGACTACCTGAGATCTCTAAGACTGCCTTTATTTACTCATTGTCAGTTCCCTTTGTTCTAAGGAGACATTAATGTATAAAATTTTAGAACAAATAAACAGCAGAACGTACCTGCTCTAAGTTACTGGAGATGAGAGTGATGCTGATTTCCCATTAGTGTAATTAGAATTGGTAACTGATACTTCCCTGTATCTACAATACAGCAGTCACGAAATAAAGTCTCTGCTTACATGACCGACTGGTGTACCCCAGGGAACAAAAGTTGTTTTCATTCCAATTATTTGATACTTCCTTTTTAAGGTGATGAATTTAATTCTTATATGAGTTTCAAAATACGTTGTGTTTGATACAGTACTGTGTAATGAACTTCATGGGAGAAAACGACAAACAATTTGTAACTCTCCTCCTTCTGACATCGTGGCTTTTATATAAAATTCTGTATTCAGTAGACTTCTGACATTTCACAGTCACCCTTTTTTTAGGAGATCTTTAACAAGTTTCACTCTTGTCTTATTTAGCATGGTATTACTCTGAAATATTCTTTCAGCCTCTCACTTATCAATTCCTTTTCAGTAAAGCACTACAAATGTTTAAAACACTTAGTATTCCACAGGTCTTAATCACTTGCCAAAAGTTAAAGCTATACAGAAATGTTTTACTGAATTGGGAAGAGTTTAAACAAGTGTTTTTCTGAAGCATGGATTGGAAATTTGAACCCTGCATTGCCTGTGCATTGCCTGTGAGGAGCCTGGATATTACTAACTTCCAGCAAAGACAGCCAAAGATAATGAAAGCTCAGTGCCTAAGGGGAATCACTTAGCAGCTTGGAGAGTTACATACTTAATCATAAAACTCAAAATGAATTTTAATTGTAAATAATTGTTTATTTTATCATTTAGTTACAGATATATTTTTATAATATATACTTCTCTTTGTCTCATGGCTCAAAATAGTGGCATGTAAGCAGTTTTATTTGACTGAAATTTTTAATCACGAATCAGTGTGTTACCAACCACTCTTTGAAAGAACAGGCCTTTTAAACACTCTTTATATGTTTATATTTCTTGGCCATCACATTATCTTTGTTTTTTTATTTGTTCTACTAATCAATGATTAATGACTCTTTAAAACACTTCAGTTGTGATGTTGAGGGTTTTTTTGTTTGTTATTTTTTAAGATATTGGTTGCTATCAGTAGAACTAGCAGAACTAGTTCAGGAATTTCTGAGTAGAACTGTTTCTGTACTTCAGGTGTTGGCTTCTTAGCCAATTCTATAATTCTTTATGAAAAACTCCAATGCCTTTTCTCATTGAAAATGTATTGTTTCATGAAGAAAAGTGTTCTCAAACCAGTGTGCTGACTCTCTAATCAAAATTATATGCATTTCCTGTAAAGTCTGATTTCCTTGAAAGTGAAATACATAGAAATTCATTTTTGAAAAAAAAAATCTTTGTTTGGTAGCCAATTCATAAAATTTCAAACATTAATCAGTCTGCTGCAATATTGCAGAAGAATTTTGACTAGTTGGTTATCATATATGTGAATTGTATCTATAAACTAAATGGGTCAATTTCCTGATAAACATGCACGTATACCCAGCAGCCTTAACAGGACCCCAAATTCATCCATTAAGGGGGCAATCAGTTTAAACATGCAGGAAAACATCATCTTTCCTCTAGTTTGTTTACAGACACTCACATGCACAGAGAGGCTTATCTCAAAGGCTACTTTTTATATTCCCAAACAACTCTAAAGTTTTTTACAACTTTAAGTTAAGCAAATGTCCTACGGTATAATGATCATAAAAATAACAATGTTATGGTGGTACTAACTGCCATGTCAAAAAGAATGGAAACATTATTATTAAGTATAAACATTTACATTGGTGACTTCTTTCATACATTTAACTTTCATACTGTTTAATGAAAAGTGTACAGAAGTATTTTCAATTTTCTGTTCTCATTTTGCATTATGTTAAATCTTTTACAATTATTTTTTAAAAGTGACCCACATTTGACCTTCAGTAGCAAATTATGATGAGAGAGGGGCTAATTAAACATGAAATGGATGTATCGTTGATGCTTTAATTATCTTTATTTAACACAAAGTGTTCCACTGATAAGTGCAGCTTTTATTTTTTTCCTCTCCAGTAAAATCATCTTGTACAGTGAGCAAATGACTAAGTTACCACTGAATCATTCTGCACTCCCAGGAGATGTACAGAGCCAAAAGGGACAGGATCTGAGTAAAGGAGGATACATGCTCTGAATAAGTAAAGAGCAGTACTATTATAGGCAGGGGGTAGCAAGAAACATCTTTAAAAGGATGGGATCTGATTTATCAGCTCAGACAGCTCTCTGGCGTTGTACATAGTGAACCTGGGTTATAACCATGGTTAGCAGTTTGACTATTGCTGTCAGTCTTTTTGTTTCTGAGTGTGTTCCTTTTTCTCTATCTTTTTCTTTTTCTTTAGTTTGTGTTTAACTGTCTGATTTTCTAGTATTTGGAATGGTTGCTGGTTTGACCACCAATACAGCTTTGTTTCAGAGAAATTTCTGCAGCTTCAGACTCATTTCACTTTAAGTATTTTCTTTCAGAAGTTTTAGAAGGTTTATGTACTTAGTAATATGCTGGGCTACTTTGAGATATAAAACTAATCTATTTGGTTTTGCATTAAAATATAAAAGAAAATCAACAAACTTCAGAAGTAGTTAGCATTATAAGTCAACTAAATCCTTAAAAAGTACTGTGAACTCTTCACTATAATTGCAAAACCTCTTAGTACTTAATTACAAATCTTAACAAAATTAACGTAATTTTGACTATATATATAGGAAATACTGATAGAAGCATATGAGCAATTCAGCATAGTATTTAGCAGGCAGATTTTTTTAAGCAAGTCTGCTTCCAGCAGATATTTAGAAACTGTTAAAGCTGCAAAATATTTTCCTTTTTTTCAGTCTTAGGCTATATTACATGTAATACCTTCCATGGAATTTATGTTCTACATTTCTCCATGTAAAAAATATTATTATCTTTTTAGGTGTTTGTTTTTCTTTTTTTTTCCTCAACATGTGCTGAGAAGATGGTATTTTTGTATTTTTCTTCCTTGATTTTTCTTTCCTGGAAGAGAAGATTTGTTTTCTGTTGTTGGATTTTGGACTTTTCTAGCATATACTATACATTCATTTTCATCAATAATTGAAATGACAAAAATAAACCAACAGTTACTCTCAAGGATCAAAAAACCCTTTTTAATTATTGGGGTTTTTTTGCATATATTTACATTATTTTAATTTTTAATTAAGTTTGTAAAAGAAAATTCTGACATTCATAAAGGTATATTTCAAACTAGGACTGACTTACTGTCTTCCATATGCTTCAGAAAACAGACTTCCCAAGGTCACTTTTATTTTGTTGTTGTGGGTGACAAAATATCACGCTAATGCTGGAGTAACAAAGATTAGTGGAGCATCTAAAATGGGTGACAAGAATAAGAATAGAATAACACCAGAACAATCCATAGGAGATTTTAAATTTTTTAATTTCTTATTTTAATGTCATTTTCCTCTATAAATATTTAACTGAGAGCAGGTCATGAACACGTCAAAATCACAAAATATGATAATACTGAAGTACCAGTTAGTCAAGTTCCTGAGTTATGTCAGTGACACATGCTGAAGTTGTCCAGTTGTGTGGAGATGTGCTTAGCATGACTCATTTTCTCACTCTTATGTGGCCATTTTCACTGACAAGAGGTCTAAAATTAAAATAAAGAACTACTTTTGAAGATATTAAAAGAACCAAGGGATTATCTGTATATATAGCACATACGAGCAGTGTGGAGGAACCACTTATTATTTTTTGTGAAAGGATAATATGGAAAAACTTTAGAGTAAATTTTGGAGTTTAGAAGTTTGGAGAGAAACAATGTTCTAGCACCATCTAAAACTGTAAGGTAGGTAAAAGAGATGTGATTTTTTATTGTTTATACCAGTCAAAAAATTTTCTCTGATTTAGGCAAACAGTTGTTTTGGAATCAGTTTGTGAAATGGTGCAGCATAGCCCAATAATTTAAGTTTTACTCAGAGTGGATCACAAACAGTACAATTATTAGAAGAATAAGCAGAAAAGCACTGTCTTTTTCTTTTAAAACTTAATTTGTCTTATTAACTATTAACAAGAGTGAATATAAGTTTTTAAGGAAAACATCTGTCAGATGAGCTTTTGCTAGAGGTTTAATGTTCTAATGTCTGAGTTTGTAATTGAATGAAAGAAATGTGTGCTTGCAAGTAGCATTCTTGCAGTATTAGGAAACAATAAAACTAGTATTTATCAAAGTGTTTGATATAAGGTCTTTTATTATCTCTAGATAATTATGCATAATGTAAAGTTAATTTTTTAAGGCTAGGTACAGAAGGCAGGTACTAGCTGATGCTAAAAATCGCTCATGAATAGAACCAGAATACAGAAATACTGATTCCATCTGCCAAAAATTCAGATACAATATTATCTTGCAGTCATATCTGAACAAATTCTTTCTGGTAACCCATTGTAAGTAAAAAAATATTTGCCACCTGGCAGCATAAAAATTCCTGAATTACATGGTCACATGATGATTATGAATAATCTGACATAAACTCCATGAAAATTAGATTCTTGACTGGGGTTGTGGCCCAGAAATGTATTCTGTGTTATATATCAAATGTATTGTCTCTTGTAACACTTCCCAAAGAGAAATGGGAGGGGCTACTATAATTTATTCTGTCTATCCATATATAAATGTCAAGGCCTTTTCAGCCCTGGAGCAGTGTAAAATATGAGAAGTAGTCTTGACTTCCTTTGGGTACCAAATCTCAAGAGGCAGAATTACTTTAATACAATCTCAGAGACTTATCCTTGGGTTAAAAAAGACCCTTCATAAGGACAGCTCTTTTACAGGGATACAATTCGGGGTAGAATCATATTTCTGAGTTCAGTGTTGTGCTGGAAAATGAGCTAAAGGAAGTTATGGAGGTTGTAATATGAAATCATGGAACTTTCTGGTTATGATTCAGCAACCTAAGTATGTGCATCCTGATGTCAGTTTAGACACCTGAAAGTTCCTGCACTGTCTGCACAGAGCTGCACACACTGGGTGTATGATGCAAGACTTGGGTGTCTTCTGTGACACTCTTCTGTAGCTGCAGCCCAAGGCCAAACAAAAAAAGCAATCACTAAATACTTTGGTTTACTTAAAGAACAATAATTAGAATAAAATTAAGCACTCTGCATGTAGTGCACTTTGGCAGGGCTGAAAATTATTTTTCCTGTGAGAACTTCAGCACAATTTTCAAGTGTGTGTGCCGTACACATGCCAATTAATAGAACAGAATCTGCATGTGTGACACCTGATCACATATAAGCAATTAGCTTAACAGAACTTCCATTCATCGTCAGACCTCTCAGGTTGATCTTTATGTACAAGTAATTCTACAAAAGTCAACCAAATTTAACTAGTATTAACTGCGGTAAATTGTATGAGGTGTTGTAATATTTGGAAAATGCTTCATATTAAAATAAAATATATATAGAGAACACCAATTCATCAGTTTGGATGTTAATCCCCTGCATTTAAGTTATCAGCATGTATATGAGTATAATTTCCAAAATAATAGAGTAAGTTTTCATCGTGTATTACACCCAAAAGTAAAATTATCTTTGTAACAGGGTCTGGAAATGATATGGCTTTGATGACATTTCAAAAAAGTAAGATTTTAGTATTGAACATATTCTTACTAAAACTAATGGTAGAGCAAGAATACATACAGTAAGATAACTTTGTTAGTCCCCAAACAGGAAATGTTTTTTGTTCATGGAGCTGTGTGTTACTCATTGTAGGCATATTTACAGGAAAGTCGCGGCCTGAAAATTCCTATCAACTTCATAATGCAAAACTTTGCTTCAGGTGAAATCTGGCCATTAAAATCTGCTTAGTGTATTGCAAGTCCTATTTAAAACAGTATATTTGAGAAGAGAAAATGCTTGTTTTTGCAGTCTTTCTAAAGGTGAAAGACAAGAATGGAAATACAGATGATAAACCAACATCAAGCAAAAGCATTAGTTCACCTGGTCCCAACATTTTCACAGTGATATTTTAAGCCCCTATTTTACACCTTTGCTATTCACAACTTCTATGATTTTGCTGGTTTTAACACACATCTGATCTTGTCATGTCATACCTTCTCTAAGTGAAGTTACATTGTCGTAAAATTTGAGTGATGAAATAGTGAATCAGTTGCCTTATCTCCATCCGTGTATTCCAAATTGGTTATAATGACATAACGTGTGCCTTAAGTGATAGTGAGAGAGAGTATCCATCATTCTGCTGGATTAGAAAAGTGCTATTTTCAGTCATCATGTAATTATATTCCAGTTGCAGTACAAGTTTACAGAAGGACAGTAATTGATTTACTTGAGAGAAAAGTATTTGTTGAATTTTCAAGTAATGTTGTGAGTTCTTATATGGAGGGAATAATTGCACTGGAAACTAGAAATCTCTACTTAACAGGGCACTACATGCTCAGCCTCTGAACCTCAGCCCAGATCTTGGGTAAGATCTGTCACACTTCAATGAATTTAGAAAATTCACTCTGAAGGCTCATCTGACTGTATACTGAATGTTACTTTTCTTCTTGCAACTTAAGGGCCTGAATTTTACTCGTATTCAGAAAAAATCCATTAAAATAATTTTATTTTAATGGCATTTTTCTGAATACGAGTAAAATTCAGCTATTTCTAGAGCACATGTTAATTCTGATGGGTAAAAGTGACAGCAATGGGAATGAACAGAGCAGTACCTGTTTTCATAGACTCTTTATAAGTGTTTTTCTGAGGAATTGCAACACAAAATCTGGGTTATGTATTTTGCTCAATTTGTTACTATATACATTTGAAACAGAATAGCATGACAAATCTGAACTATCTAACTGCATTGCAGATGTGAGTAGTACTTTACAGACTGACAGAGAACTACCACTGAGGCACAGTAGGTGTTTCAGCAGCATGTGGGTTTGTGTAATGGGTGGGTTCACGCAATAGGTTCAGACCTGGCACTGGCAGATCCTTGAATAGATATGAAATCACTAGGGCTTGGTGCACCACAGTAATTAATTTTGTTTAAATTCTCCTGGTTCATAGGTAGAAATTATAGGTATGTTACTAAAATAATTGCTACGTGTGTTTTTCCGTGTTTTTATACAAGAATTAAAAGAAATTACACAAGACAGCTTTCGTTTAGAAGTAAAGGAAACTTATGAAAGTGTTTGCAGAATGACTCTGCATTTGCCATCCTGTGTTTTGCAGAGATCACTGGACATTTATATAATTTATCCTTTTTTGTGCAACTAGTTATTTAAATAATTATTTATACCACTGCTAGTATTCTGGATCTTTTTGTTTGTTCTTTAGTGCAGATGAAAACATTAGCAACAGTGTGAAATTCCTCTGTGCACCACATATTAAAAAGATTTTGTTTTCATATTGCAAAATGTTGTATCACTTATGGTCTCATAGTCAAGGACTGGGTGATGTTTTATTCAATTGGCCCTTCAGAAGCTGCTGAATGAATTGAAAATTTATCTTGGACTTTCTAATACTGCATTAGTGCACCTTTCTAGGAACCTTGAATACTAAATATATATATTTTTTCTATACTAGTTCTTAATTAAATATATGAAGGGACTGAACTCTAAATTATACAGTAAACTTCCTGGAGAATTAATGTTACAGAAATATGAAAGGGCTGGCTAAAGCATCACTTTACCAAATGTTTCTAAAAGGCTTTATATATTTATAAGACTTCATGATCTACTATTGATGCAAATTACTAAGGATAAAAGAAAATCCATCTGTTATCAAAGGAAAAATAAATTAAATAAGTCCAAGGATTTGAAAGACTTAGCATTAAGGACTAAGTATTCATACTTTGTGATGGGTTTATAGTAATTGACAGTAGAAAAGACTTCCTTTTAGCATTTACAATGTGGGTTATTTTTTTTTAAGTAAAGAAAATGACTTTGCCATAAAAGCTTCTCATGTAACATATCCTGTCTCATTTCATAATTTCCTATCCTTCACTGAAATGCCTCAATTAAAATATGACCTACACCGTTTCATGTTGTGTTGCGCATTACTAGTTTTGCTATTATTGCCCTTACATTTAATCAAATTGTCAGTAGCTAAATAAATAGCATTTCATCAAGAGCTGTTGGTTTTCAATCAGCTAGGAAACAGATTACTGGCCTGAGAACAGATCTAAGGCTAGTGTCTCCAATCTGCAACTAATTGTGCACTGATAATAGCACTGCCCACAGGCAAATCTTACTCTCTGTCCTGATCTATGATAGATTTTCCTGTATGTTAATATTACATCAGATGGATTCATTTTGTTGCAGTTGCTATATTTAACCTTTCCTTTTAAATTGGAAATATATATTGTTTGGAGATACTACCCTCATGTTTAATTTCTGAAAGGAAATGCGTAAAGGAGAAATCTCAAGGAAAACATTATAGCCATGCTTTTCCCTTCAGCTTCTCCTCTTAAAACAGTTGGTTCTTTAGAAGATAAAGTACGGTTGATATTTAAAGAAGTATTTACATGTAATATTACATATTCTATGGCTTATCTCAGGGGAGTGAGGAACATGTGTTACAAACTACAGAAGGAAGTAGTGCTTCACTCTCTCCTGGTGTGTGTGGACTAGCTGTTGGGGGTGTGAGTGCCAGAGTTCTCTGGATCAGTTGCAGACCACATGCTAACCATATATAGGATATATGCAGATTACATTGTTAAGACATTATAAATACGTTTTTCCAGTGTGAAGTTGATGAGGGTGATTAAATACACTGCAGACCCAATACTGTACTGAGACTGTAGTTTCAGGTGCTTCACAAATACAAAACATACTGTAAAAGCTGCTTTTAAACAAGGCATACATAGAGGGTAGAATAGCAAATACTGTCTGTAGTCAGCACATTATAGTGTTCTGGAAGAAAACTATAGTCTTCTGGGCTGTGTACATTGTTCTTGTGAAACGATTCCAACAGTTTCAAATCTTTTTTTCACCTTGCTAGTTATGCAAGCGTCTCTTCACTTTTTTCACTAAAGCAAGTGGGAATTGTTCACTGTCACAAATAATAAATAACAAGAGCACCCGATCTGCAGAGCATGGAAGTGATAAAAACACATGCTTACGAGTGCTTGAGATTTTACAGCTATTAATTTTGAACTTTTTGATTGCAATTCTGTTTTGCAAGACTGGATGTTGTTAAGGCAGCAGTACACAGTGACAGTGAAGGGTTGTGTCAACATGCATTTATCACTGTGAGCCTGATAAATTCAGTGTAAGAGATGGTCAGAAAATATCCCTAAACCTGAAGTTGTAAAATGCATCTTGCCTTTACTGAAAGTTAAAATTTTTCTATTACTGCTAATGATCTTTTTAAATTAGTAATTTAATACTAATATGAGCATGCTTGAGAAGGTTTCTTTGTGCATAATGGATTGTATAGCTCTTACCAACATTAATGAATTCCTTAAAGCGTACACCAAGGGAATCTAGGAGTTTATGTACAGAATACTATTGAATATACAACATGTAATCACATACAGAAGGGTCCTTTACCAAAGGTCAGCAAACACTGTAGCAAGTTTGGCATTAATAAAAGTCAGAAGGACTCTTCAGATTTTCAAGGATGCTTAAAATATTTTTTAAAGGTGCCTAGCACTTGAAGTCTAAATTGCAAGTTTGCTTAAAATTATATTACCCATCTACTTCTATGTAAAGCAAAATGTGTAGATCATGTCTTCCATTCTGAGATTGCAGCATTCACAGGTTATAGTAGTTGTTTTTAATCAGAAACCACATTTTTGGTTTATGTGTAGAAACAGGAATTTCAGTAATTGTTAGGCATCATTCTGAAGTTGTATACTGTTAGAAATTGGAACACAAAGAAACTGAATACTTAATCTGTAGTATTTATGCTCAAGTTTCAAAGTGATAACAGAGAAAGTAAATCCCAAGTTATACAGTAGAAAGTTGTGAATAAGGGAAGTAATTGAGTAAGAACATGTCTAGAAATGCTAGTACTTCATTTTTTAAATCTTTATCATCCTAGGGAATTAATCTTCAGCCTTTCTGAAATCCTCACTGAGCTGGTAATTTTTTTCACATTTTCAGAACATCATCAAAGCCATGCTAATCTGGACCAAGGGCATGTCTCAGAGTCCTTGAATCTCTGAAGAAAACAGTTTGCTGTCTTTCCTGTTTTTAACATAATTGAGATTCACTTCAAACTTTTATAAAACCTTCAGAGAGGACAGTTTGATTATTTACAAGGCAGGTGTTATAGGATACAATCGACAGTTTATAGTTCATCACAAGATTAATAAGAAAGAATTCCAAATCCAGGAGGCATATGTTCTCACTGAATGTCTGGCTCAGTAATTAGACAATCTGGCTACTGAGTGAGGTATGTTTGTGGTAGGTTGTAATGTCCATCTCATGTTTAAGGCATGGTAAGCCTGTAATCTGGAGGAGGAAAACGAAAGATCAAATGAGAAAAGGAAAACCAGATTTTTTTTTTTTTCTGTAGCATAAACCTGTAGGTATTTGTTTTGTGTCCTAAAGGAAAAACCTAGCATTTGAGCAAGCCTTTTCTCATAGAAAAGGAGAACAGTTGGATTTCTATTATTTTTGTTTTTCTTTCTTTAACTCTAGAATTTTCTTCATAACTAAGAAATAAAATCTAGTTTATAAGAATTCAACATTCTAGATTCTGGCAAAGTTTTTCATTAATTAATATTCGTGTATAACTTTGTCAAGTAAAACTGATGCTCTTTACCTTCCTCATCATTTTCATCAAAAGCTGTGCACTTTTAAGACATTGGGGCAGATAGAAAAGTTTCATCTTTCTATATTTTTAAGACTGCCTACTTATTTTTTCTATGCTTATATTTGGAATGATTTTGAAGTATATGTTTTCCTTTACAGGAAACCTATACTATTTAACTAGATAACTAGTACAAAGACATAAAGGAATAAAACAAAGAGAACCTATGATGGAAAAATTGGTCTCAAAATCTTTTTTTCCCAGTTTTTCTTTTGTTTAAACATGAAGATTCTGATTAAAAAAATTAACCTAGTGAAGCTTAAAATATTTACTTATATGTTGGCTTTATGCAGAGCTGTTTTGAGAGCCTAATAAAATCAATCTGTAAAATTGTTTGGTGTTTTGAACAGACAACTTTTATTGAGGAGACAGTAGAATACATACACTGACATATGACAATTTCACTCATATAACCTATCATGGACTCCTATAGTGGCTATCTTCTAATCCCAGCTTTGTGGTCTTCATTTATAGTCTTACCTTCCCAGTAGAAGTATGAGGACTTTTGGATTTTCCTTTCAGTCTCTGTTCTTCTCCAAGACAAAAGTCACTCCAAGACACCACCAAACCAGTTTATTTTTCTAATGCTGTAAAGGTCTGATACACCAATAAGAGTTCAAATGTTATGAAAATGTGGAGACTGAATATTATTTCAATTTTGTTCTTTCTTCTGGATTGCAGAAAGTGTAGATCTATAAGTATGTTACTATTAGTTTCTTGGTGGTTTTGTGTTTGAGGCTTTTTATTATTAATAATTTACTTTAAAATCTTAACTGTTTGAAGATCTGAGCATATATGGTGAAAGGTAAGACAGTGAAGACAATAAAGATCTTAATTTAGAGATTTCTCCTGTCCCATGGAATAAAAAGCACATCTATATGACTTCTTGGATACTGTTTTCCCAAAGAGGGGGTTTCTTTCTGTTATAATTTATGCCAGGATGTTTTTTTGCCTTTTCTTTTATACCCCTCTTACATACTCTTTTATATAGTTTTATGCATTCTTAGTGCTTTTAGCCTACATACTTGTAATTTTCCAACCCTGATAACTTAACTGAGACCCACTGCACTGATAAACCACAAGACCAAACATCCTGGAAGCCCCAGACACCAAGGTCCTTTTCTAGAACATATTCTGTGGACTAAGATAGGCCCATCCAGGGGGAAGGTTCCTCGGAATGAGGGGTTCACTCGAGCCTCTCGTTAGGAAATCTTTGATAGATATGCCTATTTGCAAGGCCTGTCAATTGTATAGATGATGAATTGCGTGCGTGCATTTCGGCGTGTGTGCATTTTGGGGCATTCCACCTGGATGAAGTGCTGCACCTAAGGATCCTTGAATAAATACCAAGGTAAAAACCCCTTTTTTGCCTTAACTGTGTTTCAGCTTTAATTTTAAGACCAGGGAAAGGCAACATAATAATAGCAAAACCAAAGGAACAACAACAACAGAAAAACAAAATTAAAAAAAAAAAATCCAAACACCAAAGAAACCACCAAAACAAACACTAAACCCCTCCCCCCCAAATCACCCTAAACCTGCTAAAATGTTTCCCAACTCTGGCTGATTTCTGTTTCCATGAATCAATACTGCAAGTCAAACTCACAGTCAGTCTAGCAAACACCTATGGCTGACCTGTGCTGAAGAGAATAAACAGAGACCATGTCAGTTTTATGACTAATCCTCTGTGTTTCATGAAACCTTTTCTTTCCAAAAGAGGCTTAAGTATTTCCAGCACAAATGAAATAGTGCCCATGTTCTCTACTTCTCCATAATTCAAGAGCTAGGAAGCCTGATTTGTGAGAAGCTTATTCTGTGACTTTGTGTGTAATTGACAGTGAAGGGGGAAAATGAGGCAATGTTATGCCTTTGCCAGCTCTTTTTAAAGGAAGGAATATACTTACTCATTAATGATCCAAGCTATGAATAGATTCATGGTTTATAGCACAGCCTTAGAGTGCTTTAAGAGAATTTAAGGGTTTATCACACAGTCTTAAAAGAGGCTAAGAGAATTTAAAAGAAAGCAATTCAGACTGGAAAATTCTGGGTAAACATTTACCTATCTTCTTGGCGGTTCATTATTAAATTATGTGTTGGCATTTTACAGGCACAGAAAGAAAAGAGAGGTACAGACAAAGTAATAGAAACACTCTGATGACCTATTATTAGAGTTTAAGCTGAATAAATATTTAGCATCTAAAGTATGGAGAGATGGAGCAGAGGTAATAAAAATCATTGCAAACTACTAACCACAGTGCATAGTATCCAATAATACAATTTAGTTCATTGCATTAATATATGAAGCAGTACTGTACGATGCAGTGTTATTACACTCTTTCTATGCTCTGGGCTTAAACTTGTTCAAAGTCTTAGAGTAGCTCTAATAGTAGATGTTTCATGATGACCGGCAGATAAATGCACTAATATAAATGTAAAATAATGAGATCACATCAAGGTGTGGGGTTTAAAGTTTTTCTTTTTAATTTTTTTTCAATCAAATATTCTCATGTGTACTTAAGGAGAGCAGAAAAATCTGCATGAGAAGAATCCATGTGACAAATACAGAACCTTGTTAACAGTATGCTGTCATAGGTGTCCTTTAGCATATGTTCAGTCTGTCTTATTCTAGACACATCCTTAATATCACCCTTTTGGTTTCTTGTCCATAGGAAGTAGATAATAGCATTTTTTTGCTTCATGATCGTGTTACAAGTTTGGACAGAGGTCAGTAATGGAACCATTGTTTGTGATACATGCAGAATTTTGTCCACACTCTGGCTTTGAGTCTGCAAGTCAGAGTCCAAAATGCTGTGAGAGTCAGGTTCTCTGATCTTGTTGTGCTGTTATATATCCCAAGGGGAATGCAAACAAACACAAATATTAGGGTTACTGCATTCAGCTTTTAGAAATGTTGGGAAAATTTTTGTAGGACAGTTTGAAATTACTCTGATGAGATGACGTATCTTATGTATGTTTATAGAGATGGCTTGCAATACACTAAAGTATGAAGTGTAATGGATTTCAGCATCTTCAGAGTTTAAATTTGGTTCTCTTGTGAATATAGTGTCTGTTACTAAATTTCTTCTGCATTTTACTTTATTTTAGTACATCAGAATTAAATTCCTATTTACTAACGTTGATAGAATAATGGATCTCTACATTCTTTATATGTTCAATTTGTGTTTATTATTAAAATAAAATATTTATTTATTATTAAAATTAAAGTAGATATTTTATCCTAATATTAGAACATACTGTCATTATTTAGCACTACTGAAATAGGCTTAACTTCATACATATTGACTGTACAGGAATAAGATTTTCAAAGTTTCCCTATATTAGTCTAACTCTGTGTTCCCTTGAAAGATTTAATTAACTGGGATAGAATTATGCTTAACTAATTTCTATGAATGTATTTCAAACACCAGGACTATTGTTACATCCCTATATGTATATCAGATTGAGTTCTCCTGGCAAGAATGAGGTATAAGTGTCAATTGTAATGAAGAATCATATTTTTAAAGGTTTGTTACTTAAAGGTGTACTTTGGCCCTTAGGCCGATTTATCTCACCTCAGCTTGCTCGTCTTCTAGCACAGGTTGCTTATCTAGGGACAATTCACGTGAAAAGGAAAAGATGCCTTAAGGAGTCAAGCTATTCCCTCTACTTTAGCTGTGTACTGTCTCCTGGACCTCTCTCCCCATTGATTATAGCAGAAGATGAGTTTAGGTAGCTTCTAGGTCACTGAATTGGGATGGGGATCCAGCTCGTTTTTCAAAAGCAGGTATAAGTTTTGATTTTTTTGGTGTTATATTTCATCTGTACAAATGGTGACACAGACCTATAATAAAACTATTTTAAGGTATTTCTGCATGTTTTGACTGTTGGAGCATAGATAAATGCATTTGATAGTGGAAGGAGGTGATAGGAACCCAGGGACTAGGCCTGCTAAAGGTAGCTGTGCATCCTTCTGCCCTCTCACCTGTTGCCAGTCTGTACTTTCTGGAAACGTGGAAAATGACTGGAGGAGCTAGGAAAGCAAACAAAATGCAGGTGCCTCATAGATATTGTCTCTAGATACTGGTCATATCATTATTTCTAAAAATGGTAATTAGCTCTTTACCTTAGCTAAGTAAAAAGTATAAACGATGGAAAAGCAAGCACGTATGTGATGGTGATACAGGAGATTGTGAGTTCATCATCATCAGGATTTATGCATGCTTTACTTTCACCTTACATTTGCAGAGAATTTTGATGCTTTGCTTTGTCCTCTTGCCCTAGGCAATTTTTGTAGTCAATAAACAGCAGAGTTAATTAAAAAAAAAAAAAAAAAGGCTTGTGGTATTTATTACATGTCGTAAATAACATTGATGGATTTTTGTTCTCCATGTATCTTAGACTAGAAAATGAGGACTATGCAAACTGATATACAAGAAAGTATTTATAGCCTTCCTAATAACTAAGATAACATGCAGCAGCCACAATATCTTAAACTGTTTTGCGTTTTGTCCTCTATTTGGCATATATATAACAGATACAGCTCGAACAGTTATAGCCAAGAGAAAATAGCAGGTAGACAAATTTATGTCATGATACAGAGAGAATTTGTGTATAAATGTGCCAAAGATGGGGATTTTATATTGTTGGGATTGTAGGAACACCAGATTTTAATAATGCAGTTTTTCCTTCATCATAGTGTCGGTGCTGAAGATTATGAAAGAGGTTTGGTAAATTTTCCTCTAAGTTGAGCCTCTTCAGGAAGAAACAGGGAAACTAGAATGAGATAGAAAAGTTAGCAATGGTCATATCCAAAAACTTGAAAATAACAACAACCACAAACTCAAAAAAATTGGAAAGGTAATTTAAGGAAGTTCAAAGAAATAAAATTCCTGTTTGTAATATCAACCCTATTTGTTTGCAAAATATTTTGTGAAAGCTGTCTGTTAGAAAAAAAATCATACTATCCTGGCTTTGTGATAACACAGTATAGAGTTTTGTTATATCTTCAGTGTTATTTATATGGTGGCTTTATAAAACTGTTTCTGCCACCAATCTTTCTTAACCCTTAAAATACATAATATTCTTGTAGAAATACAATATAAAGTCAAAATAGTAGTGCAGTTCTAATAGACAAAGTTTTAATTTTAAAAACAGAAGAACTTAATCTTCTGAGTGTCAGATGGATGTATTTCCAGAATCTGTGTCTGTACATTCCAAGTTACATCCTGTTCTCTCTTTACTGGGAAACAGCTGACGTTTTAAGGTAAAAAAAGTCATGAGGTAGATCAAGGAGATTTAAATGAGAAAATGAAAATTATGCATTTTTTTTCTGTAGGAGGAAGAAACCACAGGTCAGCTGGGAAATATTTGCAAACAGGAATATAGTGACTGAACAGGGAGACAGGTATGGCAGGAATTTTAGCTGGAATGGTTCCGAGGGATCCATCCAAGCAGCATGGATTCCTATGCCCTTGATAAGTGCCTGCCTAGCTGCAGATGAGAGCTGTATGGGATGTCAATGAATATGCCTTTGTGAATAATAAGATGCTGTAAGGACAGAGAGGTCCTTACAGACTCTCACAGTGTCTAAGATAAGAAGCAGTAACTCAGCACTATGAGTTCTCACAACAGATCCTGTAAACGTTTTATTTCACACAACTTGTGCAGGATACCAGGATGTGGTTGTTGCTCGTACATGACCTATAGACTCCTCGTGCCTGAACAACATAATATATAGGATGCCTGGACTTTGAACAATCAATTTTAATATTTTTAACCTTTCTTTCTTCAAATACATTTCTCACACAGATATGGCTATATTACACAAGTAAAACTCCTCTTTTTTTTTGTCAGCTTTTACAAAGGTTTAAGGCCTATGTGCCAGCTTGAGACAAATTCAGGGAAATGCTCTGAAAGGAGCATCTCCTCAAAAGAAGGCAGGTTATAACCACCCCTCCCCCAACAGTTTCAGGAAAAAAGAAATATTTCCTCGGTGGAAAGTGAAGAAGAAACAAAACTATTTGTTTAACAAACACACAGGAAAAGAATAATAATGCTAAATAATAAAATCTCTCGCTGTGGAGGGAAACCCGGAAGATTTTTGAGTCCTTCTGTGGATGTGGTTTCTCTCCCCCTCTTCAGAGCTGGGTCGGTGTGGGCCCCTCCAGGACTCCTGGATTCTGTTCTGGTGTTGTTGCACAGTTCCAGAAAGAAGAAGAAAAAGCCAAAGTCCCAAGGAAATGAAGTTTAACTCTTGGTCTCTCTCTGGAGAAACAGAGCCAAAAGCTGGTTGGAAAGCAAGGAAGGGTTCCTCCACTCTCAGCAGGCATAGCAGCAGCAGCTGTAGCAGCAGCTATGTCCCCACCACAGAAAAAACCCAGAGAGGAGTAGCCAGAGTGACCTTGGAGAACAAAACTGCTTTGAAAAAGCTTGTCTGGCTCTTTTTCTTTCTCTGCCCTCTCGGGCTCAGTTTAAAGGCACAGAAAGGCACAGGATTCATGTCTGGGTGGTATGGGATGCACATCATAAAGTCACCCCAAGACAGCCTAGTCTATGAATTTTTAGGGATCTATACAACTCAGACTGATAAAAAGAATTTTATAAACTGTGTAACTACTTTCTGTGACTGGTTTCTCTAACATTACAGGATGTAAATGTCAATCACTGCAAAAATTTGTAAGGTCACGTCTTGGTTCCTGTCCTCCTAGATTTGTCATCTATAGAGACATAAAACAGGCAAAGAGCCAGACTGAGCACATAATTAGAAATGTCATCACTCTTATGTTATTAGTCCCTGGTTTAGTGGATTTTGGAGAAGTCATTGAAGATTTAGCTGTGCCTGTCTCCAAGCTATTGCTTTAATGCAGGCTTGACTTCTGTTCTAGCAAAAGACTATTTGGGGAGCAGTGTGATGCTGATATAGAGATGTTTCTATCATGCAGACTGGTGGCAGGGGGTGACCTGTAAAATGAAGATGATGGCTTTCAAACTTGTTTGAACAGATATTTTCTATCCTTTTCTCTGATCTTGACCTGCACATATTTTGAAAGGAAACACCCATTTATCAGTGGTCTAGTATTTCTTTCTCCCAGTTTTAAAAACAGAGTTCACATGTGAAATATACAGAAAAAAATAAAAGACACTCTGATGAATGTTGTGTTTACAGGACCTTGGGTTGGTATTTTTATATGCTGTTTATTCTCAGACTTACTGTTAAATCAAAAGAGTTATTTTCAATACTTAAACCTCCTGTTTTTCACAATTTAATATTTTGTCAATTACTAATCTAAAGCTGATTTTTGTTTGACACCTCTGATGTAATTTAATAATTTTGTTTACTTTATAGAATTAATTATTATTTTGCAATGTTGAATTTATATTCTGCATGAAAATTTAAATATTAATTATAGAAAATAGAATTATAAATAAATATATTTAATTATATCAATCATGAATTATGATAGTAATTTAATTACTTAAATGAGAAAAGGAAGAAAATTTATTTTCTAAAAGTTAATACCCTGGATTTTAATACCATTAGCTAAGAGATTAAAGAACTTTTGAGACTTAGAACCTCCACATGCATATAAGCTTGTTTGCATTTATTTTAGTATAACCGTTCAATTCATGCAGTGGATAATTTAGAAGAAAAAATATTATGTCCATATGTATTAGAAGTGTATTAGTTTTAAATTTACATAGATATACTTATTTTGCCATTTAAAGCTTAATTTTTTAATCAAACATGGCATTCACGCAAAATGTGTTATTTTAAAGAAGAGTGCTCTGATATGTAAACAACAGAATTAAATAATTGTCTGCATTAAAAAGGAACATGAGAAATATCTCAGAATAGAGAGAGTAGGAACTTGAATGGATTTGTAGTATGAGTTTTTTACAATTGTATTCAACATCACTTATACAGTAATATTTTACAGGACTGAATATTCAGAGTATAAAATGTCACATGTAAAAAGTGTTATGTTACATTTTATAAAGAAACTTTATAAACATTGTGTGTATGTAAATTTTTATGCTAAAACAGACCCTGTTCAAAACAAGAGGCTTGTTTTTACTTCATCACTTGACATGGTACTCCCTGTTTGGTGGTTTGTTGTTGTTTTTTAATTTGTGGGTTTTGCTATGTTTTGTTTTAAGAAGCATGATGTACCAGAGTACAAAGCTACAGTTTTATGTACTGGTTGATCACTGCTGTGTTTCATTGGTTGTGGCACAGTCTCAGTGCAACACATTGAAATAATTCATTACTTTTCTAGCAGCTACTGAAAAGTGGTGTTCTTTGATATTTCTGTGATGATTTAAAATATTTGAACATAAAAGTTCTCATTGACCTACCTAAGGAAAGACTCTGGCAAGTCACATAATTCTATAACCATTTCATTCACCTGCTGTGAAAGTGATCAGGGACCAAGCACCTTATGTAAGTGTCTGTCTGCTTGCTTTCGCAAGTGATCGAAATTCACTGTGATACACTCAGGAGTACCCCATTCTTCTCCAGTAATCCCAGCAGGCAGAGTCCAGTAGAAGAGAACAGTTAATACGGTATCTGTGATAAGGAGTTACAAATGTCAGCATAGTCTCTTCCGAGTTATCACTTTCCCAGAGGATGCCAGAGAAGTTAGTGTATTACCCGCTGCAGTTTCAGTATTTATCCTCTCATGAGACCTACTTGAGGACAATCTTCATTATGTGTTCTGTGTAGTACCCTGCAGTGCAATATCAGTGTAGAATTTTATTTTGATACTATCTTGGTAGAAGAAAGGTAGAGGTTTTGCCATCTTTTAAAGTAACCAGTGATATATGTAATTTGCTTCAATTTCTTTTTTAAAAGTTGAACTTGTATGCTGGGCTTTGACTTTTTTCTCTCTCTCCATAAGAATTGTGGCATTAGTATAGTATATTAAGGAAAAATACTGGTCACATTTTTAAGTAAATTTGCAGGTACACTGATAAAGTACAACAAATATCTACTTCCTGCTTTTATCCCCAGGGAATAGGCAAGTAGATAATGAAGCTACAGTTACTGAAGACATATTGAAACCTTATTCCTGAATTTTGTTTTGAGCTTTTTACATTTTTATGCCAAAAAATATTTAACTAACATAATTTAATTCATAGGATCATACCTGTTCTTTGTCAGACCAGCTACCATGCTTCTCTTACCCTTCAGAACAGAATGACTGGGTTCAGACTATGGATTGGGAATGATTCCTGGGCTGTGGTGTCTGCTGAACTGTGGCTAAGCAGTCTTGGGGACCTAGTGCTGGTTGGCATCAATAAAAACTGTACTAAAGGTCATGCAGACAATTTAGTGCTAAGGATATTCACTTATTAGAAAATGAGAATGTGCCATGACCCTGCACAATTTACTATTGTAAATAATACTTTACTGTCCTCTCAGAAACCTTTTAGTTTATTGCAGTAATGGAGTTCTTTAAAAATAAAAAAAATATTTTTTGTATCACAACTACATGTCAAGATGCTAATGTATAACTGTATTTCCATATGGAAAATAAAGTTTTTTGTGATGACTGAATATAGATATACTTATAAGATCAAGTAGACTTTTAAGCGACTGCATTCACACATATTTTTTTAACGCAATGTATTTTTTGCATGCACTTAGAAAAATGACTCAAACATTAGGCTTGGAATTTTGTGCAGACTATTACTCGTAAGATCATTGCTTTTAATTTCAGATCTCAGCTTAAAGGAAAAGTAAAAACAAGAAAAAAAGCAAAGTAAAGCAAAATAATACCTATAATATTATATGGCAGGTATGACTATTCTTAAATAAGTTTAACTTGTTTTTTTGACCCTCTTTTAAAAGCTTAAAGAAGATTGGGTTGTTTTGGGTTGGTTTTTTTTTTTTGGTTTTTTTTTTTTTTTTTTGGTAAATCTTTCTAATATAAATATCAGCATTGCTACTCTGATTACAGTGCTCTACAGAATCAGAGTTCTTTTGCTCTTTCCAATATATGACTATTAAATAAAATCTCATGGGAAAAATAACGCCCATAGCATTTCCTACTAACCACTTGGAACTGCTTTTCGTAGGAATATTACCAATGGAACTAAGAACTCTAATTCTCATTTCAGCTTAGGTATAAAAGCACACTAGAAAAAAATATTCTAAATTTACATTTATATAACTGAAAGTAGAATATGTCCCGTGATACTTTTACCTCTATTCCTGCAAAGTGGCAATTGAATCATTCTCTCAACACTAAAAATGAAATCCCTACAGCTGTGTAGGAACTTAAATTCCTGTCATTGGGAAATACGTTATCTCAGGATGGCCATGGGTACCACAAAATGCTGAGAGCAGTCCCTGAATAGAATAAAAGTAGTTATCAGCAGGCATCAGTGGTATTGGGTGAACCTCAGGAAATTCTTACAATGTGATGTTCTGGCAGGTTCTTGTTCAGTTCTTGAGGCACAATTGGAATATCCCGTTGCAATAAGCTAATAAAAATGCATTAGGGTTAATGCAGATATGAAATCTCTGAAACGGCTATTATCAGTAGAAAAAATATAGTACAACTGCTAGTATCAGAGTCTGATACATGCTTAAATACCTAAGGAAATAAGTACTAAATAATTTTTTAAGAAAAAAGCCCCACTTAAATATCACTCTTTCACACTCAGATAACTCCTAGGTGGCTGGAGGCGTAGTATTCAAATAAGGGGTAAAAAAATCTGCCCAAATTTTAGAATCCAAAATACACTGAAGATTATTTGAGAAATAGATGCTGGGAATAAAAGTGCTATTTCAACCTCATAATGGATAAAACTCACAAGAGCAATACACGAAATGTGCATAATTCTAGCTACATAAAGCAGTTCAGTGAGACTACTGTGCCATGCCATTGCAAACCCTGTGATGCTCATATTCAAATACTTCTGGTTTCAATCAATCTTTATTATCCACTTATGTGCTTGGGATTGATGAAAACAGTTGGCAATGCTTGAAAAAAACATATCAGGTGTGTGTGAGCTA
The DNA here is from genome assembly GCA_013396875.1 of Vireo altiloquus. Lineage (NCBI taxonomy): Eukaryota > Metazoa > Chordata > Aves > Passeriformes > Vireonidae > Vireo > Vireo altiloquus. The sequence goes on from VZRF01007216.1 coordinate 94,534, forward strand.
CTAGCCCTTAACATGGCTCATTAGAATATATCCTGAAATACCTTTTGCCTTATACAGGGCAGGCTGTTGTACACTCCCAAGTAATCCATCAAATAGCTAGGAAATTGACTGTAACTTGGCAACTGCAGTAGGGATAGAAGCCCAAATGTATCACTTCATTCCTTTTTTTTTCTTTTTTAAATGGGAAAGTATGTTTTATTTCAAATTGCTTGAAATCTAAGAAGCTTCCTTTTTGTGAGAGTTATTCATAGAACATTACATTACAAGCTTTTAACAGGAAAGAGATTGTCATGTGATGTAAGAACCTTTAGTCTGAAAAAATTCTTGACAAAATCAGGGTATTTTTTGACTGAAAAAAATTAAGATCATATGATAATACCTTCCTGGAATTTATATTAGATTCTAAAAGACAAGCATTAAACACTGGTATTACAAGGGACAAGTATTACACACAGATAAATTTTCAGTAATGCTGGTGTTCTTATGAGGTTTCCAGCTTTAACATTCATTGATTTTTGTTTAGTTATAATAAATTACTACAAATGGCTGTTGTTGCAAGTTGACCTCAGCCAAGCATCCACATAGCTTCTTGCTTGCTATCCTGTCCCATGGAGGAGGAGAAAATAGAAAGAATATGAGAAGGCTTGCAGATTGAGATAAAGGCAGTTTTGTAGGTGAAGTGAAAGCAAACAAAGCAAAGTAAGGAATTCATTCTGTACTCCCCATTGGCAGACAGGTGTTTAGCCACTTCCTCAAAAGCATGCCTTCATCACAAATAGTGGTCTCTTGGGAAAACAAATGCCATCGTACCAAACTTCCCCCTTTTCTTCTTTCTCTGAGCTTTTCTTGCTGAGCATGGCATTGCATGACATGGGAAATTGCTACTGGTTAATTTGGTCCACTTTCCTGGCTGTGTTCCCTTCCAGTTTCTTGCTCACCCCAGGCCTACTTGCTGGCAGAGTGGGGAGAAAGAGAAAGCCTCAATTCTGTGCAAGTTCTGCTCACCAATAGACAAAAGATTGGTGTGCTACCAACATCATTTCAGTCACAAATCTGAAACATAGTGCCCTGTGTGCTGCTGTGAAGAAAAGTAAGTCAGTCTCAGCCAGACACCATATAGCCACCTAATTACTTAATTACCATATATTTCAAGATTTCTTCTAAGGAGTTAGGTGAGCTATGATTTCCTGTCATTTTTTCTTCAAGTTACTAAGTCTTAATGATAAGCTTATCATAATACTAATGAAAATTCACCTTTTCAAAGCAGTAAAATAATTGGCTCAAATTCATTGTTTTGGCTTGTGTCATGAGGCAGCACAGAAGATACGACAGAATTTGGTGATTCTGTCTCAGAACGTAATGTAGTTGAATAATAAAACCATTAGAATTCTTAAGATTGACCTGAAAGTCATCTTGATAAGCACCTATTTTTAAGTTCTCATGAACTCAGGACAGATTGTTCATAATTGCATATACCTACTCATAGAAAAGAGATTTATCAAACTGTTTTTATTTGGTTTGATTGGAGGTGTATTTTTTCCACATTTATTCAGCGCTAGTAGCTGCTATGTTGTGCTGAATAATACCTGTAAATAGTTATTACCTGAAGTTGCATCAAATGTCCAATTGTATCTAACATAGTGATAGTCTTTTATAACGGAGTTCCTGAAGGCTTCTGTATAACCTACAGTTGGACAGAGAAATATGTTACAATCATACAGAATAATGAAAAAGAAAATCTAAAAGCTTGATATATATATATATATATATATATATATATACTGGTCTGGATAGGCAACATGATGATATCTTGATATGTCACAATGCTGTTGACAGTCTTAGATGAAGCCAACTGCGTAAGACAGCATGAATATGTTTTAAAATATGTCAATATTTGGTCTAGTAGAAAAGGAACAATTTATTTATTTCACATGTTCTGTATTTTAACCTCTGAGCATTAAAGAACGAGCCTTGGAAACCATTTGGGAAGCATAAGTTAATTATCGTTGTCATTATTAACAGAGGCTTTGATTTCTGAACTTTAAAGATAAACTGCATTTAGGGCACGTTCAGACAAACAAGTCCACTTAAACACTGGTGAAACAGATTTTTTTTTTAGTTTATTGGGGATTTTTTTGGCTGGTTGGTTGTTTTTTGTTTACTTGGCTTTTTGTGGTTTTCTTGTAAAGGAAACCATTTTGATAGAAGTGAGTTAAGAAGTGTACATATGGTTCTCCTGTCAGATGCGAGATGCTTCTTACCTCCACTAGGAAAGAGTAGGGAGAAGCAGCTGTTGAAAACAGGGGGCAATAACCTCCTGGCCCAGAACAGCATGCTTAATTGTCATCCTGTGGTAGAGGTTTCAGTGTCCATAAACGTAGAAACAGTGTTTCAAGGAAAAAGGAAATAAGGGATTGGATTTTAACTGGGTACCATGCTAAATGTTCTTTTTTATTATTTCTTAATAGTCCTGAGAAATTTTAAAATTTTGAGGTAGTTCGTTGTATAGGTTACTGCAATGCCTGGTTTTGGAAGTTAATCAAGGTTTCTTTTGAGTCCTCTAATTGTAAAAGTAATTCAGTTATGGTTCTTGGAGGAGGGATGTGAAAGAACAAATTTTTTCTCACATATTCCTAAACAACATATTAGGAATATTGGATAAATTTGTTTGGTTTTCCAAACAAAATAGCTAGCTGAAGGTCATGGCAGCAAATCACGGGACCGATAGAGTAAATGGAGATCTATATTGGAAGGGTAATAAACACAAAATACATACTTGGACTGTTTTCCCCCAGGCTATTACTATTACTTATGAGAGGTTTATCTATTAAACCAGTAACTTTACGAAGCTCGCAAATGAGAAGCCATAAAAATCCATTCTGTTTATCTTTACACTACCTAAAAGAACAAGGGGGAAAGGCTAATGGAATATATATTAAGCACATACTGAATGGTGTCTTATTACATTTGATTTCCCTTATAAATGTTCCTTCATTAAGTGTTTTAGCTCTACTTTTTCATTAATTTAATATAAGGTAATGGATGCTGCTTTAAATACTTTTTCTACTTTGCTTTGACCACAAACTTAGAAACTCAGAATGAGCAGGAGAGACACAGGAAACTTTGATGCTACATATTGTATGATATGATATGATATGATATGATATGATATGATATGATACTATATTATTTTTTAAACATTTTTGTCTGAGGGTACAAAACTTACAGAAGCATTAGAATTGTACTGTTAGATATCTTTCATCTAAATTCTTCAAAACTTTTACAAAGGAGCATTCATTGAATAAATAGGCAGAGTGTACTAGAATTAATAACTGTATTTTTTCTTCCTGAAATCTTGCTACTGCTACCGTGATTCTTTGTGCTGTTTAAGACTACTTCACCTCTGTCCCTAAGCAGCTCAAGCCTTCTTCACATCTGGAGGTCACTTCTGTCGTTTTTTTTTTAAATAATCTTTAAGGGCTCATAAATAAACAAAAAGTGTTTAATGGAAACATTTGACTGAGAGGAAAAAATGTGAGAAATAGGAAGCATTCAACAGACAGGAGACAAAAAGGGGAGCCAGTGAGTGGGCTGTGAAGAAGGCGATAAATGCCTAAATCAACATTGAAATGGTAATTCAGAAGCCAGGGTAAGGTAGTTTCATTTTTATATCACCTTAGTGTACACATTAAAAAGTTCTTCATTGTCCTTTTATAACAATTTGGAAAATCTTATTAGTGTTTTGTAATGTTTTGATAAGTTTGCATCAAGAAAGACAGTTTATGTTTCACAGTCTTCTAATTGTTGTTGTCCTCTGGGTTCTTTCTGACCTGTCAGTACATCTGAGACCAGATGCCAGTACAGTCAGAAAAATTCTAGTGCTGAGCAGTGCTTTTTATTGTAACTGAAGTCTTATCAGTTCTGAATAGACAATGGGTTTCCCAGCGTCCTACATACTACTACTATTCCTTTTCCTGCATTTCCAGCATTTGGCTCTTTGCTACACATCTCAACTTAATTTTCATTGTCATTCTGCTCTATTATTTGTTCCATAGTAACAACTCCTCCCTGTGAGGAGAGTTAAATTAAAAATTTAAATTACATTAAAGTGTAATTTATTATGTATTTGTGATTTTTTTGCCCTTTTTTCAGTGCCACAGGTCTACTACAGAGCTAATCTGTGGATTTCTCAAGGTCATTTGAACGCAAATCTTTCTTCCTTTCTGGTGTTCATAGCCCTTCCCTGTTTTGGATCATCCACAGTTTCCACAAGAGTATGCCATTGTTCAAGATTAAAGAAATATTGAGCAAAACCCAAGAAATATTCCTATAGAATCTCATTTGCAGTTTTGCCTTTTCCTGCCAGAGAAATGTGGATAGCTACCAGATGACTTTTTTTTTCAACTAACTGAATATCCATGCCATGGAGAACAGTAATACTGTAGTCATTTCATCTGGGCAAGTTAATATTGAACCTCTAGTCTATATCCTCTTTCAGTCACTTAAGGTTCTTTTAATTCTGGCTTTAGATCAGATGGTCTTTGAACAAACCAATTTACATTAAAAAGAATGACCATTAACCAAAATAAATTAATGTAGTACACTCCTAGAAAATCAAGGTCAAAACACCTTGTAGAAAAGAATGACAGTTTTGTATTTTTTATATTTTCACTTCTAGTCAAGTGAAAATCTGAATGTTCTTTGAAAAAAACTGAGTACATTAAATTTAAAAGAGTGTGGTTTAAAAACACACTAAATACCAGACAAAGAGACAGTTATTAGATACTGAATACATTGATTATATTGTAGTCATACACTAAATGAGAATATAGCAGCATAGCCAGTTCATTTAGGTAGTAATGGCAGTACTGAATTCTGAATTGAACTGCAAAAAAAAAAAAAAAATTAGAACAAACCAAAAAAAAAACCCATAAAAATGTGAGTTCACTCTTTTTGTAGTTGCACACAGCCATACACTGCTAATCAGTTTGTTAACACTGGAACTAAGCTGGTTCCATCTCCTGCACAATCCTATCTAACTGGGCTCCACAATGTAAGCCTACCTGTAAATCATGGCGAGAACTACAGAACTGCTGCCAAGCTTGGCAGTCACAGAGACACTGGCCTGATCCTACAGATCAAAATACTTGCTACTGCTATAAAGTCTATTTTTATGGATTATTAGTTCAGTCATATGCTTTCCTGCTGCTTCAAACTCTTCTTTTATTTGTTTATTTGTATGAGTTAATTTGAGTTCTTCTAATGTTGAAATACTAACTCTGTAGATAATAGCTGATAGTGAAGCCATTAATCCAGGGGTCTGGACTAGCTAATTAAATCCATCTGCATTGCTGCTCTTCTAAAGTTAGGAGTGAAGTAAATCAGCTGTAGCAATTCTAGTTCCTTTTTGCCGTGGCAGCAGGCACGTCATTGCTATTACCTTTGTTAGTGCAAGGCTTCCTTTCAAGTCTGACTTCTTCTAACGGAAGCTACAAAGAATGGATTTATTTGTTCATCGGTTATGCTCATGGGCTTCATGGCTCTGTTGTAATTCCTAGAGGAGAAAGCATACTTTATTTATTATTTTTCTTCTCCTTCTCTTCAGAAAATTTCCATTGGTTTCAGAGAGAGACCTTAATGCATTTAAAATTTGTTCAGTTTTTAGCTGATAGAGAAAGGGGGAACAAGAAGGAGTTTTGCTGTTTGGTTTCCACATCATTTTTGCTTTGCTATTTATTCCATTGCCAGCCTTTGCTGTTCTTTACAACTCTTTTGAGCAGGAAGTGGCAGAAGGAGAAAAATCTGACTGAGAAGACTTTAACAAAGCTGTTCATAGAAAGAAGAGGGAAAGTAATATCTGTTTCAAGATAGAAGAGAACTACACTGTGGTGATACCTCAGTCTTGTAGGTATATACATATGTGATCAGGATATCAGTATATAGCTCTTATGCTTTAGCTGAACCCTTTGCCAAAATGAGGTCTTAATTCATGTGGGCATGTGTTTGAAAAGTAATTTTCAAAATAGAATTTTTTTTTTTTTCAAAATGGCATTAACCTTTGAAAAAATGTGGCTTTGATTTTTAAGTTCAACAGTAGAAAATTTTTCATTTATATACTTGATTTTTATGCTTCATAAATAAAATGTGATTTGAAAAACAGGTTTCAAAAATGCTGCATATTTTCCTGTACTTTTTTGTTATTCCTTTGAGTAAATGTATCTACGTTTCTATATTTTGTATTTCATGATATACTGAAATAACATGCCTAAGATTTGTTCAAAGAAATAGGAAAAAATGCTCATTTTGTTTCATTAAGAAGAAAATACCCAAAGATTTCCTAATATTTTTCACAATTATAATTTTCACTTACTTTTTCCACTTTATTTCTCATATTTATGTGAATCCATAGAATAATTTAGTCTATTTTTACTCCATTTGATTAGATAATCCCTTCACTAATTTTATTAAAGTGTAATATTTGTAGATGAGTAAAAGCAGTTCAAATAAAATGACCAACAAATAGAAAGAATTCAAAGACCAGAAGAAAAGCTATTTTGAAGAAAAAAAGTTATTTACCATATCAGTATCACTTACTTGTTTCTGTTTTTTCATTTGAGCATAAAGTAAAATTCAAAGTAAAAGTGGGATAATAGAGGAAGTAGAATTAAAGTTAAAATTAAAAAATTACGAGTCAGGCAAAAGAGTTTATAAAATAAAATTGCATTATGCTAGACCATTAAAAGCTTGTTTTTCAGGCAGATGAATAAAGACAATTCTCACTACAATCAGTGAAGAGCAGTGGGTGATTAGTGCCTCTAAAGATAACTCCTGCAGGCTAGACCAGATCCATGTTAATTGTTAGGATGAGAGAATTAGAAAAGAAAAAATATTCAGAGTTGAAGGAAGAAATGTTTACTCCAGAGGGCTGTACCAGCCAGCTGCTATGGATCCCATTTACATATGATTTTATTGAAGGGAATCTCACAGTGAATATTTTCTGTATAATATATTTTATTTTAAAATATATTTTTAAAAAATATTTTGAAGCACAGCCTGAAATAGGGATTAGATTTTAAAGTATTTTCCGTATGGAACTGGGACTAGTTTAAATTTTCAGGCTGGGGATGTAAAAATTGCTTCTTTTTGTTAGTTGAAGAAGCAGTTCAGTATGCTGGAACTGTTCCTTAGGGAGGAAAAAAGAAGAAAGTGCAGACTCCTGGCTGGAGCCCAGCTGCCTGTTAGAGTTCCAGAGCATGTCCTGATTCACTTCTATTTGTTCTTCTCTCACTTGTTCATTCATATCCTTTCCACTGAATCATGAAACAAGAAACTGTGAAATCTTTGGGTCAGTGGATTTTGGTATACTCTTAGATCTCTAGGCGTACTGTGATTGAATGTAGTTGACAGGGGTTTTAATACTGTGTTTCCTCAGAGGTTTTTTTTCTAATATGGGCAGTAGTAGGTGGCAGAATTTTTGTGTCTAGAAACACTGAACTGAAATACTATCACTGATATTATCAACAGTTTTTCCAAAATATGAACACTGTAAAAGAAAAAGATAAATATTCATACACACATTTCATAATGTATTGATAAACAAGCATTACAAAAAAAAAAATTTAAAATCAATTTTGTAAACTAAATTTTGATCCATTACCGCAAAAAAGAATATATCAGTTTTTGTACTCCAAGCTTGTTTATTTCTCAATTGTCTGTGATAGTAGACCATGGGATTTGGTCTGTTACTGGTTGTGGTGTAATGAGGCATGGACTTGGAGAACTTTGTATCTGTCAGAATCCAAAGAATAATTCCTTGGCATTATGACAAAGATCTTGAATTTAGCATCTGAATGCATGTTTGAACAAGCAAGTACATAGGTTTGGTCATAAAATAAAAATGGAGAATTTTCCTAATTTTCTCGTTACTAATGAATAAATATATAAATGTATAGAAAGTAATAAGGAAATACTATACTCTTAAGATAGAAAGGAAGACAGGTGAAGAAAGTCTGGATGGCCGATATTTTGAGCCTTAGCTCAAAATAAAATAGTGCAATACTGCTTCTTCTTCCTGAAAGCACATTACATTTACAGTCACTTCATACCTGCTCCACCTTAGAGGTCTGATTCATGGGAATGAATGTCTAACTTTGTGACACCACCTCTGTCTATCACGCTGTTGCTCCTGAGCAGAGTAATTGCTCATGCAGCAGTTATTGGGTCAGTGCAAGTTGAAGCCCAAATATTAAAGAATCACTGCTCTTTGGCCTCCCTATACCAGACTGTAAACTGCAGCTATTAGCTGCTGCCTCATAAACAGTTTTGCTTTTCCTGGTGTGGGTGTAGATATCTGTGAGGAGGCAGAAAGGTGGAGAGTTGAAGCAAAGATCAATGCTATCTGTCTCCAGGAAAGCTATTCCTTTTCTTGCAGTGGAAGCTCTCAGTTCAAACCCACATCCAGCTGGAAGCCCTTGGTTGCTACTTAGATTTGCCAACTAATTTTAAGACAACATATCCACCACACACATATAATAAAATGCACAGAGAAAGTCTGAAAGAATGTAGAAAGTAACAAGTTTGCTGCCATAGAACAGACTTTTCTGTTTATCCCTCTAATAGATACTTAGTGTTTGTGCAGAGAATCACCTTTCCTCTCCTCTTCTGCATCAATTTAGCTCTCATGTAATGTCTAACATGTAGCTCTGGGTGGCTTGCATAGCACTTTAAATTTGACTGACAACATTTAGTTAGATCACATCAGCTCATCCTGATCTCATAAATTCAGGTCAGAGCTGGAAGTGGTTTCCCAGGTTTGAGTTTACACTTGTGTTACTACTAAGTCAAAACATGACTTATTTTAGTCTGGTTCAAAGACATTGAAATCAAAAACACAGGAATTGTCCAGAATATTTAGACTTTGGGTTGGGTTTTTTGGTTAGTTTGTATTTTGTTTGGTTTTTGATTGTTTTTTTTTTTTCCAGAGTGAGTGGGACAGTTATAAGAAATTCCAAGTTCTCTCAGAAGGCTCTAGATGTCTTTTGAGGTGTTCAAAGAATCCCTTGGGTACTGAAATAAGCTCTCCCTTTAGAAACTTCAGGGTGTTTAATTAGTACTCCTTTCTTTGTTCCTGGTTTGCAACAGACTCTTTGTCAGCTTTGGGTTAAACTATTAATAAAAAGGGTGTGTTAATTAAACAAATTACTTATTTCTAATTGGCAAAAGTATTCTATCCCTCCTGAGACTTACAGATAAGCACAGCAATGTCTGCTAAGAGATACTCATGAGCTAGTGAGAGATGCCACAGAAAATATTAAAGCATCTGGGTAAAGTAGACAATCTTGTGTGGGGAATCCTTCACAAGAGGCAAAACATGGATATCCATATTCTTAGGGATCTTCCTATTTTTTTCTTTTTCTTTCTTCATAGTATGCAATTTTCATCTCTTACAGCTAAAATACATTATCTGGCAGGAGTTTTGCAGAGTGGTTTGAAATTTTCAGGTTCTACTCCAGCATGTAGAAACAATATTCAGCTCTTTGTCATTTTGGGATTTTTTTGTGGTTGGTTTTTTCTTGTTGTTGTTGAGGATTTTTAAATCTTTGCTTATTCCGGATGTCATTGGATGAGGAAAAAGGAGAGCAGCTGCTGTATGAAACAACTTCTGAGATGGAATGCAATGATTTCACACACCAAAGTTGCAGCATTGCCTCTTCTGAGTTTTTTTGTATTGATGGCCACTAATGTATTAATGGAAAACCCTACTGATAATCCCCTCAATTTAGTTAATATTACGTAGGATAGCCAGCAGCTGGGTTGACAGAATGCCATGCAACCATTCTATCACAGTATGTAATGTCAATATAAAGAAAAATTTCGTGACATACAATAAATTTTAGTTTACATTTCTTTGAAGAAAACAATGTTACCTTTTATCTCCCAGTGACATGGCCTGTGCTTCTGCCTTAGAAACACATTAAATGTTTTACATGTACTTCTTTTATGTGTGTTTATTACAACTTCAGTACTGATGAATTTGTTATCTCAAATATATAAATCAGTTGAAGAACCATGTTAATGAAAGAGTATTGAAGAATCCCATTTTTAAAGTAGTATTTTGTTGTATACTAAAGTGTATTGTAATGAATTAATACAACACTAAAGTTCATAAGAATGCAGTTTGAATTTTGGCTTGTCACTTATTTGTAGACGCTAATCTGTGCTGGCCATTTGTTATTTAACTGAGAAAAGAAATAATTTTCATATGGATTAGGAATAATTTATTCTATGACTTTAAGTGTTTAATGCAGCTTAATGGAAATGTGAGTACTGAGAACTGTACATTTTTATTTTTTGACAAGGCCTTAGAGATATGTAGGAATCAGGTGTGCATGTGTGTGTTTCTGTGTGTCAAATAGGCAGCTTTGAAATTCAGAGGTTAATGAAAGACAGTAATCCTTCCTTTGCCAGTTGCACAGCAGCTGAGGATGAGATTTTTTAAAAAATGTTTTTTTCTGATAAACATCCAAGTAATCTCAGATTGACCAGTATGTGTTGCTTATCTAAAGGCAGAACAAAAATAATCAACATTTCTTGTCTTAGATTTGGGAAACATTTTTAAGGTTTAATTGTGAGAAGATGCTGATGATTTTGTCTCATCTGCAATTTTCCACTGCTGTCAGAAAGGTCAATAACTTTGTCTCCAATTCCTCAGAGTGTGCTGCAGAAGCATTTTTTAAATGTAAGAAATTGTCTTGTCTCCCTTTTAGTAGTCCCATAATTTAGATGATCATGTGAGAAAATGGACAAAGTAATCTAGAAGAGCATTTCATATCTAAGAGTTGAGATATTATTGGTTGATTATTCCAAAATTTTTATATTAGGTTATATATTTTTTTTTTTCTCATCCTATCCTGAAAGAAGATCTCATCAAGGGCTGTGTGGGTGATGATCTGAGTGGGAAAGAGCTGTCAAAAAATCTTGAAAATGAAGAGTAGAATTTAGAGCGGTGTGCACATGTAAGTGTCCTTGTTCAGAAGGGCATGTCTAAATGACTTTGAACTTTGTGTGCTTCCTATATTTGAGTGAAATTTGAAAAGAAATAATTTATTTATCTAGGACTATTTCCTTCTTAGTAAGAAACTTTAAATTGATTTTAACTTGACACATTTCTTCATTGAAGTAATACAAAATCTTTGTCTAATAAATGTATACAGAGGCTTTGTGGCCCATCAGGGTACCATGACATTCCAGTGTATTGATTCTGTGGTGTTAAAGGGTGACATATTTGGTGTTAACAGGCCATCAGAGTATTGGGATTTGAACTGTACGCAGTAAGAAGCACTGACTTTCCTGTAACATGACAGGCTTTCTAAAGCAGTAAGAATACTTTTAGTCTTACTCAGTTCCTCATGTATAAAAATCAAACACTAATGAGATTTTTGTATAATTAAATTAATAAAATCAGAAAATGTTATTGAAAGTCAGAAAATAAACTGTAATATTTATTTTTCTGTAAGAACCAACACTATTCTGCATTTTTTTTTGTTTGTAAAATTTCAAATTCACTCTTGAAAGAAACATTTTATTTTATACTATGTTTGGTTTGGTTTTTTCCTTGTAGTTTTTCGTCTGCAAAATGTAATCCGTAAAGATCTTAACACTTTTTTTTAGTGTAGTTTTTAGCAGGATGCAGGGTTTGTTTGCATTTGAGGTAATGTCTGTTCTCTTTGTACTGGAAGCTAAAGGCACCTGAGTGTAAAGTTTTTCCCATTTTGTGTTACCTTGCAGGGCACCAAATACTGACCAAAAGAGCACGTGGATTAGAGAAGGTTAAAACTGAGTCTCGTCTGGCCTTCTGTCTTTTATATGAAGTGTGTGTTTAATTTCAATGACCTGGAGTGTTTGTTTCTTTGGAAATAGCATTTTTATTATTTTTTTACTTTATAGCATTGATTATAATAATTGTGAAAAAAATAAAATCAGCTAAGTCAAAAAAGTGAGATAATTCTATATGTCTTTGGAAATTAATCAGATTTATGGTTTAAAAGAGTCTATAGGACTCAAATTCCAGATGTTTATACATTCCTTCTGGTTTGTGTTGTAATACCAGTTGCCCTGCAAAGAAATTTAGAACGTATTTTATATCATATGTTTGCTCTGTTTTCTAACATAAGTATTTTGCTGAAACAGATTTGCTAGGAAGTGACAGCTCTGAAAAATTGGACACAGTGACTGCTGGAAGTATTTCAGTTCCCAGCAATCTAAGTAGTGCAGAAGGGAGAAAATGAAATATCACCATATTTTAAAGATGACAGTTTTGTCAAAGATTCCTTTTTACTCTTAAAACAAATTGAGTAAATCAAGTAGATCTAAAATGTCTACACTCACTGAAGATAAAACAGTGAAGATTTTTAGTTCCTTTTGGTTCTTTCCTTCCCTCCTCTCTCTTTACAAGCATGAGGTAGAGCAATGTCTTATTAAATGTAAAACACACTCTGCGTAGCATAATTCTTCTGATTTAATTGTTATCTTTAAATAGTTTTGAATCATAACAGGCTTTCATGAAACGTAGTTACATAGAGACAGTCTATGTAAAATTTGGTAAAATGAAACTGAAATGAAGTCTTGTATTCTTCAGAATCATATTTTGTAAATAACTTCAGAAGAATATTTCTGTCAGATCTGGTTTTCTAAACATTCAGTTTCATGGATTCCTCCTGCACTTCTGTGGATCAAGAATCAGGAAGGTGAACTGGTCTGTATTTTTTAATCTTTTTGATTACAAAAGCAAGCATCTAAAAAGACAGGTTTTGTAAATACACTCTTTAAAATAGGAGAAGGGAAAGAGTTTCTTGAGCATGGCTCTCCCCTTGAGCAGATAAAAATGCTCATGATGAAATTCTTGTTCATTCTGGTTGCATTGGGTGAACATCCAGTGTATGTTTCTCTTCTTCTCCTTTTAAATGTGGCATAACACTTGCTGCAAGTGTACGTTCCCTTCACATTTAATTCAAAAGAGAAATAATTTGTGGAAAGACTTTACTGATGTTTAAAGTTCTGTTGAGAGTGGACCCCACCAAATTAAAAGTTAGCCCAGTGTGTTACCCACAGTCTGTGCAGATACTGACAAGGAGACACCAGAGTTCATGCTGCTGCTGTTTTCTTTGTGCTCCACAATGAATTGGCCTTGATCAATGACTTGGCAATCTGCTTAGTTATTGTGTTATACTAAAACTTGTCAATATATTTTCCTTCTTTTTAGTCCCCTCTACAATATCGCAAAATGAATTTGCATTTTAAATGTAGCAGATCTAACAAAAAGATCTGCAGCCTTGGATTTCTTAAGTTTCTGCCTGATACACAGAAGGGACTTAAGTATATTTCATCCTACAAAGCAGAAGGTTTTTATGGACCTCCACCAAATATTTGTTTGCTTCTAGGAAAGCCAGAAGTTGGAGTAAAGCACTAATGTTTTTTCCCCCACATATGTTACATGAAGTCTTTAAGAGACCTTTTAAGTAAATTTCTTAATTTCTTGAAGAAACTAAGCCACTATTTAGAAATTTCTCAAAAAAAAAAAAAAATTTGTGGGCATCCAAAGGAGGACTCAAATTACAAGAAATAACTACTGAAAAGGCATCAGGAAAAAGGTTATGCAAATTTTAAGCTCTGGAGTCTTGCTACTCAAAAAAGAGAGAGAGGCCTTTCATTTGTAAAATGTTCTACAGCGATGCAGAAAATCAATTAAAATATACATGAAGTATGTACTAATTGTTAATTTCTGAGGCACCTTTCTATTTGAAGTAGGAACTCCCAAAAATAAATATCCAGAATTGTAACCTATCATTCTTAGGTGGTGTGGCAGGTTTAGGCACAGTTTCATTGGTGTACATGTGTCTCCTGAAACTTAATTGGAGAGATGTCTTTTTTTGTCCATCCCCCCTAAGATATGGGGCAGCCATTCTGACATGCCTTGCTCCTGAGTACTACAGCCAGTAATATGCTCAGTAGGGGCAGCCAAGTAAAAATAAACTGGGCTATTCTTAGGTAACATGCCTGGACAGAGAAAAGTCTTTTCTCTCTGCACATTTGCTGTAATTTAATACAAAAGATGGAGCTACTTCACTGGAAAGACACACTTTTTTATTTTTGAACAAATATGAGAAAAAACTCAACCCTAAATGCTAAACTAAACCAGTTCTTAATGTTCATTTAGTACTCCCATGTGCAAATTTTGTACATAAACTGACCATGAGGAATTTATGAACAAAAGGATTAGTGTTCACCTTATACCCATAAGTGTGTAAAGTTTGCTATGTTCAAATCACCAGAGTGCAAACTAATGTGAGGTAATTCAACTGATATCACAAATATTTGAATGCAACATTCCTTGCTTTCCACTGTTCAAATACTTTTGCATGTGAAAGCATGACAGTCTAATTTTGATAGGTGACACTATTTCACATATGTAACTCTTGTGAAATCTAGTTTAATTTTGGTCATTTTAGGTTTAATTTAAAAGGGCATCTAAGAAATTAAGGGTCACATCATTAACCGCTTATTTTTTTCTTATTATTTCGTCATTCTACATCATATATTAAAGATAAAAATAACTTTCTCTGTTTTCATTAACAAAAAAGTGAATAGACAAGAAAAAGCAATTATTTGCAAAATGTAAAAAACTTAGGTTATTTGACAGACTTTAAATTAAACCAATCTACCATACTGTACTCATAAGTCAAACTATAATTTGTTAGAAAACACCACACTTCTCTTTGATAAAGGACTTGGAAAGTTGAAAGTGATTGAGAAGCATGGAATTTATGTTTCCTTTGAAAGGGAAGACAGAGATACAAAAAACCCCATTCTTGCTTTGAACTTCATTTTAAGAGAGTGAACAGTTGACAATACAGACAGGTTTGCAGTATTGTTACAACAATTTAGTGTTTTGCATACATATAGCATCTAAGAATAGCTCTATTCTTCATAAACTTAGTTTATCATTATGATGCTTCCATAACATAAGCGATTATTAAGATCAATGTACAAACTAACTGAGAAATTGTACCTTTTACAATCCTTTTGATTGCAACTTGGAGGTACACTTAAGAGGGATTCTGGAAGCCTAATTTTATGTTTTGTTTACTGAACAACACTCTCATTTAGTGTTGCTTTTTGAATCTGTATATTACATCCGTGTTTTCTGTGATCAGTTCAAACAGTGTGTTCAACCTATGCCTATTGTGACATTTCTTTTCAAATGGCTGGTGCACTGGTAAAAGAGCTTGCTTTTCATCTTTTCTTCACAGTTTGTTTCTGGTTGTTTGTTTGTTTGTTTTTTACTGCAACATCCCTACCAGGAGAGGTATTGCTGTGATCAGTGAGTTTTCTAGGTGATAGTGATACCTTCTTGTACTTTGGAATTTGATATAAAGGTTGGTAGGTCTGTCATTTCCTGCCTAAGGATCATGTATAAAACAGTTAAACCAACTTCCCTACATCTTTCACTCTCCCTGATTTCCATGACTTTTTCTTTTAGGTTTTGGCTGCTCTGTAAGCCTCTGCCTTTAGAGCTCTGCTGTGCCTTTGGCATAATCCTCCTTGCTGCCTGATGGATGGAGTTTGGTTCACTCAGGTCTCTGCTTCACACATGCATTAGAGAATAAATGCCCCTCTCAATCAAGGGCAAGCAGGGGGGCTGAGGAGTGCTGGTGGGGCAAGAGAAGCCCCTGAAGCCTGTTGTGCCCCAGGTAGGGTAGGGGTGTCTGTATTGATCAGGGATTACTGGCCCAGTGTCTCCAAGGGCCTGAAGGGTACAGCTTTCCTGTGAAGTCTGTTGTGCCCATGAGATGAAAATTATTACTTTCCTCAGCAAAGTAAGTAATAAATGCATCAGCTTGCTATTTCTACCATATCAAAGTTTTAAATATATCTGTAAAGTGTGTAATTCCTTGAGTAAAGCTTCTGCCTCTCATGAATATTTCACTAGAAGTCCTTCCTGGCCTTGTATGTGCACATGGAAACCTTAGTAACCAACCAATTTAATTGACAGATAGCATTCCATGTAGATTATATATTAGGCAATGATTTAAAGTCTCCTTTAAAACAAACAGATATTAATGCCTCTAAAAAATAAAATTGCATAAAACCCCCCATATTTGTCATATACCTCAGGTTTTTTATAAATTAGACACTGAAGTCTTGCCATTCTTAGTTTTCTTTCTGTCTTGGTGAGTATAGTATGATGGCGAGAGAAATTTTTAATAAATATAATACTATGTTTGAAGTGACAAAGGATCGTTAATAGAGAACACAGACATTTTCCTCTAGGCAGATTAATTCTGGGACTTGGAAAAGTACGTTGCCTGTTCAATCACTACAGTTTATTCTCTTCAGCATTGGCCTTCAGCAGGAGGGGTAAACAATGATTTTGTATACACTGTCAGATAGGAGGAAAGTGGGGAAGTTGATAAAGAAATATAATACTTGTCTATGAATTAAAATATCTCAAATTCCTTCTCAGAGTCTCAGATACACAGGTGTTTATTCCATGTAGATACCTGAGAAGTTGTTTTTTTTTTAATGGAATAAGTTACAAGATGTAACTTGTACGAGATGTTACATTGCAAAAGGAAATTGCAATGAAAGAGAAAAGGAGGGAGACAGGAAGTCAGAGACATGTGCATTATAGGGATGTGGTCATTATCAGGATAAAGTGCTGACAAATATCAACTGAGGTAGACATTAAAGGGATGATTAAAAGAAAACTTTATTAACCTAAAAGAGCAAGGGAGAGAATCAGGACCATTATTACATGTAGAAGTGAAAGATAATGTAGATGTGACAGAGATATACATGGGAGGCAAAAGCTGGAAGCGTCTGAGATAAAAGCAAAACAGGAGTCTGATGTATGTAAGTCAAGTAGGACCAGATAGGTATCACCACAGAATTCTGAGTGATATAGAGCAAAGCATGCCATGTCCTCTTTTAAATAAATCTGTTAGGAAAAAAAAAGGTACTGTTTTGTTGGAGAAGACCAAATAGAATATTTATATTTAAGTAGTAGAGAAGATGGAAAAGAAGGCATAAAGG
Source organism: Vireo altiloquus (assembly GCA_013396875.1). Classification (NCBI taxonomy): domain Eukaryota; kingdom Metazoa; phylum Chordata; class Aves; order Passeriformes; family Vireonidae; genus Vireo; species Vireo altiloquus. The sequence goes on from VZRF01007216.1 coordinate 111,625, forward strand.
TCTAAAAGTGTGGCCTCATCTTTTATCAAACAGCAGAGCAGTGTTTATATGAAAAAAATTAAGTTACTGACATAAAGAATGAGGGAAGATAGGATGGAAATTGAAAATGCCTTTACTGAAAGCAGTTTATACAAATCAATCTGATAACTTTCTTTGAAAAGATAACCAATTTTCTAGACAAAGAAAATTTAGTAATCTCTCTCCTTGGACTTCAGCAATCATTTGATACTGTGCCACCTGGGAAATTATCTGCGCACCTGAGAAAGATGGGTACTACTAAAAGAATAAAAATTATGTAAGAAATTCACTTAAATGAGATGACAATTTGTTTTCTTGCAAAGGTAAGCATTATTAAAAGTTACTTGAGTCAAACATCAGCCTTAAGAACATTTTTGCTTTATATTTTAAAGCAAAATTAGTGAAAATGTAATATGGAGACTTGATTATGAAACAAATATGGTAAACATCATGAATTTGTGTGAGAATTAGACTGTACTAGATGAAGGCACAGAGGGAGCTAAAGAAGGACTTTAGGAGTTAAAACAAAAAAAAAGTCCAAGTTGTAAATTCAGTTAGGGAAATAATGATATGGGCAGTCGAAAAAGAGAAGAATTTAATAAATTAGGCAGAGTTACTGAGAACACTAGTGTGTCACAAGCAAACTTATTTCTACAATATAAGGCTGCATCAATTGGGTTGCTGCTGTGAGAGAAACAGACATAGTCACGTCATTTGAGAAGTCGTTCATGAGGCTTCCTCTGAGAAATTGTTATGTTATTCTAGTCAGCCGTTTTCAGGAAGAATTAAGCTTACTTTTAGACATTCAGAAAAGCTGTTTAATAACCATGGAATATAGACTTAGCTGTGCAAGAGAAGACTAAGAGGGCTTTGCTTATTCAGACTTAAGGCTCGGAGAGACATGCTGTGGCAGGCTAAAACTGGATGGCAGAAGCTGTTACTATCCTCAAGGCATGAATACTTGAACCTCCTTTGAATCACTTTGTGAACCACTGCTTTGTATATTAGGGTAAACCAAAACTGGAAACCTTTTACTTTAGTACACCCAGCTGAAGGCTGCAATAGTACATGAGTTCTTTCCTAGGCATGTCATCCAACCCTGCCCTGAGGGCTTTAATGCCCATCAGAAGGGTGGAGCAGATGGATGAGGGTGGTAACTGTTCCTGCTGTCTCGTTTTAAGCCACTGTTATGTTTTCCTCAGAGCCTTAAGAAAGTAAGTGAGGAGAGGAGATGTGGTTGCTCTTCATAGATATACTGGGAAATAAATATTAGCAAAATGTATTAAAGAACAATATTGTCATAATAGTAAATATGTACCACTATACGTTAATTTAGAAACTGAAAAAAAAGATTTAAACTCTCTGAGATTGAAGTGACATAAAAATATCTCGATAGTTTTGAAATGGAACTTCATCACTTTAGAATAATAGAATCATACAGATATTTTCCTTCCAGTAGGTTTGCGCAATCCTAAGAAAAGGGACAAAGAAACACCAACAACAAAATGTGGGCCATACTTTTAATGCCTTAGCTCCTTAATGATGGATTAAATTGTTAGTAGCATTATCTACACTGAGATCAAGCTTTGTTCTGTAAGCTGTTTAAGGAGCAGCACAAAATTCTCCGTGTGAGGTTTGCAGCATCAGAGGCATCTAAGGATATAAGTACTTGTGCTTCTGTTTTTCCATGAACCTTTTTTTTTTGACATGGCAGTATTGTTCAGTTTTTAAGGAGGTCCAGAGTTTTTTCTGGCTTGATTGTAACAAATAACTTAAGTAGGTATCATTCTTATCATTACAGTGCTTCTTATTACAGTACATCAATAGGGCAAGGTGACAGAATTTTGATAAATGTATTTAATAAGCTGAAGGCAAACCATATGGAATTTTGCATTATTGAGGCTTTTTAGGTAGATTAATACTATAATATTCTACTCTGTGCCTTCAAAATACTGTTAGCAAGTTATATTTCTGAATATGGTCTACCTGACACAAGTCAATCTATACGTACCGAAGATAAAACAATAATATCTTTATAGTGGATTGTGATGAAGACAGTTCTGTGCTTCAGGAACAGCAAGTCATTGTAGTAAATAGCATTAAATACGCAATTTTTTTTAATATTTTTTTGTTTCTGTGAGAGTGGATTAGAGAGTTAAGTGGGTTTTGGGTTTCATTCCTACCTACTATTAATAGAAGGTATATGTTTATTATTAATTTACAACATTTTGGGTTTGTTTAGAAATAACTGATTCCTAAACATTTAAGTGGATGTGATTTNAAGGTTATAAATTCTTTAGTTTGTGGGGATGAATTAATTACTTTTAGGTCAATGGCATGTACACAGTTCTTCCATCTGTAACCACTGGCTTTTTGAGCCAGCAGTCCTTTAGTGTTTAACATCAAGAGTGGTCGATACATCACCATATTATTGCAGTGTGACTATGAAAGTAACATAAGTGGTGGGATTGGACAGGTTCCTAAATGTTTGAAATTCATTTATAGGCATAGTGTGAGAAGGAAATCAATAACCCAGAGAGTTTGTAACGATAATGAATGATAGATGTTTATTTTATCAATTTTATGCTTGTAATGATGGGTTAAAATTATAATTTATTTTGTTTTGGTTGTTTTGGTAAGAACTAAAAATATTAGTTTGGGTAGACTTGATTTACCTAACATGAAGGAGTCAGAAGTAGTCAGAGAATAAAAATCTGACAAATTTAATTTAAATTAAGTGAGAATACAGTCATGTTAAATTGTGTGCTAACTCTAGGTGTCTTACCCTTCAAAGCTGTTTTCTTTAACTTCTTTTTTTAAAAAAAAAAAAATATTTTCCAGATTATTAAATATTTATATTAATTTAGAACATATCTATTACAGAAATTTTAATTATCAAAATCTATGTATCCTTTTGATTTTGCATGTAGAAGTCGTCATGAATTTCTTATTCAGAAAAAAACTGTTCATGAGTTCCATTTTGCCTATTTTTTGCCCAATATGTGGCTTTTACATGTGTATACAAATGGCAAAACATAGATAGTGAATATTTCATTTACTGATTAATTTTCTTTTGTTTATTTAAGAATATGAGAGTTAACCTTTCCTTATGAAACATGTATATTCTAAGGAAATGTACTCAACACACTTTCTATAGTTCTGCATACCCTATTTTGATTTCTTCCACAAACTGAAAATGAAGTTACATGTGAATAAGAAGTTTAAAAATAGATTAGAAGTATCTTGTGAAATGTAACAGGAAATCTATAGAGATATATTTTTATCCAGCATTTGCTGTAGTGGCAAAAATGAGAATATTGTGCCTTTCAGTTCCACTTAAGAATGTTGCAGAAACTTGTAATGTGTCACATTTTTAGTCATGTGCACACATCAATCAGGTGAATATATAATATATATTGTAATCATAACATATTTACAGATGGAGATTTAGTTCTAAGAATACCACTATAAAATGGTACTTGCAGAAGTTAATAATTCTGTGTTTGTAGCAAAATGTTGTGGCTGTCATCATCTATGCTCTGTTAAAGTGTGGCTTCTCACTTACTTAATGAAAAATGATTACAATTAATAGCAAATAAATGTCACTAATACTAAAAGGTCGCTTCCCAATGGCAATTAATATGTAAGTTAAGGAAAGAGGAGAAACAGAAATAAAGATCTGTGAATAAATTTGGGGTTGTTTCACAATAATTTTTATGTACCCTGCATACAGCATTGAAATTCTGGAAGCAATTTCCCATTGAAATATTCAAACGAGAAAATTGCAATATTATCAAGAAATTATGTGAAACTATGCCTATGATAAGCAGAAAGTGGACTCAGTAAGAATTAAGAAACTTCCAGGCCTGTATTTTAGTGTTATGGACTGGGCTGGTGGAGAGCTGCAAGCATCTTGCTCATGGAAACCTGAGATATTGACTCTCAATTCTTCATTTAACTCTGGTGTATCTGCATTTTTGTGCAAGGAAATGGTAGAAGGAAAAAGACAATAATATCAGTTTCCTGGAAATTAGAAAGATTCTTCAACTGCCATAGAAAAGTGGGAAAAAACAGCACCTAAATTAACAGAAATTTCAGGGGAAAAGAGAATTTTCTAATTATTTACTGTCAATCATTGTGTATGGGTGCATCTACACTAATGACACAGAGCATGGGAATGTGTTTTGGGTGTGAACTTGTATTCTGTCTGTGTTTGGAGTTCTTCTGTGCCTGTTTCTGAACACCAGTGAGCATTTTGAAGCATTGATTTGCTCCTGCATTGTCTTTAGATTGTCATGTAGTGTGTAGCACTTGCAGTGCAGGTGCAAGGCCTTCCATCATGTTTGCTCTCTGTGCCTGCATAGTGCCGAAGATTGGCAGGTGATGCAGATATTCTTGCTCATTAAGATGTAGAGAGGCACAACAAATTGCATTCTCATGCTTCCTGTCATTCGCTGCCTCAGGTGTACTGCAGGTAATATAGACACACACACTGAGACTTCCATGATTTCTTGAGATTTAATGATATTATATATTGCCTTTGTGATAAAAAAGATTCAACATTTTTTCTAGTATGTGCCAGGTAATTTTTTTTTCCTTGTTTTAGCTTTTATCTCACGATTTATGGTTTGATTTGTTAACTGAAAAAATAGTATGAGTATCTGTCACACAAGAAAGCTCTGATTATAGAAGGAATATGTTACATCTGTGGGCTTTTTTGACCTCAGATAATATATCTTGGAGAAAGATATTTAAAATACATCTTAACATATCACTGTTGATTGCATAATGGACAAGTTTACTCTACCAGTGAATATACTCTCCTTAAAGTTAGAAAAACTTAATTTTTACATTAATTCCTAACCGTTAGGTTAGGAATTTTGATGGACTCAGTGAACTTAAATGAAAGGTAGAGATTGATAAGAAAAGATAAGTAGGTAGATAGATACATTACTGGTATTCTTATTGTCTGTTTCGGCCTATTTAGTTTTTTTGCTGTTTCATCAAGTTAAGCTAGTGTAAATGGAACAAAGAGATTTGTATATAATTTGGTTAGTGAGGATGAAGAATTTTACTGAGGTGTAAATATATTCCTTCTGCAACTAAAACAGAATGTTTTGCTTGCTTGTCCCAGATGGCTTCCTGTAAGAAGATCATATTTAGATTGAGGAGCAGACGTTATTATTTGAGGACATTTGGGAGTCTTTTATGGATTATGTTCATAGAGTAAAAGATGCTTTATAGAGATGCTTGACATTTCTATCCTATGTTTGTGTAATTTGGTTTTAAATTTACATATGTGTAACAGATTAGAAGAAATGATTCATTAAAGTAAGGATGTAGTAGTCAGTGATGTTAAATAAATATAAATTATTAATAATCCAACGGTACTGGAAAAGCTGAAAAGACTGATGAATGCCAACAAAATGTGTTATGTAACCAACAATAATGGGTTAATATTTTTTGTGTGGATGACCCAATTCTCAGTGATATTTTAAGTGCTGTTTTTGAAGAATATTTTGGACAGAAACCTTCACTGTTAATCACTAGATGTGCCTAGAGTCTCATTTCCTTTGCAAACATATTGATCAAAGTGATTCAAGGGAAGAGGGTTCTTCCCTAGTCTCCATTTTCTTTATGTCCACCTTACAGCAAGATACTTGATACATGGCATTTTGAAGAATGTGGATGTTCATAGAGTTGTCATTGTATACTGTGTGTGGCTCTCCAAATCTGGCTTGCTCACTCCGTTTTATCTGGTAGTAGGGTGAGATAGATGAAGGGAAAGAGGAGTTGCCTGTTTGTTCTCTTGTAAAATTCCTACTCTTTGCTTCTTTCAACTCTCTGTACTGCACTATTTATCCCATCATTTATTGGAGAAGAGTTATGCTCATCACTGATACATCTATATTATTTTTTACTCTGTCTGCAGTAACTCTGGGTAAGAAAAATAAGAATGTATAAATCACTCCTATTTGTCTATAATTTAAAACCAGTCTGTTTCTGGGCATAGCTCACTTAATTCTTTCTTTTTCTTAAGAAATATGAATCAGTTTTCATATTGTATGAAACAGTTCTGTCGTCGCTACCAAAAGAGTTATTTTATGGGATATGTTTGGACCTGAGGCAGAGAAGAGAAATTTTTACTCACAAGTAAGATCCATGGTAGTGGATTAAGTTAGCCAAACCCTGCTCAGATCCCGGTAAGCAGACATATATTTTTGTATTTTTTGTAGGTGGATACAGTGCAGACTACGCAGCACCCTGGGCACATTGAGGAATCATGTAAAATGAATGTATGTGCTCGTAAGTGAATTATTTATGCAATGACACTCCAACTCTAAGGGATGTTGGATCACAAAATCCATGAAGTCTCTTTACTCTTATGTTAAGAAATTGGTACCCGGGGACAGGGTTACTGCAGAACTAAGTGGACCTTTAAAGCAAAGCTATTAGAAAAAAACCCAACAAACATGATAAATCATGAGAAAAACCTTTGAAAACAAGAGACTCAGATTACATTTTGGATGCATTTAGAGAGATATTAAATGGCATCAAGAATTCAAAACAGGGAAAAAAATGATGCATGAGAAAGGTTTGGTAAGCAGAACTGTCATAAGTGAAAGAAGAGTATCAAATACCGTCTAATTCAGGAGTATGAATAGGATGAAAAAATTTGCCATGTTTGTCTTTGTTCCACCTTTGAAATGACTGAAATTTGATTAGATGATTTGTTGAATTAGCAACTGGGAGATGAGTGTGAACAAGATTGAATTTTCCGTGTTTGAAGCAATAAAGTATTTGTGGTTCATTGAAAAAAAAAACAGAAAAACAACACTGATGACCTGCTAGATAAACAAAGAAAAAAATTATACCTCAGGACTGAAATTCTGTAAATCCAGAAAGAGTCTTAGTATTTGAAACTCTTTATCCTGCTTGGGGACATGAGAGAGAGTGTGGAAGAGGATTCAAGGCACACAGCACTGGATCCTTCAGATTTTGCTGAGAAAAATGGCTCTACAAGGAAATCGAGGTAGATACAAAGAAGAAACCAAAACTTCCTAAATGCGTATCAGCATATAGGGAAATCACATAGTACATAACAAGTTTGGTTTCTAAAGACAACTGAATTCACTTGGCTAGGACACTCCAGACTGGAATATTTGTATCAGGGTTGAACAACTGCCAGTATCAAAACCATATATACAGAAAACCTCTGACTTCACAATCACTACTAAGCTACAGACATCACATAAAAACAAAGATTATGGGGCCAACTCCAATATATATATATATATATATAAATATAAATATAAATTTTTATATTTTTATATTTTTATAATTATTTGTATATTTATTTGGATATTACACTATATATCAGTTTATGATTTAGAGAAAGGCTGAATATTTTCTCCTAAATAATTTATTTAGTCATATCCTTTATCATAAGAAGCAACAAAATAGGATATTTGAAATATTAATAATTTTTCGACAAGCTCTTTTTCCTAAGAATAAAGCATAACTTCAGCTCATTGAACTTTGTGATGTAAATCTGGTATAACTGTGTGAGAAAACAACATGACATTTGTAACAAGACTCTATATTGTGACTTGCCTTCATAGTATGGCTTTTCAGCTGTATGAACAACAATGCTGAAAAATACTTTTTCTCTCCTTATTGTTATGCATTATGTCTGAATTAGCTCACCCTTTGTGTTTATCCATTCAAAACAGATAGTCTGCCACTTTTTTCCACTTGGAGTAATTATTTCTGAGTGGAGGAATTTATGATACAGGAACAGCTTTGACCCCTTTATTGTACTGAGATATATTATCAAACTTCAAAGTCAGTAGGCTGCTACCATATTGATTTTGTTTTCTGTGAACAAAATCAATGAGCAAAATTAAAATAAAAAAAATCAATTCTTTCATTTTTGAATTGATTCAGGTTTTCTACGTGTACATTGTTTATTTAACCTTGATTGCTGGTCTGGAACTTTAGTAATTCTGCATAAAAGAAACTTATAGAAATTAATAAAATACACAAAGAAAGAAAATTACAGTTAAGACATACAGGAATGAGAAGGGAAAAGATCCAAAAGAGATCAAGAAAAGAAGAGTTTTCTATTGAAATTCATTGTTTACCAGTATCAGAGAACTATAAAGATTGGTACAAACAGCTTTGTCAAAAAAAAATCAGCATACATGTTGTTCATGTAAAAAAAATCAACATACAGGTTGTTTATTTTGTATTTTCTATCCCTTTTCTTTAGTTCAATTGTTGCTTAGAAATCATGTATGAAATACCTGCAGTTTATGGACCATATTTTGTGAGTTCAGAACATTTGCAAAACTTACCTAAAGATGAGAAAAAACAAAGAAAAAACCATAAAAATATTTAACATGTAATATTTTGCAGAAATAAATGCACTAAGTATGCTAATATATTTGTGAAATTTTCAGCCTTTTTCTGAATATAGACATTATCTTTGAAAAAAAAGTTTAACCTGGAACATATAAAGGCAATATTAAGGACCTCCAGTCAGATTCTTATCTTAAATACAACAATTTTATTCCAATAAAATTCTTCTTCAACAGGAAATTAAATCAAAATTGTGTCTTCTGTGTTCATTGCAATTTCATTCTTCTGTATTTAATTTTCTGGCAAGAAGCAATTGTGAAGAAAGAACCCTTAAAATTTTTTTTTGCAGCCACTGTAATTTTCACATTTAGGAGAGTTTAGCAGTCAAGCAATTTGTATGGAATAAAAGCACTTTTATATTGCCTCCTCCTGTCGTGCCAGTCGGGAAAGGGCAGCAAAACAGTGGGAGACCAAATGAGGAGTTTTTCTTCTGTGACATCAACTTGCAAGACACTGGGAGCTTCAGAATTGCAGGTGGTGATATAGCTTTTATGAACTATTTCTTTCCTCTTTGCCTCCTATGGCTGCTTCATTGTAGGGTAGTGGGTTTTTTATGTCTGAACGAGGGAGTGAAAGATATTTGTGAGAAGTGACATTCTACTTTCTGTTTGCCATTGTCCTGCTTGGATGAGAGAAAAAATACATCCATATAGCTCTCATTTTCCTATCTTTTAGGAAGCTCTATCTTTTAGTTAGCCCTGGTGGTGTAGTGGTTAAGCACATGGCATAGCAATTGCCAGGGCCCAGGTTCGATCCCGGCCAGGCTGCTCCCCGGGCAGGCAGTTGCTCGTTAGCCCTGCAAGGGGGCAATCTGCCTACGTCCTGAGGAGGACCTCAGCTGCCACTGTCCAGAATCGCTTTGGCCCGGCAGATTGAACCTCGGGATTAAAGGGTGGGCTCAGATCTGCGCGCCCTGTGTCTCACCTAAAAAATCCAGTGCGCAGGCTGGGAGGTCTGAAGGGAAAAAGAGGCCTTCCCCGGATCTTCGTACGCGAAGGCTGGCCAGCAAAAAACATAAAGCCAAAGATGAATTGTCTTACTCATATGTCCAGGCCAAATATACCCAGAGGTTGTGTGTTTAAGTACAGACCACTCTTTTTTCAGTATCACTTTATTTTTATTTGTTTTATACAAGAACACTATAGAACAAGATATGTCAGTAGAAAACTATCAGGGAAGTTGTGATATACTATTTTTTTAGCTAATTACAAAAAATGTTAGATAAATGATTATTAGGAATATTATATGAAGTGGCAACCAGTGGAAAATGGAGCTGAATGGGCCAAGATTTCTTTTTCTCTTCTTAATGGTTTTACTTCTGGTGAATGTGTGCTGTCACAATTTGTCCAGGCACTCTCAATGATGCCAACCTCAATTTTACATATAAATGGAGAAGTAGATATTGCCTTCAAAGCAGTACTTGCTCAACTATCTGTCAAACCTAGACGAAAGCATTAAATTAAGCTAACTTTCACCACCCAGACCACACTTTAGTCTCAGGGTGAACAATACAATTCAATTCAAGTAAACTGTTTTTGCAAAGGCTCATAAACAATTTAAAAACTTCATCTGAGATTTCTCAAGCTGCTTTCTGCAAGCTTCATTTAGGCCCATAAACACAGAGTCTTGGATTTACCCACTCGTCATTTAAAAAGTCAGGACAATGCATGCTTTAATCCATTACTCATTATAGTCTTTTAGCGCCATTCAATAGAATGAATTTTGCTGAGCTAGTAAAAGATATCTTTGTACTCTCAAATGCACTGGCTATATTTAAATTTCCAATGTATACTTAATTATGCATTCTAACAAACTCAATATTATCTCCCTCTTCATTGGGGAAAAATTAAGCTATTGTTCTTGCAGACATTATATTTGACTTTTGACATTTCATTTAGGGAAAACTACAAATACATCAAATGCTTTTCCAGCTTCAATGTTGTTCTCAATATTTTACAAGAATCTACATAAAGAGCAAATATGACGAATGTGACAAATGTTTTAAATCCTTTCTATCACCATGAACATGCCTACAATTTCATTGTTTAGCATTAAGCTCTTTCTTTTTGTTAGAATGTGTTCCTGAGATATCAAGAAGCCACAATCTAATTACTATCCTCCATCATACCCCAGTAGATTACTATTTCGGCAGTGGGATTTCCTTTGATCTTTAGTTCCTAGGAATGGCATCTATCACAGGAAACCAGCTTGTTGCCCTTTCTAAGGAATTTATGGCACTTATGGGGAAAAAAAAGAAAAGATTTGTTATGACCCCTGGAAGTTACCACAGAGAACCTCAATATCCTTCAGTGGTGGAATTCAAGAAAGGCATTAATGTGTCTACATTTAGTTTAAAATTAATTTTTGTCCAAATCAGATTATTTTTCACCTTTAAGCAGTCTTAGTTTAGCCCAGTAACACTATTTTGAATAGCAAGTGCTGACCAAGACAATTAAAAAAAAAATCCATTTTTGTTATTTATACATATAAATATTCTATTTATTAATATATAATCTATGAGAAATATGACATTGAAAAATATTCTACAGGACTTTAGCAAACCTGATTATGCTCTATGGCCTATCTTATCAGGCTTAATTATCTGTTTATGTTACATTTTGCAGAGTTTTTATTCAGGAAAGCAGGATTTTCAATTGGCTTTTGACACAACCTTTCTTTAAACTGTGAAACAGTGTGCAGACAATTGTTGTTTCTGCATAAAAGGTATAATTTCTTGAATATTGTCTAGAGCAATTTTATTTTATCAAATATGAGTGAAAGAGTGGTATGTAAACTAATTAACCTTATAAGTAGTATGGTATAGCTCTGTACCATAAATGTCCATCTGCTTTTCCTTTTTACTCTTAGAAGAATGATAATTTTCTTCTGCTATCCAGCCCTGTACTTTGAGAATGGTAAAACCTTACAGGGAGTAAAGATAACTCTAGTCAGCATCAGCTTTCACCTCTAAGAAGGGAGTTAGGGTGTAACCAGTTACACAAAACTTTAATACGTGAATTATGATTGTTGCAAAATTTGGCATCTCACCTAGCTGCACAGTGTCACAATTAGTGGGAATTAGGCATATCAGGGCACCCTTTCATTCAGCCTAAGTTGTTTTTTAATATTTAGGATGAAACATTTTTTGATGTCTCTCAACCTGAGCCTACAGAGACTTAATCTCGGAGGAATTTTGACACGTGTTCAAGCTCAAAACTTTTCAGCATCTAATGTCAGTTAACATGGAACACGTTTAAGTAGAAATGTCTCATCACACTTGGTTTGTTTTAGCATGCATCTAACGGTGGAAGACAGTTTGTATGTTTGACTTTACTAACATCACAACATTTCTGTGGAGGGGCAGAAAATCAGTCTTTGTCTCTGTTCCTATATCTGCCACTAGTACCCACTTCTTTGGGTGGAAAAGGGTGAAAAGGGTAAATTTCATTGAAAAGGGTAATTTTCATTGTCTCAGAGAAAATTCTTTGATCCATTTTGTTTTGTGAATTACTTACAAGGTGTAGTGATGAGATCCATAGAGCAGTATGATATTGTAAAAATGCTTCAATATCTTCTGTTTCACTGAAGATGGGAGAACTGTTTTTCAGAGCAAATCCCTTTTTTGCTTAACAACTATGAACTGCCTCCTAGCCAAATTATTTGAAACAGATATTAATTCTCATCATTATGTATATGGAACAGTTACATATATATATATATATTTCAGTGTACTTTTGTCAAAGTGTGCTTTAGATTTAACCGCACTGTATTTAAGGAAAAAAAAAATTAAAAAAAAAATTACAGATTACATTTTTTTCCTAAAAAATCATGTTAGGCAAGCAAATGAAACAATACTTCATGTTGGTTTGGAATGTAGGTAGCATACTTGTTTTAATACAAGTATTTCATGACTGTGAAGTGTGAATATATTGACACAGTTAGTGGGTAAAGTCTTTCAACAAATTGGAGAAAAAAGATGGAAGTAACTAATTCAATAGTATTGTGAAACCATTGATTATACACTCAATGCTGGCAGTGACACAACGATACATGAGCTTTGTCGTGAGAAGCTTACATTTTAAAGAGAAAACTAGACAAGCTGTGGTAGGCTTAGTGTTTTTCTTGTTGCCTTCATCCTGCTTCCATCCCTCATTCTGAAATACTCCCTTTGGAGAGCATTAAAAAGTTGTGAATTAAAGCTCCAGGGAGCCTGAAAGAAGCAGCTATAGGCAGTGTTGTGGAATAAAAATTCCTGATGCAATTAGTCAGGTGTTTCCTATGCATGATAAAGAGTTTATAGTGCAAAGAGGATGGTGAAAGGACAATGCAGATAGTACAGTTACATGTGTCTGTAAAATTTATGTCATGTCATGACATCATGTCGTGCTCACCTTGTGTTTCAAACTCTTAAAATATGTAAAGTCTGAGCATCTTGCAGTGATAAGGAGTTGATAATTGCTGGTTACCTGTTGAGTTCAGGTTTTTGATCTTTCAAGGAAAATCAGTTTGAATATTTTTATTAATCTTGTGCAAAGCTTGCACCTTTCTCATATACAGATATTGGATCATTTCTAAAGAACTTGAAGGGAGCTAAATCCAGTAAAATCTCTTGAAGCAGCCTCTAGTATTCCTTTATTTTTGTTACATTGATGGTGTTAATTTCTAGCATTAATATTGAAGTAATGGAAAGGTAAAGATATAGGGGCAATACCAATAAGCTGGTTTTTAATTTTCAATCTCCCTCTTAAAAAGTAAATTTAATTTTTAAATACAGCATTGTATTTTTAATGTAACACAATTTCATTTTGTGTTGTGTTGTGGAGCACTTCCATGCAGCCTTCTGCATTTTGCACTTTGAATCATTCTTACTGAAATTAGAACTGCCAGTGAGCAGCATCAGACAGATTTTGATTTCACTCAGAAGTTATTTAGGATAGGATAAATTTTGAAAAATACATACTGTTTTTATACAGGTTGTTAGGTTGATTTTTATATTAATTTTTTTGTTCCTTTAATTGAGTTTAGGGCTTATGGTAATACATTTCAAGGTAAAAAGTGCTTTCAGAAAAATAGTATTTAAAAGTATGGGATGTCAGACAGTAATGTTAGGATCTCTGCTTTACAGAATTCATTACTGTAAGTAATGAGAGAAGATCATACGTTAGCAAGACTTGAAACAAGACAGAAGATTTTTGAACTGCCATTTAGTCCATTAATTTCTGCAATCCCCTTGATATTTTTTAGATTTCTGTTTATATATAAAACATGCATAAAATAGGACATATTTCTGTCTTATTGCCTACTTCAGTGAAGGCTGCATTTTTACCATGAGCTGTATTAATTTCAGATGAATAACCTGTTTACTACATAGAACTGAGAACTGGGAATTTGGGATCTTGTTAATGACGCTGGCCTGCTACCCTGGGATGAAAGAAGTCACCTTAGATTTCTGTGCCTTGACTGTCTGGTGTATTAAATACATTTCGGACAGCTTACATTACAAGACATGATATGATTTGTTTAAGTAAATTCTAGGTAAATTTGTTTAAGTAAATCCATGGTACATGAGTGTCAATGGGAATTTGCTGATTTATGCCCTAATATAAAGTTTAGGGAAACTCTTCATCTACACATGTGCAGTGTTTTTGTATCTTGAAGATAAAAAATTAGAATCATGAGGTCTGGCAGAATAACTTCAGCTTTGCCTTTTTCAGAATAATAATTTTTTCTCATCTTAATGTGATGGAGAAAAAAAAGGTAGGGAATTGTCCTTTACAATGTAACAAATTCATTTTATGCATAATTTACTGGAAATATAATAAAACATTTTCTTATAGTGCACAGACTCTGCTGGATTTCTGATATTCTGGCCATGTTAAACTGCACCAGAAGAGACTTATAACAATTATTATAGTTCATGTATTAAATCGTGTTGAATTTTCAAAAATCTTTCCTATTACTTCATCCAGTGATTAACTCTTTAAAACAAAATGGCCCTTAAGTGTCAGTGTCAGAGAGATGTGCAGATGGTTATCCACATCTTCAGTAACCAGTGTGAATTCATCCAGGTGTTAGGTGGGAAGAGTCTGGATATTTGTGTCATCTCTCTGGCTTGTGCATGTGCCTCTCAGGGCCTGTACAGATGAACTAGCTGCTTCTCGACGTGCCATAACCAGGAAAGATAAGGCAATTGGAATTCTTGTCCCTAGACATGGATAGCAATTGCTGGAACTTAAAACTGGATTCATAACTCGCTGTGTGCACTTCATGATTTTTGCACACCAACAGACTTTATGTTGCACATATCTAATACCTCAGTTTACATCTTCAAACTTTCATGATAATTTGCAGTACTGCATTTTAGGACAAAATATAAATATGGCAAATCTCTTTTTTTTTTTGGAAAAAATAGAGTGAATAACGTTACCTGAAGAAATACTGCTATTTTAAAAAATGAAAGATCAAATTATCACTAGATCTTTAGTTCTACAATCCATTGAAATTCTGCTGAAGAGATTTGTACTTCATGTGGATGGAATGGCTGCCAATCATTCTTCCCTCATCTATTATCTTATTCAAATTAATACTGGTAAGCTTGAAAAATCATAAGTAGCTTTAGCCATTCTGTAATCTGCTTTTAATAGGAATAGGAATGGAATATAGCCCATATGGTAACATGGATGATCTGTCTTGAATTATTTCTGGGATAAGATCAAATACATACCTGAGTTTTGATTACAGACCCAATCTCAAATTATTTTCATTAAAAAATAAAATCTCCTTTAAAACACTTAGACTGAGGCCATTTCATAAACCCTAGAGCCTCATCATAAGTATTTATACTGAATAAACCTTTCCTACACTATCTTACCATGGAGGTTATAACATCAGAGGAGGTAGTTGTGAGATGAGCTTGGAGTGCTGCATACTGGAATGAAAGGATGAACAGCATTTGACTTTTAAAAGATTTCTGACTCAAGAAAGTAAATGGAAAATGTGAGTCAGTGACTTCAGGAGGATTTGAATCAGGTTTCAATGTGGTAAACTGTCAAATTTTCTGATGATATATATGACTAGGTGAGGATAAACAGTGTGCTACTTTGTAGTAAAGACTTTTCCAAGTAATGGGATCAACCTATAATAGAATAATAAAACACTTTGTATTTTTGCTAAGTGGTGTGTTTCTGCTAATTGAAAGAGTAGGTAATTTCAGGGAGACAGGAAGAGGTGATTTTTAAAAAATGTAATATTAATTTAAACCTCCAGGGATTTCAGACTTATGTTTGAAACAATACTCCTATGTTCCTCTTTCTGAGCTAGTCATTAAGAAGAATATACAGCAGAGGAATCAAAATTTTGACTTCCCTTTATAATTATGGATCCATATCTGTATTACACCATCAGGAGACTACTATAGCTGCTTAAAAAGAAGCCTTGCTTCAGCAGTGAAAAAGCAGCACATCATTTATTAAAGCTAACAGCAAGCATGCAAATCCTAAAATGATTTATAACCAGGATGGTGTGGGACACTTCTAAAACAGAGGGTTCCAATCAAGCTGTGTGAAGTCTGCAGTGATACAAAGGAAAGCTTTTTTGATTGTCAGAAGCTGCTATGGGATAGAAGTTTGCTTCTGCATTTCAATGGCAATATGAAGTGCTGTGAAAATATGGAGTCTTAATATGTATAAAAGTTCCTCATATATTTTTTTCCATGTAGACTCCAGTCAGTTTAAAAAACAAGAAGAAATTATGTTTCCTTAAACTATTCTATTAGAGTTGATGGATTTTCCAAAGATATTGCTACCTGTCACTGAGAGCTGTTGCTGTGACAATTGTTTATTGTGGTGTAACAATAACGTCACATTGCTTAGTAATATGTAAGAATTGGATATCTTAATGGACTTCCAGGGTCTTTGTGAAACACCATTTTTTTTTTGCTGATTTTGTATTAAATAAGTACCAGCCTGTGTTTTTGGGTTAATATATGCATGCCATTTGGAATTTACTTAGTGACATTATGTAATTCACAGATGTTTTATTATTCATAGTACTGTGCATTCATAGCTCTTGGTAGTCACTATTGTACAAAAAATCTAATGAGGGAGAGGCTGTGTGTGTTTTGCTGGTCCTTTAGTCTTGTCAAATTCTCATTTGCTCAATTCACAAACAGAGGATGTGGTATCCTTTACCACATTTTGGCTCATAGAGTGGAAAGGAATGAAAAAATGGATTTCTCATAATTTGTGCACGTTTATTTCCCATTGTAAAAATACAAGGTAGGACACAAAAAATCCCAAGATCTTATCTTTCCACTGTATTTGGATTATAATTTATCCCTTTGAGAGGAGGTGGTTAGTTTAAGTATTAGATAAGGATTTGATGCACAATATTCGCAGGTATAAATGAAATCACACTGTTACTGACAAAAGTCAACTAAAGAAAAATGAGAAAGGTCCTCTTTTTCTGTTTTTGTTGTCTTAAATCATATTAGAAATGCTTTTTCCAGCTTGGAGAAATTGGTTTACCTATTCACTTTCCTTGATTTCATCATCTGATCAGCACCAAACCACTAGCTGATGAAAGAGAAAGTCATTGTTACTGATTCCAGTGGCATTTGTCTTTTTCTATAATTAAAAAAACCACAGTGTCTCATTGCAGTAGAACTACTGAAGAATAAATAAAGAATAAATCATAAGAATTAAATGATCTTCAAAAATCCTTACTGGAATCAGAACTTTTATTCAAAATATTGATACCCTTTCTTTAAGCCT
The DNA here is from genome assembly GCA_013396875.1 of Vireo altiloquus. Taxonomy (NCBI): domain Eukaryota; kingdom Metazoa; phylum Chordata; class Aves; order Passeriformes; family Vireonidae; genus Vireo; species Vireo altiloquus. The sequence continues at coordinate 128,835 of VZRF01007216.1, forward strand.
CTTTCTTCGTTTTCTTATGAGTTATTCTTTTTCTTTTCCTGTGACTAATGCACGCCTCATCACACATTTTTGAACCAGTTTTTATCTTTTTCCCTGCTTGGTTGGGCATTTTGGACTGTATAACCATAAAGCCTTTAATTGTTTTTTTCTATCAGTATATTTATCATTATTTTATTGCATGTTATGTTATCATTTTAGATATTACCATGAAATGTATTAATTCACTTGGCAAAAAGTTCATTTTCACCTAAACATTCAGTTCTTTAGATTTAGCTTGTGGATTTTTGACATAAAGTGGCAGGTTCTTGGGATGGTGTTTTTTTTCTTTTTTTCCTGTTTCTCCATGTGGAATTATTCTTCCCTGGGAATGCTTTTGCTGAAAATTGAATCTCCCTGTGTTTAAGTACCCTGGTGTACAGGTCTGTCATGTCTGACTACCTGCCTTTGTGGAAAAGAAAGATGTAGGCCTATGTAGTTTAACCTATCCCTGACTAATATCTTGCAGGGAAAACAATTTGCAATGCTCCAGGTTTCTTTGTTGAGCTAGTAATAGGGTGCCTTTGCAGAGTCTAGGATCAGTATTAGGAAAGTAAATACATTGAATAACAAATCTGACAGTTTTGTAAATGCAATACTTTTCCACTTTAAGTGTTTTGAAACGATGCTTTTTATTTATTTAATATTCAGTCATTCACTTTGAAGTTCTATTCATTTATATACCACTGCAGTAAATACACATGTAAAGCCCTTTAGAGCAAAACACAAACTTCAGTCAAAATGCTGATGAGGAGAGTGCTGACAAGCCCAAGGAACACAAAGACTAATGTAAAATCTGAGACAGAGATGGAAAATCTGAGCTTTCTCTCACATTCAAGAAGAGTTAATGTAAAAAGCCATTTTAATGGCCATTTTTAAGGTTTTTTAATCACCTATATCGAGTGAATTTTATTAATATGAAATACGGTCCTGAAAATGTTCTTCATTCTCTGCTGTTATTCTGGCTTCCCATGACTGTGTCAGTGATTGACAAGCTTCAGTCTTCATGCTGGATCAAGGAACAATATTCCAACTTGGTTTTCAGAGCTGTGTCATCTTTGTAGTATTTTCTAATACTTATATACAATAATTTGATAATGGGATGGTTGGGTCCAAAACCCCACTCTAAAGTCCAGCAGTGGTCCATGTTTAAAATTTTTAGGATGTTCCTGCTTGCTAAATAGAAGGGGCAGAAAACATGAAGCATGTACTGTTCATTTTGCTTCAACTTGAAAAATTTATGGAATATCAAATGAAGAATGTTTTGGCAAAATAACTTACATAAGGTTCCAAATGGTGAAAAAGGCCTCTTTTGGAGCTCCAGTGGATATCTCAGAACTCCTCTTGCAAGCAGGCACTGCAATTTATTCTAATTATGTGTTCTGCTTCAGTTTTTGTTTGACTTTGTGAAGAGTAATGGATTAAGATTTGTAATGGTTTAGTATCTAAACTTGAGGAGCAAAAAAAATATTTTATTAACTCCTATTATAAACCAGGAAAAATTATAAAAGAAATATCTGTTGATTGAGGATACTGGTATTTTCTAGCCTTCTAGTTCATTCCTCCTCATGTTAGAGTTGGAAAATGAACGGATGTTGCTAATCTTATTCAGGCAGATTGATACCACCTTCACACTGTGCAAGGGTACCAAGAATATTCCCAGTCGTAGAGATCCTATTATCATACATAGGAGCAACACAGGAGTTAGATTCTGTCTCTGCTTCTTTGTCAGCATGATAGCAGTTTCCATATTTAGGTCTGATGAATATAAATGGACAAGAATATGTATTCTACACAATGCATATAGCAAAATGCCCAGGGCAAACTAGCTTTTGTTTAGTTTTATGTGGAAGAAAATTTTAAAAGCAGAGTTAGATTCTGCCTGTGTTTATCCCTCTAGAGTTTCTTCTTCATTCACTAAGATCACTTATTGGAGACAGTTTGGTATTTTTCTGTTTCAGATTCTTGTTTTTATATATGTAGAGAACACTGCAAGGAAGGAATACAAAGGAGAAGAATGAGACAGATGATATCTTGAAACAGGATTGCGCATTGTAATGCCAAAGGAAGATAGGTGGAAAAATACAAGTAATGAACAATGCTCAACACAGAGTTCTCTAAAAGGAGTAATTTTTGTCTTATGTAAGTAGCTTCCAGTTACAGAATCGTAGAATCACAGATTTATTAGGGTTGTGAGGAACCTCTGGAGATCACAGGGTCGCTTAGAGCAGGTGACACAAGAATGTGTCCAGGTGGGCTTTGAATGTCCCCAGAGAGGGAGACCCCATTACCTCTGTGGGCAGTCTGTTCCAGTGCTCTGCCACCTTCAGCGTAAAGCAGTTTTTCCCTCACGTTGGGATGGAACTCCTTGTGTTTTATTTTATGGCTGTTGTTCCCTGTCCTTCCACTGGCACCACTGAAAAAGTCTGGAATCATCCTCTTGATATCCAATTTTAAAATATTTTTATGTGTTGATGAGGTCCCCTCTCAGTCTCCTCTAGGCTAAACAGGCTCAGTTCCTGCAGTCTTTTCTCATAGGAGAGATGCTCCAGACCCCTCATCATCTTTCTGGCCTCTGCTGGACCCTCACCAGTAGCCATTTGTCTTTCTTGGACTGTGGAGACCAGAAGTGAATACAATACTCCAGATGTGGCCTATAGGACAGAGTAGAAGGTGAGGATCATCTCCCTAGGCCTGCTGGCCACACTCTTCCCATGTACCTCAGGATATTATTGGCTCTCCTGGCTGCAATGGCATTGCCAGCTCATGGTCAGCTTGTCATCCACCAAGACACTCAGGTTCTTCCCTGCAGAGCTGCTCTTTAGTAGGTCGTTCCCTAACTTGTGCTGGTACTTGGATTAGTAAGACCCTATGCTTCCTCTGTTGAAGTTCATTAGGTTTCTCTCCACTCAACTCTCCAGCCTTTCAAGGTCCTGCTGAACAACAGCACAGCCTTCAGGTGTATCAGCTACTGTCCCCCATTTTGTGTCATCAGCAAACTTGCTTAGACTGCACTCTAGTCCAGGCTGCTGATAAACATGTTGAATAAGACTGGACACAGTACAGATCGCTGGGCAGCACCACTGATTATGGGTCTCCAGCTGGATTCTACTCTGCTGATCATGACTGTCTGAGCTCTGCCAGTCAGCCAATAATACCATTTAAATGGAGGATGCAGGAAGAAACCTACCTGATCTGAAATAAATAATTAGGTCCTTCACATAAATATTCCATTTACCTGCAAGTTTGAGAAGGGAAGCTGAAAAGATCTTCTCTGGCAAAAAACCAATCACAATGCAATGAAGATTTAAAAATTAAGCACAAAATATTTTATTAATTTTTATAGAACATAATTTTTAATATATGTTAAATTAAAAATCTAAGATGATAAATGCCCTGAAGTGAACACAAAGCTAGAATTTGTTGACTGCTCTTCACCAGTGATGCTGTACATTGCAGGAGGACAATTTTGTTGTTCTCTCAATTAAGGTTCTGGGAAGAAGCCCAATACTTGAGTAGAATGAATAAGATGCTACATTTTGGTATAATACATTTATCCTGATATAGAAACAGAAACTTTAAGCAATTTCTTTGTTTAGGGAGATGCTTGGGGAGACAAAATATTCTATAGATTTATGACTTGCCTAATGGTCTCTTTCCAATTACTTAGAGTCCTCATTTGTCTGAGGCTAGAAACACCATTCTCTTCCCAGTACTGCCAAGGCAGGCAATCTCTAATATGTTGATATTTTTAATCCTGAACTGCTTCTTGTCCTTAATGCATATAGGGGCTTCATCCTCTTAACATGAGAAGTTTTCCTCTTTGAGAAATTCCTGTCTCAGTAGAAGAGTTTGGTCTGTTTTGTGAATGGCCTAAGAACTGTTGTCTGTTTCTGTTCCCTCAAAAGGGCTAGGACATTTCTAAATGTTCAGAGAACTAGTTGGTACTTGGGGTTGTATGGCTGTACACCAGAGCTGCTGCTTTAGGTTTTTGGTGGCTTTCCCCTACCTCTTTTTTGTTTTTGTTGAAGATTGCCTCCTGAAACTTCTCAGGAAAGAATTGCAAAACTCAATCAAATTCTCACAAAATCATAAGCGTCATGGGAGATGTATTTGGTTAAAATAAGAGAGGCATGCAGTGATCAATCAACGTATGTAACTGAAACCTGCTGTTATTAATACTGTAGTTTCTATGTTTATCAGGCTAGTAAATATAGTAGCAGAATATAACTTAAAGGTTTGCTTACTATCTTTCATGCCTTTTGGGGGATGAATTCCAGCCTATAAATCTAAACATATTTTACACAATGTGACGTATGAAGGATAAGGGAATGAAGCCCCTTTTCGTATACATGTATATATAAGAAAACAGCAGAAAAGAACTAAGGAGGTTTTGGTTTACTTGAACTAGGTGTAAGAAAATGAAAACTCTTAGATGCATGTTCTGCAAATGTTTCACACAAGTATTTTAAGTGTTTGTTATGTTTGTCTGTGATTTCTACCCACAAGACAAAGATAAAGCAGCTGTTATAATTGTTATGAATAATTTACCTTTTAGTTTCAAAAGCACTGATATTTGTACCTCAGGAACAAAAAAAAAGGAAAAAATGGACTTTCAAAGAAATGGTAAGCAGAATACTTTCACAGTCCTTATGATGTAACATTCCCTATTTGTTGCCCATATGACAGCTCTGGCAACATTATAAATCTTTCTAACCTTCCTCATCCAATTTAGCTATACTCGTGGGGATATATGTTGAGGGCATCTTAAGCATAAAGAAAACAAAGATGCTAAGGTATAAAACAAATATGACAACTTGAATTTTTAACCTGTGTAGATTTGGAAAGGATTTATACTGTAAATCAAAGGGAAATTCTTTTGTGCCTCCCTGCTGTTTAAGAAATTTGTCTATGTTTTTATCTCGGTGCCAAAACTGTTCTATTCTTTTTCTCAACTTTTATATTCTAGAAATGCATGGATTAGTTGACTATTTAAGAAATTCAAAGTATTGTCCATGTTGGCATATGTAGACTCTCAAAGTATTTGGCAATTAGATTTTTGTGCTAGTGTAGCAATACAGATGAATTTCGGTCTCATCACTTTCATTATGGAGAATCACGGAAAGCTATGGAAATAGCATATAAGCTCCTGGCAGCCAGGAGTAGTCACCCTTTCTTTGTATTTAACTGCAGCCTTACTGTTTAGCCTATAAGGATGCTTAACTCATCCTTTATGACTTGATGCAGGACTTATAGAAACGAGAAGGTTTTTGGTTGCAGGAGAAAAAGAAATCTTAATATAAATACAGGAACAAAGTGAGATAGAACTTGAAGTGAGGAAAGAAACTATCCTCCACTCCCCATGACGAGGCAAAAGAAAGAAATAAATGCACCAATAAATAAGTTAATAAAGGTGCATAATGTGACCAAAAAAAAAGTATTTTCCTTATATAGTGTTTAAATGACTTTGCAAAAGAAAAAAGTTGCATTAACTGGTAATGAAATGGGACAAGGGCAGTCCTGCTGTCACAACACATATCCCCTTTCAGTTTTTAGTTTATTACTTGCTGTTCAGGATTTATTTACTTTGAATTCTAAAACTAAATTAATAAGTAACAGTAAAAAATTAGATGTTATTTTTGCTCAGAATAATAAAAGTGAAGTTTGAAACAGCCTCCCATATGGTGATGCAAGCACAAACAAAGGAACAGAGAAAGGCTTCAAAGGGTCTGTAACTCATGGAGCAAAGGAAGTAGTGTATTTGTTGATGTTTCTCTTTAGCCCACAGAAACTCTTCTGTATATATACCTCATAATTAGGGCTTCGTGTGCCTGCAGGGAGGGTACACAGCCAGGGAACAGCCTTTATGCACAGCATGCTACCCTAGCAACCTGATAGATTTCCAGCAGAAATTCGTGTGGGAGTTAATGCTGATCTTTGCAGAGTTAACCCATTTTTGGAGAGAGAAGTATGCACAGCTGTTATGGACTAGTCAGCACAGTTTGTCTTCTGAAATCTATAGGAAAATAACTTAGTCAGTATGTTCATATTTGGATATGTACCTGGAATTTCCTTGCTCATCAACCAAATCCCTTTGTGAAGAGTAATGTGGCATCAGCTCACTAACTGTGCTCTTGACATCTCTTAAGTTTGGCATTTATTTGTCACCTAAGCATGAAAGAAGTTTTGAGTCTGTATTTTGCTCAGTTATACCAGAATAGCCTTTTTAAAAGTGAAATTACCATCTAATGCTGAGCTCTATCAGTCTTAGCCAAAGCCCTAGGACTAATATATGAGATAATGTAAATGAATACAGAAGTGAGTGAGAAAGGGATGAGGAGAGGAATTGTTAAATTTCACTGAGAATTCCAACATCAATAGTTTTTTGGAATCAGAACGTTTATATATCTTGTTCTTGCATTTTCCTCAGGTCAGAGCTAGAAAAACGTTACTACTACAGAGTGAAGAACATATATGTATCTTGTGGCTGTGTTAATCTCGTGCTGTGTTTTAAAAGCCTGGAGAAGAATATCCCTTTTGGGTGTGCAGAGAGTGGGAAATTGCCTAATGGTCAAGTGTGAAAGAGTAAGGCTGTGGTATAGACAGATTTCTGAATCTCTGACAGGCTGTGGGGACTATTTGCAGCTTGTATAATTGAATTTTTAACCATTGGAAAAAGAAATTATGTGCACAATTTCTGCTGTTTTCCATCCCTGGAGGAAAACTTCAATGCATCACAGACTACAAAGTCATCTGATATCCTCATTACTCAGCAGAAAAACAGATCTGTGTGATAGGAAGTGTATGTTTGCATAAAGTCTCAATGACATAAAGCTGGAAAAATTCTGATTTTAGCTGTCAATTTTATTGTTAGGGTAATGAAGAGATTTTCACCTTTCGTACTCAAGTGCAAAGCTAAGAGAGTCACATGCAACAGGGAGCTAAAATTCCAGCTTTACTAAACTTCAGTGGGTTTATCAGAAGTAGAGAGCCTCTAACTGCAAAGTTTTTCATCTTTCCTTTTATTAGCACATAAAACCTTAAAATGCTGTCAGTGCATTCCTGTTAGGACTGCTGAATGGTTTCCTTGGATTTACTTATCTAATCTAAGTGAAAATTGTTGAAGAAAATTTGGCCTTATGTCCTCAGCTATTTCCACTGACAAAATTTGAAATTGGTTTATACATTGAGCTTGTTTGTACTTCCAAATCCTTTTTGTCTGGTAAATGACTTCCTAGTATTAGCTGAAATAGTGGGGCAGAATAGTAAAACCTGAATGGGTTGAAGGGGAGTAGACTAGTCTGTGAGAAGTGTTTTTCACATCTTCCTCATGTTCTTGGGACACCCAGCTCTTCTCCTCACGTAGTAATTTCACAGATGTCCACATAGCTGATGTGTAAAAGACTGCTTATTTGGCCAAAACCAAAATGAAGCAGAGGATGAAGAGTCCTTGTGATGTACTAGTCTGCCACAATGCATCTCCATTGTGCTTAGAGAAGTCTAAGTTATTGTGTCTCTGGTGCTGCACTGGAAAAGAGGTAGTTCCATATCATTTTAAGCCAAGAATGCTGTAAGCAACACAGTAGGATTTCAGTTGTTTTATAGTATATTAACCACGATTTTATTTTACACACATGGAAGGGTGAGATTGCACTATTAAAATCAGCTTTATAGATAAATACATTTTTTTTTATCATCTAGTTCCCTATCAGTCTTTCTACCCACTTTGAAATGCTATATTTATGTCCTTCAACACTACTATATATTTTATCATTTTCCACAAAATCAATAGCTGAACTGAAATCCCTGCTAAAACTGAAGGACCACTCATTGGAATAGAAAGAAGGAAGGCTTTGTAAGATTTTCTGAAGATGTCTGTCTGGATTTTCTGGATCCACTGTGAAGTACTATTTGCAGAATTCATAAAAATATCCTATCACTTGGACAGCACTACAATGGAAACATAACATTAAATTTTTATTTTGCACCTTAAATACTTAAAATTAGCATTCAAAGTGCCATTTTTATCTTCTAAATTTGAAAATTCCATGAATATGTTCTAAATGAATTTTATACTAGTGGAGGGAGGCCTTTCATGTGGTATACATCAGTTGCTATGCTTGTTCAAAACACTAATGAATATAATCATTACAATTTAGACTAGTTCTGATCCCTTGAAAACACATTAAAATAAGAAACTATTCATCCCACACCCAGATAAGTTCACCAGGCAATTAAACATGGAAGATACAATTAAACTTTTTCCTCTTTATCATGATTTATACAATGATTTAAATTAATTTCATTTTTTTCAAAATTAGGACAGATATTTTAACAATATAAAGTTAATTTTATATGTTTGTGAACTGGACACCTATATGCTTTTCATATTAGGCTTAAAGTCTTCCATGCCTGCATGAATTAATATATACAAAGAGAAATTTTTACTATTTGACAAAGAGGGTCTAGAAGCCCAAATCCCTTCTGGCTCAAAGTTTGTGCTGGTATGATATCAGAATATGTCATATGACCCTGAACCAAGTTATTCCTCATATATTCTGCCATTATAGCCAAATTTTTACCAGAGTTGTAGTTCCATTTCTCACATATACCCTTAGGACAGACTGCTTTACCTCTTTCCTGGTCCGTACTATCTTAAGAAATTGATTTCTGAGTCCAAACTTTGACAAAATCTTACTGTATTTCACAAACACCAGTAATCGCCATTAAAATCATTATTTACCACTATGGCAATGGCAGCTGGGTGCTTATGCTTTTCCTCTGATTCCCATTCAAATTCCAAATATTTTAAAAGCTTTTCAAACATTCATCTATTTTCATTTGATTTGCTTCTCATCCAGTTCCTCCAACACCTGCCCCATCCTTCCTACAGAGTCATGCCTGCTGGTGTGAAAATATGTTCTTTTGCAGAGTTCTGTGAAGCAGCCTACTTGCATTTTTCCTTCTGATCTAGCCTTAATTGCCTTTCTAAACTTAAACACTGCATTCTTTTTTTTTTTTTTTTTTTTTTATTTCATTGGCCTTTTCTTTACACACATTTGCTATCTGTAATGCTGTTACAGGGGTATGTTATATTGCACACACTCTTCTGCTCTGCTATTCTAATACACATATTTTTAATGATGTAGAAAATATATGTGGTACAAACTCGGCTACCTTTGGTTTGGCTGTGTCTTCTAGTCTGTATATTCTAGCATGGCTGGACTTATTTAAGTGTATAGTAAATACTTACAAAGCTACCTATGCTTCTGTTATGCATGGATATAGGAGTTTGTGTGACACACTATGTATCATCTCTTGGCATGAGTGTGTCCACTGTGTCAGCAGTGCTATGTGTGCTTTTACCTTTGTTCATGTCTTTTCAAGCTTATGCTTCATAAGTCAATATTGTAACAGGAGAAGGGATAATGGCATGGAGTTTGAGAGCACTTTAGGACGCTGAATAAATCACTGAAACACTTCAGCCAAGGCTGCTGATGCAACCTAACAAAATTAATGATTCTGCTCCTCTGCTTTGCTCTGGTGAAACCCCACCTGAAGTACTGAGTCCAGCTCTGAGGTCCCCAGCAAAGGAAGGACATTGACCTGTTGGACCAAGTCCGAAGGAGGGCCACGTCGTTAATCAGAGATTTAGAATGAAATGGTAAATTTACCTACAGCCTGATTCTGTGGACAGAAAAACATAAGCAAAATCATTTAAGATGGATCCAATTTGTTTTTTAATTGTATTTAGCCAGAAAAATTTTTGTCATACATATATGGGCACAGTGAAAGAATCACAAATACCTTTTCAGTACTTTCTTGACAGATGTTTGCAGCAAACTTGTCAGGTTTCTCTAGGACCTGTTTTCTCTAAAATTGGTGTGCTACTTCACTGTATTGCAGAGAGTTTTTCAGAGTGGCATCCTTCTCCTTGCCCATACATACTTTTGTTCAAATGACGTATTACATGTCTCATTTTACATAGAATGGAGATCAGGGTATCTCTGTCACAGGACATTTGAAATTCTTCATGCCATCTGCACTATGAAGGAATGTACTGTGAACTGGAGAGATCACCATATTTCCTTGTTGTTAGGGAGGCTGACAGTTCTTGCCCTAGATCAAGATTTGTTCTGCTGCTGAAAAATGACACTGCGCAGTACTTTGGGTATTTGGCTCACTAAGAACTGAGGTAATCCTTTCTGTGACAGGTTATGTAAATGCAGTTGGCTCATATTACTTTTTCAGAAGTTACAGAAACCATAGTGCTTTTATAAAAGTTAATATAGTTTGTAATTAGTTCTTATTTTTTGTTGTTTATTTTTTCCCCCAGTTGCATTCCAAAGTCTGTTGCTGTCTGAGCATTTGTTGAGAATATAGATCTTACTGTCTGGTGTATTTTGCATCCTGTGCATACTACCAATACCAAAGACATTGTTTTTCAGCATATTGTGGGATTTTCAGAATAGAAAGAGACTGGGTATACTAGTATTTTTTTTCATATGACAAAGTATTGCAATGATGATCTTAATTATTACAGAAAGTTTCTATAAAATATTTATATTTAATATTATAAAATTAATAATTAAGGTTCTTTAAAAATAATTTTCTCTGTGAAGATTACCATAATGCTCTGAAGTATTATAAGCTTTTTATACTGCATATATTCTAGGGTTTCCATATATGTTTAAGTCTTCTAAGACTTAAGCCAATGATGTATATGTATCTGATTGTTAATGCTTTTGCTGGCACCAAGACGAAATGCAGAATCATTTCCTTAAGAGTCCATAAAGGGAGAGCATACAGGCAGCTGTTGTTGGATAGTGTGATCTCTACTGACTTTAAGCAGACATTTAGATCCACATAGAGAGGAGCAGGCCTGTAAGGTCAGTTGTGTCCAGAAAAACAAGATTGTCATTTATGTTTCTTTTACTTTATTTCCACTGTACTCTGCTTACAGATCTGAGACAATCACTGCCCTTCTCACTAGTGAGTAATTGAAACAAAATATAAAAGCTGGAAGAACTAGCTATGGTACTTAATTTGGGGTTGAGATAATCCAAGATAAAAAGACTTATAAATTAGATTTAAAGAAAAGAAAAAGGAAAATAAGCTTTATTTTTTTTTTATGTAGCCTTTCAATGAGAGCAATAAAATATAGCCATTTCAGCAGAAAGTTCCCGCTTGGTGTATTGGATTTATGTATTTTCCATTGACTTAAATTCCATAGTATAAGACCCACTTGCTTCCTTAAGGAAAATGGTATTAAAACCTGTTTTCTACTTTATCAGACCCTTACCTTCTTGGGTATTGCATTATATGTTTAAATCTGTGTATGGCTCAGTTGGCTTCCATGTGTCTGTTCACTTTCTGACAATTTAGTACATGTGCAATGTTAGGTCCCTGTTATTTGTTTTTATAGACTCTTCATGGATTAGCAAGGACATGACTTAACTGACTTCCCAAATTGAGTAAACATTCCCACACAAAATTATCCTAACTGTTATGAATTTATTCATATTTTTGATTACAAAACTAAAAAGATGTTAATAAATAATAAATTAATAATGCAAGTTTCACAAAAGCAAGCGAAAGAATGAACACTAATTGTAGTATTCTGAAAGCAAAAAACCTACTTTATATTGATAAATATATCCTGAAATGTAAATAATTTTTCTTTTTGAGCATTAAGTAAATGTTGGGTGAGGAATTTTTTTTCCATGGGGAAGACATTAAAATGTAAACTCATTTAAAATACTGCTTTTCTTAAATGCAATTGATTTTTGTCATCAAAAGGCAGGAAAATCTTCCAGACCTTCTAAAGAATATAACCTGCAGATTGACCTGGCAGACTAATCATGTAGATTTCACTACCAATTAGAGATGTGTAGTCCTGTAGTAATAGACATGCAGATATTATACAAACATATAAACTATGATGCTTAATGGTACATCTTGATTTCAAGGAAATCACGAGTCACTGAAATGCTGCAAAGGGTTCAATAAAGACAAAATCAATTCTTTATTTTACATATACTGAGTACAAGTTTTGTTGAGTATAGAATAATCTTCTTGCAGCTTTGTCTTCCTCTGTAACTTGAAAAAAATCTTCTTACATTACCAATTCTTGTGTCCTGCTCATTAAAGGTCTTCTAACTTATTTTATCCTTCACTGCACCCTTCATGTTTGAACTGCCATTGAATTCTCATCTAGTCTGTCCCTTCTTCTACGATAATAATATTCCATTTTTATTTTTCCTACAGCATCTTCTGCTCAGCTAAGATTTTCTCTTTTACAATATTGGGCCTTTATTTGAAAACAGACACCTTGCAGTTGATTATGTTTACCATAGTAAAAATGGTTTTGGTTCATTTTTTGTGGTTTCTTTTTTCTTCTTTTTTTTCAATGTGAAGGTGAGGTATATTTTCAATATATAAAATTTGTTTTCGAAATACATGTGTATACTAAAAATTATTTGAATATATACTTTTTATGAAGAGTTTCTGTAAAATATATAATACAATATTTCAGTAAACTTAAACACTTTTTAGGCATGGACTCCTATTTTCTCAGGAATTTTGTTTTTGTTTTCTTTTCAGAGAACTGAGAAAAAATGCTTTTAAAATATGAAAAAACGAAAGAAAAGAAAATTTACATACAGTCAAAATGAGTGAAAGTAATTTTAGAATATATTTAGAGAACTACTTACTCATGTAATAACCAGACTTAAGAATCACTAGGAATAAAAAAAAAATATATAAACATATTCAATAGCTGTTTCTTAGTTACTTTGCATCTTCTTTCTCATCATATTTTAAATTTTTTTTTTACCTTTCTGTCCTTATCTTGTATTCTAGATTTTTGAATTTTTCATGGCATGTCATACTTTTTTGACACTCAAGGAACAATTTCAACAAGCTCTTTTGACATCTTTTAATAGAATTCCAGCAGAACCCTTTTGAATATGGAGNTAATTTTCATCTTCTTAAGTGGGTGAGATGACATTCACTAGTTAATATGAAGATTTCTAGTTGTTAGGATTCTACTGACAAAACAGACAAGAAAATATGAATTCTGGATACCTGATACTTCATTCACTAGTGCAAATAGAATTATTACAAAGCTATGCAGATTTAAATACGAAAACACAAGATTTAATGTAAGATTAAAATAAGATTTATATACATTTAAATAAAAAATATAATACTTGAATAATAGAATTGTTAACCTTTTTCCATGTTAATAAATCAGAAATGCACTGTTATACTCTGTCTGCATGGTAGCAGACAGCCAAAATAGTCAAAACAATAAATATCTTTTATTTACAGATGAATGAGGAACACCTGTAGACAGCTGAAGAGAGTTTTATAAAGGTTTCTATTCCAAGAGAACATTAACTAATGTTCTACAGACATATGATTTATAGGAATTATCACAGGACAATTTGTCAATCTACATTTTCACATACAAGTTTAGAACACATTTTAAAACCTATGTTTAAATCTCTGTTACTTCCTTATCCTGGATAATTCTTTCATTCAGTGTAAAATTCAATAAGCTTACTTTTATAATTTTTCTTGATCCAGAAGCATTCAATCATAGACCAGCAGCTATTACTGTAGGCATATTAAAACCAAGTGTCTTGTGGGCAAGGAAGACATTTGACATTGAGATAAAAGGACCACGACATAAGAATGTTTCTAATAAAGTTATCACTAAAACCTGACATGGATTAGAAAAATCAAAAGATACAAAACATTAAGCGAACCTTGTAAGACAAATTCTGACAGATTTCTGATAGTTGGGTTTTTCTTTCCCCCAATATGTCTTGTGTTAACCTTAAAACAGTCATTCTGTGTGTTCCATAAACATGTGTAGAGGTCTTTCCTGAAGAAGTTTTTCACTTATAAAACAGGTTTTATTATTAGTCTCTATGTGTAGACCTCCATTCAGTTCAAAGAGTCTAGATCGTTTTTGGGTCAGTACAAAAAGGTGTTTGAGGGTATGGTTTGGTTTATGACTTATAAATCAAAGGTGTGTGTGAACAAGTATGAATAAATTCTGACTGCACTTAAGGTCCAGAACCGAATTAATTTAATTCAATAGCTTAAGAATTCTATTGAAAATTATTCATTTCCCCACCCCAGCAAATGTTTAGGTTATGACAGGGAGAATAACACAGATTTTTATGCTAGTGGTTAATACATGAACCTCTGGTTTACAATATAGTCCTCCATCTAATATGTGTTTAAAAAAAAAGTATAGAAGTACACGCATTTTGACTGGAAGACTTGTAATGAACCTTTTAATACAGCAACACATCAGTATACATTGAAAATTAGTTCTAATTGTAAAGATAATTAAACTCTTAGCAGTAAAAATGGCTTTTATTATTATTCTATTGGAAATTAGAAATCTGACTGAATTTCCTTGTAAAACTAATCAGGAATACAAAGGAATAGTTTGTGATAGCAATTTCACTCATTTTTGGTCTAATATTTTGATATTTATTTCTTTGTATTTATGATTTTTTTTTAATAGCTTTTTTTTAAATTTCGCTCTCACAACTAACTTTTCTAAAAGAGAAATATTTTTATCTCCTGTGCTCTTGGCTTGCCTTTTCCCTAAGAATTCCACAGAGTCAAGTGTAGCGTCAGGGAGAGTATTTAACTGTAGTTTTAAGAAAATATACCTATTAGATTAGCATTTTGCCATAATTTTTACTGATTTCTGTGGAGTGATAGATCAAGTTCTTTTGTCAGGATACTGATTTAGTGGTGTAGATTTGGAATTGTGTTGGCTTGATGATGATGTGGGGATGGAGTATGTGAGGAATACATTCTTATGTTTGATGGTAATATAAGAGTTTCCCCTTGTTCAAATGTAATTTAAATAGACAAAAATAGAGTTCTGTGCCTTTTTTAACAAGGACAAATGAAATGATTCATCTGCAAATTGCATGTCCCCAAAGCAACTGAAGAAAGAAGTTATGTTCTATGAATAAATAGGTTCAATGTCGGTTACAAAGTCTTTCTTTTCAAAGGCAAATCGTTAAAATTTGAGAAAATTTTTACTGATAAGTTATATGATGACCAAATACTGAGGAGTATTTGTGAAATATTGTGTACATTATTTTCGTCAAATTCTTTATATAAACCCTGAAAACTTTCATTTCATCTTCACTTGTCGCTGTCCTTCACTATGTCAGAGAGTTTTCCTGACTAATTTTGGTCCCTGGATGATTCTTCACGTGCATATTCCCTCTGAGATACCATCATCTGCAGCGGTTTGTGCAGCCAGAACTCCGCTTGATATACCCTGCTTAGTGCTGCAGAGCAGTGTGCAGGAGCTCTCCACACTGGTGTGGTGTCCCAGTATGCATTTGAAAGGTTGCAGACCAGCCAGCAGTCCTGTGGTGTTAGTCACCTCCTCCTCCATTCATCACTGCTCAGGTAAAAATGAAGAGCTCATGGGCAACACAGTGACAAGGACATATATTTACGCAGAAGTGTGACACTAAGCATGCCTGTATATGCCTTGTATTTTTGTTAATTCCCAAGGCCTCTCGGATGAAGATTGAGTTCTTATGCCTTCTTATGCCTTAAATGCTAAAAATTCATTTCACTTTTATAGATTGCAGACCCACGCTTTCTTTTGTGTATCACCTCCATCTTTGGGGGTTATTCAGTCATCCCTCTCATTACCTATTTTCCATACTTCTCTACAAAACATGATTATAACATGACCAGATTTACGTAAATACTCAGGTTTAATTTTGGAGAATATTATGCCTGTATCAAAAATGGCAATCAGGTGGCTTCAAGCATTTTGAATAAGCTAACTTGGAATGAAACTTCATGAAAACAGAGAAAACAGAAAAGCAAAAATGTAACCAAAATGTGTTTATCTAAATTATTTTTTTATTTTTTTCTGACAGCATTTCCAAGAACAGGGAAGATAAATACTCTCATAGATTAGTGAGTTTATTGTTATTTTTACTATGCATAATGACACAAGGATGGCAACTATTTTCAGCTAATTCAGTTAAGACTTATTTGCTTTCCAAACTACTTCATAATGGCGAGAGAGAGTATTTCCATCATGACATTTTTTCTTGCGGCCTTGCTCTGAAGTGCTTTTTTCTTTCATGTACATACTGCATCAAGCAGCTGTTTGCAACTCTTTAGCAACTGTGATTGAAACATTATTTTACAGGAAAGCAGGAGAGGTTCTCTTTCTATGGAATGAAAAGTGAAGTTTGTACATTTTAACTGTCTTGAGGGACTATTTCCAGTTCTTTCTCATCTGTCTCATTGTAGTAACGATTTAATGTTATAATAACACAATGCAGTATGACAACCGTAAAGTCTCAACAACAAGCTTTATTGTGATCCTTCTTTATGGCTGCAAAGTTGGAAAATGAAGATAAAACTGTGACGGCCTTATCTGTTTCAAATCTTCATGGAGGGTGGATAATTACTGATTTTTATACAGAATTTGTGTCAGTTAAAGTATTTCATGTAGGAGCATGATATTTTTTTCTCAGTGGAGTTGTAAAGTATTAACACGTGTGCAGTTATATCAGCTTGCAATAATGGCTTCAGTGAGTCACGTCAAAAGGTATTGTCCCTTTCCTTACAGATGTGAGGAAACCTGAACTAGATCTGGTTTCTAATACTAATATATTTGCATCTACACTCTAGCTAAGCATGGCTTTAAGCACACAAGTATTATTAAAGGGGCCAAGCTTTGTGTATAAACAAAACCAGAGTCTTTTATGAGGAAGGAGAATCATCACTTGTAACTGTGTCACACCACAGCTCTTCTGGCAGAAGAGCTCA
Organism: Vireo altiloquus; assembly: GCA_013396875.1. Lineage (NCBI taxonomy): Eukaryota > Metazoa > Chordata > Aves > Passeriformes > Vireonidae > Vireo > Vireo altiloquus. Next base: position 145,716 of record VZRF01007216.1, read on the forward strand.
CTCCATGAAGGTGCACTTCAGAAGCAGCCAGTACATCCTCAGAAAGAGAGTTCTGCTCTCTGCAGTACACTAGACATCTGTTTGAGTTCTGATAATATATAACTTTTCACACCCCTCTGGCCTGATCTAAAGGCTGAGCCAAAACGGAGCCCTGAACATAGTTTCTCTGTGACTAGCTTAAAATGATGATAAATTGCTTCACCCTGATTCAATTCATCCAGAGACTGATAATACGATAACTCTCATTTTAATTAAAACCACTTCCTTTTTTCTTTTTCCTCCCCAAATCTATTAAGAAAATAAGGAAGACAGGATTTCTGTTTTGAAGATGCATGCATTAATATATTTAAGAAAATATCTTTTAAAATTTTCTCATTGCTTCTAAGCAACCTAGATAGTTTTACAACCTATTTCTTAAATAATCCCCTGGCCTGGACAACTGTATTAGTAAAACAGAAGATGGAGGTCTTTTAAAATTTGCTTGTCTTTAGATAAAGCATATATTTGTAGAAGAAGGCAGTATCTCACTGAAGCGCCAGTAAAATCTCAGTGAAGGACTTTGGTATTTTGCAGAGGATGAGACTTGTTCCCTGTATACAGCTGCTGGTATCTCAGAAGTGGCAGTAAATCATCAGACCCATTTCTATAGCCTGGTAATATTTTCCAGAGGAGGCAACATCTCCTCCACAGTCTTGCTATGTAATCTGCACACAGAAAATGACAAAAAAAAGGAGATGGCAACCTCTCCTTCTTTCTTCCTTGGGCCACAAGCTGGAGTACAACAGGCTTCCTGTCCTTCTGCTACACCTCTTGGCAGATGGCAGAAACATTGTTTAGCCTGTATATATGAAAGAGTTTTAACAGAAATCTGTCCAGTTAAGAGAATATTTGATGTGGCAATGATGGGGAGTGCAGTACTTTTCTAATGTTCTCTGACATCTCTATTTTCTCTTCAGTTGACACAAACAAGGTAAAAAACCCAAACAAACTATTTAATATACCCTCCTTTTCTCTGAGTCTTGCAGGATCAGAACTTTATTCAAAAACTCATGAGTAGATCAGTCCCTGCAGACATATGAGAATTATTGAAACAGCAATATTGACTAACAAAATCTTAATAAAGCTTTTTTTCAATGAAAAATCTTTTCAACAAAGATAGGAAACTTGCAAGGATGAAATGATACCTGTACGGAATCTGTCAATTACTGTGGTATTGCAATCATGCCTGAAGTAAAAAGCATCTACTATTTTAATACTACCTAACAGATTTAAGGATAGTGTGAGTGAAAGTATAGCATGCCATAGTTTTTTTAATAGGAAATAACGTGAAATGTGTTTAGCATACTGAATAAGAGCATAATATTCCTCATAGTACTCCTCATGTGCCCTTCCTCGCTTATCCACACAAATGAAAGAAAATACAAAAGAGTGCATTCTCAGCATCAGTGGTTTTTGACATGAGTCTGTTCACATGAGTACCCCCATTGACTTAATGGGTCTTTTCATGTCAAAAAAAAGATTTCTCATGTGACCATGGTTTGCAGGGTTGTTCTCAGCTTCTAAAAGAGACCTTTATAGCAATTCAAATCACTAAGTAAGTGAGTTATAGGTTGTTTCTTACTACACAAGCCTTTGATTTCAATGATTTGGTAATCTGAGCCAGGTTGAAACTAATTACTTGAGGCTTACTTAGCTCAAAAATGTCTAAGTGGTAAAGAACGCCCATGAATACAAGTGACCGAGCTCTTTGAAGATGCATTTGCTCTCATCTTCCTTATAAATGAGATTCAGGTGTAATTATTGTTTCCTAATACAATTAATCTTTATGATGAATGACACACATTAATGGACAGAGAATAATTTCTAATTAACTTATTTCTTGTAGTGGTTCTGTGGTTTTGACAGTTTGAAGCAGGGCAGGAAATGCAAAAAGTTACATTATTCAGGGATATCCCACAGAAATACTCAATTAATAGTGTAAAGAGAAAAGGAAGAATGGGGATCATAAACTGCATGTTCCAGAGTTCTACTATGAGGTTTCTGAGGTTTCTGAGCTGGCCTCTGTTGTTGCTTTGAAACATTTTTTCATCTAATAATAAAGCTTTCAACTTTTTGGTAAGTTTTAAGGACATAAAATTAATACTTCAGAAACCCACTCTAACTCTTGATTTCCAAGATTTGGGTTTGTGGATCTAACTCATCAAACACTGTTCTGAAAGTCAGCATCAATGCAAGCCAATAGAATGACCCCATAGATTTAGTAGGCTTTTTATTAGACACTTATTTCACTAACAATACTGACTAATTAAGCCCTTTGGTAGTAAAACAAAGATCCCATTAGCAGCATTGCAATTTCAAAGAGTGCAAAGTTAGATAGCTACTCTTGTGTCTTGCATTTGTTAGCTTGCTTTTTTCTTAAGTAGTGACTCAGCTCAAACTCATATTCAAAAAATGGAATGAGGGAGAGAGACCAAATTTTTTTTTTTTTGTCCTTAAAACCAACAAACATGCAATATTCTCTCTGGTAGATTAGGACACATTTTATGGGGTTTTTTTTTGAGAATTTAGAGCAATACTTTGCTTTGAATTAAATGTTAGGAAAATTTACTAAAATTTTAGCAGTAAATTTTACTAAAAATTACCAAAATTTTATTTTGCTGTAGGTTTTTAGATGACATTGTGTGTCTAAATACTTAAACATACCTCATTGGTTATATTTAGCATTTTACTCCTATCCAGAATTAGTGATGAAATTTTGGTAAGCAGAATGTTAAACTGAAAATGGTATGTCAGATGGAAACAGATTTTTATCTGTGTATAATGTGACCAGATAAGTGTACTTCTTGCTGTAACATAGGCATGTGATGAAGATTTCATAATCTTAGTGTTTCTGGAGATTTCAAAGTCTTAGTGTTTCTGGACAGACTCCCAGTTTTAGAAGGAGAGAAGCTGATCAACACTTTGCAGTGGTAACAGAAGCCTTTAATCAGAGTCTGGAAAATTAATTCTCTGTAAAAGCATCTGGATGCTTTTCCTGCCTTGTATTCATCTTCTTTTGCTGTGCTTTATGTTTTACTTGTGGACTCTATCATAAACTGAAGTTAAAAAGGGAAAAGCTAAAGCAAACTTGCTGCCATCAGCAGAAGACAACAGATGCCTTAGTGGGAAATGAGTTTCACACTGAAAATTAATACAATGAGTGGTATAGCTACAACATGTGGAATATAGAGTGAATTACAATGGGGAAATTGCTCTTTTTACTGAGCAAGCTTTTTGCCATATTTTTATTCATGCATTTGATAACACTGTTATCCTAACATTGTTCTGCCTATAAGGCTTTTCCAAGCATAATATACAAGAGCTTTGTTTTTTCCTTCACTGTGATGACTCTGTCCTTTGGTATTTTTCATAGCTTGACATGAGGCAGTAATGGTTCTATTAGCTGCACTGTATCTGCTGAGCTTGCTGTTTTCAGGGAGCATGTCATCACCAGTGCCTTTCTGCAGCTGCCTTATTAGCATGTGCCCTTTACTGACTCTGCAGGAGCTATCACCCAGAATTAAATATTTTCTGCTAGACCTGTCCTTAGTCTGTGCAAAAATGATTACAATCCATTACGCCACCTTTTTGCTGACAGGCAGATCCCACTGAGATTGCAATAAAATTGCTCCACATCTAAATATGACACTAGCTTGCTGCACTGAGTATTTTGATAAAAGGAAATGTTGAAAAAAATCCTTTCAGTTCACTAATTTGTGATGAAATGTTGAGATGAAAAATGTGGATACTTATTAAAATTATTGTATCGGTTATGCTGTAAAGTTGTGATAAACATAAAAATGAAAAACATAAACATTTTTACTTCATTAATATTGCTAATTAGGTGTAGAATAGCACAGACATTTAGAATGTACAAATATTGTAATGGAAAACAAAAGCTTTGAAATTATTCATACTTAATTTTTCCTTTAATACAAAAGACAAATGATATAATATTCAGCATTTTGTAGTGCAAGTTCTTTACATGTCAAAAAATCCTCTGTGCTGCCTATTCTTAAGCTTTTTCAATGCAGAAAAGTGAAACACCATCATTGCCATTACTGATTTAATTATAAACAATTTTTTTTACATATTTGTCTTCCTTTCAAACCATATTCCAATAGAACGTCAAGTGTGTCCTTGTACTGTTACCTTTATTTTTAGCAAGACACCACCTCCAGCATTGTAGAAGATTTTGATGTGAGTTTCTCCCAGTGGGTGTAATGCTCTTGCTGCAGCTTCTTTGGGGCTGGTAGGAATTGTTGCTATGAACATAAGAGAAGGCAGCTAAGCTCCCCCAAAGTGGGTGCTTTCTGTTTGTATATTTTACTTCTAAAATTGTTGTTACATAAGTAAAATACTTCTTGAATGTAAAGCCTCTTACATCACTACACTGCCTCATAGACAGGGCTATTCTTACTTGGCATGGTAAAGTCCTTTTTGTATGTGAAAGCCTAAGGACCTACTTTGTAAATCTGAGACTCATTGCTTATATGAGCATGTTGCTTTGCCTTATCTGCATCTCCCACTGGTCTTAACAATTTTAACTGTGGTCCTTCTATTTTAACTCAGTCCTTCTATTTCAGAAGAATGGAACTTTATAGATGCAATAAGGAAAACTCCCTTAGGAGAGTTTACTATATAAAAATATCAGTACTTTCCTAACCTATATTTTGTAAAATGTTTTGTGTTTTTAGCCTTGAGGGCTGTCTTTTTTTGGCATCCAGCTGTTTTTTACATGTTTTACACATGAACCTGCATGCACCACAAGGAAAGATAAATCACTGTCACATTAAAATTTGTGTGCCTGTTTCATAAAAGTCATATGCTTCATTTACATGGGATGATCAGCTACAAAGAAATATATTGTTTAATATATCACTTCAAAATTAATTCTCATTTTGGAGAACACCTGTCTTACTATGACATTGCAGTTTATGTTTGAAGTGTCTGAAGTCAAGAAAGGGACTTGTTTGAATAGGTCTTCATAGGATGCAGCAATGTTTAAATACCATCACCGCATTTTTGTATCTAAAAGTGAACAAAGTGCTATTTCATGTATTTTCTGAATAATAAAAGATAATTAAATGCACGTGTTTCCTGCCATCCCCTTTTGCATGAGATTATCTGATGAATCACTGTATATTTCTTTATACTCTGCTTCTGACTTCTTACCAATACTTATTTCCCTTCCTAAAAGTTGATTTTCTTCTTGTTGAAACCCCAGAACTGGAACTATTAACCTCTTTATACTACACTTACAATTAAAAGAACCACCAAAAATTCAACATATGTATTACTGTGTCTATTTTTCTGGATACACGGTACGTTTCAAAGTTATCCTATATTCACATTTAAATCAAGCTGAAACCAGAGTGAAATTAAGTTAGCCATGCTTAACATGATTGGATTGTGAAATTAAGGTTGACAGCAAGATTTCATGAACTGCAACTATGGAATCTACAGCTTAAACTAATTTAATTTTGGCTTCCTCATAAGACTCATGTCAGCTACAGGAGACCTGTACTGAATCAGGGTAGTCTGAATCAAAGACAGTTGATCAGCAACTTCTCATTAAATAACAACAATTCTGGGATCAGTTTGATCCTCAGAAAGCTCCTTTCTTCAGGAGCTCCCAAAAAAGGCTCTGAGGCACCGTTGTTACTATGTACCTGTGAAATATAAGCCTTCTCTTTGACGGCTGAATATGTATCACATGTCTCTTGGTCAAATGGGCATATTGGGATGGTGTGGAAACCTCCGTTAGGTCCCACACCCATGACATAGCCTGAGATCTAGAATCTCGGTGCTGAAGCTCCTGCAAAAAGGCCACTAAATTCAAGGATTGCATAGGCAAATATTGTGTGTAATATACTTGAAAAGCCTTTTTGTACGAACTAGGATTTCATGTCCTTTACAGAAAATAATGATCTAGATCCAGGGTCTGTATGAGCAAGTCTCTTGAATGTGTATTGCTGTGAGCACACACTAAAATTGAGCTAACTCCCTGCAGGGAGGCATTGACAGTAGTTGGGAGCTGCTTTCCCATTATACATTCTTGCAGCTACCAACTCATGTCTTCCAAGTGTGTAGGAAGATATGTGTCTGTATTTATTTATATATTTTTCACTGCACCTGTTTTTTAGACTATTTGCTGCTCCTTGAAATACCACTTATCTGTAGACCAGAGCTAGAGCAAGAATGCATTAGTGGAGACTGGTGTAAGCCCAGAAGCAGGCATGTATTATATCTTAGGTCTCAAATTATTTCTTTTGTTCGGAAAAGCAGTGAAATATGCTCACCATATTAAACCACTAGAGAGAAATACTTTATTAAAATATTCTTGGAACCAATGTGGTCCTCAGAGCCTAAATCAGAGGGGCTTCAAGTTCTACATTCACTGAAGGGAAAGCAGGGACAAAAGTTAGAGCAACAAAAAAACCTGTGAGAATGGAACTAGGAATAATATTTGTAGCTGATTTTCACACATGCAATATTTAAGTATATGGATCCAGCATGACCCAAGGACAGATGATCCAGCACTGATCCCAAGCACTGTCCAGGCCAGGGAGCTCCAACAGGGCTGTAAGTGCCCCCAGCTATTTCTGCAAAGCTGACAGTTCATGGTGTATTCACTTGTCCCTGTGACAGAGTAGATTCACCCGAATCAGAAAGGACTGACAAGTCTTGTCTTACATAGAAATTAATATTTTAGCTCCAACTTTATGTTACTGTTCACAGGTCCAATAGTCTTACATATAGCATTTCTGATTCCTAAAGTACACTCTTCCTGGAGAAGGAAGGATGCATTGGATATTCTCAAACTTAATTACTAAGTGACAACAGATCTTCTGCCTTCATTCAGTCATCTGCTAAATTTCTCTAGTCCTGATAACAAAACAAAAAGTTTGTCCAGAGTCAAACTTCCTAGAAATTTACCGCTGTTACTTAAATGTGCACAGTCATAGATAACACCATGCTTATTATTTATGTTTCTCATTTTTCTTTTTTAATGCAAAACACAAAAAAAGCTGAAAAAAATGGACTTTTTGTATTCCATTTTAATGTAGATGTCACATACTTTGTGATATGATGGTTACTCAACTGATGCTAAGTTATTTTTATATATATATATATATAANATTGTATATATACACAGGCTAATAGGTATTTTTTGTATGTCTACCCATTTAGGTGATGTGATAATGATTGGAAGGTCCTGCCTTTTTTTTTTTTGTTTAAATCATACATATGGGGGAATAGTTTGGAATCGGGAAGGTAGAATTTAGAAACAAAGAATGATAAATCCAGTAAAAGTTTAGATATTTAGATAATTTTATTAAAATTAGCAATTAAAGAAACTGTTAGTCTGTTAGATGAATTTTATCTTCAGTATCTGTTATATATGAATAAGTAAAATGAGACCTGTATCAAAGTTTTTCTACACATGGGAAACGACCTTGTTTTCTAGTACACTCAATTGTTTAATATTCTTATACTAACCTCAGTAGTAGTGATATTCAACTACACAAAATTTTCCTGTACATATGTTTCCCTAACCAAAGGTTTATAAACCCCCATCAGTTACAGGTAAAATTTTCAGATGAGAGGCTTGTAATGCTGCATTTAGAATTAGCTAAATCATTTTCCATTTAAATTTTCTGAGTGCTATGATGATTCAACTCATCAATCCATTATTTTCTTTTGGTATTTAGCTGTATTGACCTTACAGCACAGAAAATTTACCCTTCTGCCCAAGAAGTGCAAAGCAGGCATTGTGATTTTGTTTTTTTAGGAAACTTACAACAATAAGGTCTAACAAGGAGATACTTTTCTGCTTTACCCTAAATACTGCATCATTTACATAATAGATTAACAGTCTGTTTCACACCTTGCAATTCTCTGCATAATTTCCACTTGAAGCTTTAGAATTTTAAATAGCTCATGACTTGAAATTAGATATTACTGCATTCTGGATGTATATGCAGTGTGTATGTTGTCTGTGGTTTCAAAAGAGAAGGCCTGCTTATGGAAGTATTTCCTTTAATTTCTGCTTTGTGTGTGTGGATAGCTCCTATTCAGAATTTTTCACCTTTTACAGGTTATTTTCTACTCAGCTATATGGTTCATTAAGAATAAATAAATTAAATGGCACTTAAATAGGAAGCAAAATGAGCTTCTAATGACTGATATCTAACCCAGAAAATTACTATTTTTAAAAAGGGATAGTTTGTAAATAATTTGCATCCTAAATATTTGATTTCTTGTTGTACATGAGATAAGGTCCAAACTATCCAGCAAGAAGCAGCTTCACGATTTCAGTGAGGAAGATGCTATTGTTCTGAAGCCATTAATTATTTCTCATCCTAAAAATAAGGAATTTCTGCCTTTAGAGAATGCATTTGTAAAATGAAAAAAAAAAGTGCAGCAATATATATATGTGCATAATCTGCATACTTACATGCATTTGAATTTAAAGTATGTCATTTGCTTTATGCTACTTAAACAAACAAACAAACTGCTTACACATTTCAATTTGCAGTTTTATTTAATTTGTAAGTACCAATGAACAAGCACAGAGGTATTTAGAAATCCAGATTTTTGTGATACATTTTTGTATACAAAACCCTTTCCACAATTTTTTTCTCCACCACTTTTCTGCATCATGTTTTATGAAAGAAATGCAAAGGAATGAGAGTGCTAGTAAAGCTGAGTTCTTCACAGAAGAGAGAGAGAGGAGCATAATTAGCTTGTTTTTTGCAGGGTGCTCAGCAGCAAGGAAAATGCTTGGTGGCTACTGTCCGTCTATGAGTGCCAGTCCTGGCCCTGGTTCACTCTAACATGGAGCAAGCAAAGCAAAGAAATACAGTTTATTAAAGTGTTTTTCACTGTGTTTTGAAGTCACTCTTAGCATGCAAAAGAATCTTTTTAATAGCTCTTATTTCTTTTCTCTTAAAGCATATCAAAGGTGAACATTAAAACCAAGAAATATAAAATACAGAGTGTCACGTGAAAGACATCACTTCTGTTTTGCTCTCTCTTCAGAAAAATATGCTCTGTAAATTCTGTTGATTTGTAAAAGGGTCTATTGTTTCAGCCATTTGTACTATTATCCTTGGGTTAGTTTGACTCCCTGGGAGGATCATGGTTATTTTATTGTATTTGTATAAATATATAGCTGTTCAGGTTAACCACGAGCCTAAAGAAAAAAACCCTGACTTTGCAAAACAGTGATTTTAAAAGAATGACTTCAAACTTGATGCCAGACAGCCTTTTGTTATCTCAGTGTTACCTCAGTTGAAATATACTATTATTGTGTATGTGCAGCCCTCGCTTCTGTAGCGTGAATAATGGACATGTGGAACCGTAAATACTACAGTGAAAGTGTGGAATTTTTCTGTAGTGAAGCCTTGCTTAACCCATAGATAGACATCAGAGATAGTTATCTTTATGCTGTATGAATTAGAATGCAAACCCTCAGTGCCCTGTGAGAAGTGTACCGTGTTTCTGCAGGTGACAGGAATGAGGGGTAAAATGTGGCATTCCTGTGCTGTCATGTCTACTTACACCACTGGAAATAATGCCAGCCTGATTACTGCGTCTGCCCTAATGCCTCTCCTTTTGAATAAGTTTCAAAAGGTCTTGGTGTTTTATTTCAGTGCTTCTTGAGGCTGATTGTGTCTGACATACTTCAGGCACAGAGGGTTCATCTGCCTCAGCACACTGGAATGTTCTTGGCTACTTGATATAAAATTAAGATCTTTAAGGTATAGAAACAAGAATTCTGTGCAACCCATAGAGCAAGGATAAGGGTATCAGAGGGAAAGCCTTCTTTTGCTTTCAGATGTTTTGGGAATTTCCAGCAGGAGTCCATAGCATTCTTTGAGTAGAATGATCAATTTTGTTGTAAAGAAGGATGAGCAGAAAAAAAAGTTATAAAAGGGGGAAAACATCCCACAGAAGACTTTAAATTCACCTTGATTGGGTGGATTTAGACATAATCGAAGTGCTGTTGTTACTGATGGCTGCATGCAACAAAAAGTTATGCTTTTACAGCTTCCTCCAAGGGCATGAGAGTCATTGTGGGGCTGCCTGGTTTCACATTAGACAGTACCAAGAAGAGACAGGAATGTGGAGAAGAGGAGGTTAATTACTGAGAACTTATTCATTACCAAGCAAATTTTTTGAAGACTGATGATCAGTCTTAACAGTACGAATAACTGGATAACTTTAAAAATGTGCTAATTTTTGTTTCTCTTTGTTCCACCTCTATGTGCTTTGTCAGGGTTTTCTGTAACTTTTGAAAGAATATGCGTTTAATATTTAGAAACCAGAATGCTTAAATATGCTGATAAGAGGCAGTAATAACTATAAATACATAAAATTTCCAGGGAATTAAAACCAAAATTTTAAAATGTGTCCTTCATCAAGAAATCTTAGAATTTTCTTTGAGATAATTTTTGACTGTGAAACATTCAAATTTTTTATATTTCCTTTAAAATCTATTTCAAATTTTTTTTCTGTGTTATGCGACTGTAACATGTGACCTGATACAAGAAGATATTATTGGTGTAGCAGTGTTATCTAAAATTATTAATTGTTCTTGAAAGTATATAACTGAAAAGAGAAGTGAAACTGAAAGAAAAATTGAATATCTATCTAAAAAATTCTCTTTGTTTGATCCACCCACTAATTTTTCCTTAAACTTGAAGTGTTTTCTTGTCAATTCTAGTTTAATTCATTAAAAAATAAAGTTTCTTAAAACAATTTTTTCAACCAATTGCACCCAATAAGTAGCAGACATTAAGAGTTGACAAACTCAAATTTTATTTAATTCCTCCTTAAAAAATAAAAATTTACAGAACTGAGAAATTTCTGAAAAGATAGAAAAGAAGGAATAAGTAATAAAGTCACATACTTTCTTTCTTGTCATGTCTACTGGAACTTTTATGAATATTTACAACCAATCAGATTATTGGTGACAGGAAGATCCTTTACCTCTTCATGAAATTCGTAAAGTAAAAAACTGACAGAGTTCTCAAACCAGATCTACTACTGCTAAAATACTTTGACTATAATGAGTTTTTGATTAAATTTTTACCCATTCTCTGAATAAAAAAAAAAAAAGCAAACTGATGCGTGATCAACCTTACTGTTTTATGGTACTGAATTTTAATCTGAAAACACTACACTCTGAAAGAATTACTGCAGATGATTTTCCATGATTATCTCAGATGTTGGATTTTTTTTTTTGATGACTAAGTACTAAGAAAAATTGAAAGATTTTAGGAATATCACTCTCTCCAGTTTACTACCCCTAGTGTCACCAGTGAAAACAATGCCTAATTATGTATTTAGTCTAGAAAATAGCATATAAAATATGATCAGTCTTTTATACCTAGTATGGGACTATGCTAAAATCTGAATTTCAGGGGATCATTACAGATGAAAGAGAAAGTTTTTGCATGAAATTTCTCAAATAGCTATGAATAAAGGTTCAATTCTTATAAATAAAATGGTTATTCTTATAAAGACGAAGTAAGAAATCAGTATTTTCAAAATATTGGTCACCTGCAACTCTTTTTCACTATCTGAACTCTACTAAATTGAGTTTAAGCGTAGGACTTTGGTTACCCTTGTAAACGAGTGCTAGGGTAGATTATCTATATATAGGCTACTTAAAGATCAGTGATTAAAAGGACAAGGGTTTTAGTCATGGTGTTCAGTACAGGAAAATGTGAATGTTTTTGAAATTGAAATAATTTTTTTTATTTTCCTTGTTAGAAAGGGGCTATTTTTACCAAAATATTCTTATAGATATTTAATCTAATTAAACCCTGGAATTTGTATAAATCCCTGTTTATTTATTTGTATTTTTAACCAGAATCATTATTTTTGGGGATTTTTTTCCCCTTGAGAACAAACCAGTGCTACCACTGTAATACATTTTGCTTAACACGAGCATTTTATCAAAAAAAGTTGCTGTAAACCATCATGCTCTAACTGTCAAAATCATTTGGGTTGATTCTTGCATTCTTACTCTGCATAGTGTCTTAGTCTTTAAAAAGTCATACTAATTTTATTGTGGAAGGATTCTGAAAAATAACAGTCTGCTGCTCAGTTTTTAATTTATGGAAAGTCTCTGAGAAATTTGGAAAACAAAATGAATCATTAACACTAGGAACAGAATTATCATTCATTTAGATTTTAATCCAAAATAAGCACTGCAGAGGATACCTAAGACTTTGAGAAACCGTGGCATGTATTTGAAAACATAATGTAGAGACTGAAATAAATAAAGGTTCCAAAAAAAGCAGCAGTCTTCTGTCCTCCCACTCTCTAACACCCCATTTAATTCCTAGTCATAAGACCTGTGCACCTCCATCACACCTTCCCACGAGATATCCCACCCATTACTGCCTCAGTCAGCTCACACAGATGGACTCTGTAGCATACCCAGAATGTCAACAGTTTATGGCTATTTTAGACCTTGGCAAGGAAGAGCATTCCAGAGGAAAAGTCTCTGAAAAAGAATGCTTTGCCAGCAGCTCTGCAGCCTTTTATAAAGAGGGGAATCAAGTTTGAGGGCCTCTGCAGGTGTCACAAATCGCAATGTAAATTGTACAGACAAGTGCTGACCACAACTCACATCAGCATTTTTGCAAAGAAAATCTCTCTATCATTGAGTCAAGATGCTGGTTGGTTATATACTGAGAAAAATGGTCTCATTTTTTAAATGACCTTTCCACCTCTGCTTTGATTGTTACCAGCTGCTTTTCATTACATTTAATGGATCTTTCGCTTTTGCCTAGTATTATTTAATAATATTTCCACACGTGATAATGTTAAGCACAAATTAATAATTGATTAAAATAATAAACTATTCCAGAAATTTGCATTTTCTTCTAGATTGCAATTAAGTTCATTGATTAGTTTCCTATTATTTTTCCCCATCATACTACAATTTGTATTCATCATAAAATTCTCCTAAATCATACTCTACACTTTACAAATGTTTGTTAATTTATAATTAAATTGAAAATTATGTGATAGAATGAAGTTACCATCCTTCAGAGATATTTATTAAGGTTTTATATTCATCCCTTAAAAGTGGATGTAGTGCTTAGGCAGGGAAATTTTTTCATGCTCACAAGTCTTTGTAGGATTTTATGTTAGTCTCATGCATGTTAAGATAAATCATTCTGATAGAAAAATTTTGTGGAAAATATCAAAGGCCAACACACGTATATTGTGTGGGTCTGCATGCATTTTATGTTTGACCATAATATAAAGATACTCAAGATCCTAGTTGAGTGGTTGAGCTGGACTTTTGTCAAAGGGTCTGTAACAAGAAAAGGGACAAGTCTACAAGCTGCAACAAGAGGAATTGTAATTAGATACTGGGAAAAAATATTTCATCATGAAGTGCTACAAGCAGTACAAGAGGTTGCCCAGAGAATTTATGGAACCCCCATAAATAGGTTCCATAGGGTTGGAAACTAACTTAGTCAAGGTCTTGAACCTACTGCTCATAGGAAATCTCAGTTTGGGGCAGAAGGATGAACCAGGGGGCCTTCTTACTCAAATCTGTGATTTACTGTGTAATACAGGCAGCACCTGGAAGTTAGTATTCACTACAAGGCAGTCACAAGCTTCCTGGAAAGGCAAAGTTTGTGGATAAGATTTTCATTTGACAAAAATTGGTATTTGAAATTACTGAAGCATAATAAATTTAGTGTAGGTGAGGCTCTGCTCTCGTATCCTTTGAAATATAATTTTTGGGTCATATTAACTTGATTTCTTTTTTGCTGGAAGTGTCTAATCTGAAAGTTTAGGAAATATTCTGTTCTCATCATGCTGTAATGTTATTATGCTGTTCCACTTTAGCCTTTCAACTCTGTAAGGTAGGATTTGCCCATGAGAAGTTATGCTAACTTCTTATGCTTTGTCCCTAAGAAATCTTAGATTTTTGAAAGAACTAGGTACTCAGATCTCATTGACATTCTGCTTTGACATTTCCAGACTAAATTCTCTCCTGACTTTTAACCTATTGATTTAATTGGAAGATTTGGGCCCTGAGTTTCTCAGCATCAGATGATTAAATTAATTATCCCCCTTGCCTTCTTTTTTTCCCTTTTCACCTCTGCCTTGATCTCAGCAAAAACTTTTCTTCTTTACCCTTACTCTAGTACCAAACTCAGATAAATGGTGAATCACATTATAAATTACAGGTTGTTTAATGGAGGAAATCTTTGTATTTGGTTTCTCTGTTCCTCTGTTCCTCTTAGTAGGAATCTGTCCATCTAGGAAGCAAGAACTATAAGGGAAAAATATTTCTGCAGCAAGTTTCTGTTGAGTGTGTGTGTCTTTTGGTGGTTTGGTTTTTTTTGGGGAGGCACTGGTGCGTGTTTGTGTTTCTCAATGACATATGATGAGATATGTGTTCAATCTGCTGCTGGAGCAAAAGAAAACCTAAACAGTTAAAATATCATTATTCTGTATTAAAGCTCAGAATTTATTGCAAAGTCTGGAAATAATTTAAGTACCAAAATAATCAACAGTTAAATTGTTTTAATTCACTCATTCAGATTTTTATTACATAATATCAAAGATTCATGCACAATTTGGGACACTCCTTTTGTGCGGGCCATTACCACACTGTTATCAGACATTTGTGCACATAAGTGGATATATTGTACTAATTAGCTTAGACAGTTTTACAAATGTATGGTTCACCACTGAGCATGGAAAAATGCTCATGAAATTCAAATCTTACAGGATGAAAAGCTGGTCATTAAATTATCAAGCATTAGGATTCACAACATAAATGCAGAAGTACAATTCTCATCATTTTTAGAGTAATAGTTCCAGTCTGTCTACATAAAAAGTCATATCATAAGAAATTCAATGTAAGAAATATCTCAGTTCTCAAAACCTAATTAAAAATTAATAATAAACTGTGCAGAAGCTGATGATAACAGAAAAAATGCTGGTGCCATTTCACTCTAGTCCCTGACCTGGAATGACAAGAATCTCTGGAGTGATTGTATCTTTTAGCTTCTTTCCTGACACAGAAGGATATCCTTAAGGATGCCTGTAGAGGGTCTGGAGTATAAAAGGAAACCAGAGCTTTCAAACAGAGTTTTTCTGCTTACTTAAGAGTAGGGGGATTTGTTATGACAATTCTTAGTTGTAAAGGCAATTCAGTTCACATACATAAGAAATGGGACTGGAAAAACACACATTGTGTCACCAAATCGAGCCCCTGTTTTTGAAGTCTGATATACAATCCCATTTACCAAAGTCGCCAAATGATGTCTTAAAACTATTGTTTTCCCTGACTCTTAGTTGAAATAAGCTATTTTATCATTTTATCTGAAAATTTAGAAATCTTTCTGATTTCTAAATTTTCTTCATTGTTAGGTTGAAATAATTTGGGATTTTTTTTTGAGAATAAAATTTTTTGGGTGTTTTTTCATATTTTCTCATTTGCTATGTCACCTGATATTTACAGAAAAGTCAGTAACAGTTTATGTATTATCAGCTTTTATATGAAACCAGTTTTCTGACTCTGAGACACACATTTACAATAAAAGGATGGATTTTTTTAAATGAACCAGCAGTTCATTTAAAAGTTCATACTTTTTATGCCTGTTTTTGAAAATAGTGTGACTTTTGCCTGCTCTGGAAGTAGAATAGTAAAATTTGATTTTGTAAAGTTTAAGGAAGTGTGACTATATAAATTCACGAGATACTGCAGTTAATTTAAGGATTTTGCATTGTTTTACTTGATTCAGAGTTTTGTACTTTTTTTTTTTTTAAGAAAAATATCAGTCTGCTTGGTACCTGCAAAAATACTGAAAGAACACCTTTTCTTCAATTAGCACTAACAAAGACTCTAGTATTCAACCATGCATTTAAGGGAAAACAATAAAAAATTATTATGATATAGCGCGTGAATATTAAAATCCAAAGCTATTTTTTGGATTGTGGTTTTCACACTGTTACCCATTGTGGAGAAGTGCATGAATACAAAAAAAAAAAAAATTCAAACAAGTTTTCTTTTCAGTACTGAGAATACGAAGTGTCCCTCTCTTCAAAAACTATTATCAGTTTTCTGGTTTAAACACATTCGATACTCTAAATTCTTTCAATTATGGTCACTTTAAGAATGAACTATTTGTTTAAAAAGCACCTTCCTTGATTTAATTCCTGCTTTTTAGTAGTCAATATAAATCCCCTTGAGGTAAATGTAGATCTTACAGAGGTAAGAATCAGAACAAGTGTTTTTTTCTCCTTGCAGAGCTTTGACAAAGAGAAATGTATTTCCATATTTAAGAGTAGGATAATTCATAGTAAAACATATCTATAAGATTATTACAGGAGAAACTGTCAACCAATATCTTGTGTTAACTGATTTAGGAAAGTTTACCTGAGGATAACTAAAATTCAGTTTGCTAAAAGTATCTTGCTTGTCTTTTTTGCAATGACAGGGCATTACTCAATTACAGATTAATGAAATAATAATAACATTAATACTACATTTATATTCTTTATAGCAGAAACTTACTGGAGAACTATATGGAAAAAATATGCTAAAAATATATGTACATCAGAAATACACCCAAAATTTCCAAAATTTGCATGTTTTAGAGTAAAAAAATAAAATAAATACCAGGATTTACTTTTGTTTTCTTCTTGAGGAATGAAACTACGTATTTTTTCATTCTCCTGAAGTCTTTTTGTAGGTAGACATAGCATAATGAAATAATCCTAAAACGTCTATGCTTCTCACTTAGATCATGAGACCAAACAGATATCACTTTCGGGAACAGATATAAATCTAGCATTAAATGGATATGATAATCAAGAAGCATTGATAAGTTTTATCAACTTATTACTGTGTTCATTAATTGTTTTATTATCCAGGAGAGTAATTAAATTTTTACCGGTAGTATTTATGGATCACCTGAAAACATTGTCAGATGGATTTCTGTAGCAGTTAGCAAAAGTACTAATATAAATGCTTATATTAATGGCACTTATAATTCTATTTCATATTTATAAAGTCCACTTTGGAACTTACATTTCCAGCCTTTACTTAAAGTGGTCAAGGCTTCAATTAAACCTTGAAAGAAAATTAATTTAAAAAAAAAAACACTAAATTTCTTGTGTTCAGAACAACCCTGTATTTCAATGATCTAACTTTTAATATTTTTTGTAGTAGTTCGATTTTCAAATTCTATCATTTATATGTTCTATGCAGTCTATTTTTGCCAGTATTACTTACAAGTATTGTTTTTTCATGTTCACAGGATTCCCTCTGACATATTATATTCTGTATTACTGATTTTACAATTTTGTCTATCTTTAGCTATTTAGTTTGTTTCAGTAGGAAGTTTCCAAATGTCAGACTAAGCATGATTCTTCTCTTAATTTAGCTGTATAGTAATGCTTATTATGTATATATATATGTAGACATGAAATGTCCCCCAGCAAGTTCAGTGAGAGATTTCACAAATAATTTTATAAAGATTTATTCACCAATTTTTTTTCTCAAGAAAAATTCAGAAATATAGACTTAGCTAAGATCTTTGAGTGGTTAAACCTCTCTTGCTATACGGTTATGCACACGTGGGGCTTTTTTCTCCCTTTGTCATTTTACTGTAGAAAGAATGAAAAACATACACAAAATTATTAAAAATAAAGAACAATCTTTTTGAATGTACTTAAAATTATCTTATTCTCTTTCAGCTCTTCTTAGAAGAGTCGAGAGAGGATATTTAGTTTTCTTTTAAGAACTGTGTTAAAGTGTGACCAAGAGACATTCAAGGCACTAGAGATAAGGTCTGTCAGCAGTTCCATTTATAAGCCCTCTCTGTCTCTCCACACTGTTTTAAAAGCTTTTTTGAATTGATTTTTAGATGTTTTGGCAGCATCCAGCTTATCACTTGTTACGTACAACATATAAAAATAAAATTAAAACTTAATGAGGTTGGTGATAAGTGAACAAGTCCATTGAACTTCACAGAGCAATGTCTACCCTTACAGGGTATTAATAGCATCTTCTCATTAAGCAGCTGAACATTTAGACCATCAACAAAAAGTTTATCTGAGGTCAAAACTGATTCAGATGCTTTAGCTTTTATTTCTGAGATACATGCATATGTTTATATTTACCATAGACATCCCAATCCTTTTTTGTAAAATTAAGGTTAAATTTCGTATAGAGAATTTACCCTCAAATAATTTAGTGTAGTCGCTGATAAACAGAGGTTTATGGATCATACCTTACTGTGTTGTGTTAAAGTGCCACATGATAAACCTTTCAAATTTGTCTAGGAAGACAGACAAGTTTAAGGCATTTTTCTGCTTAGCTCAGAAGCAGAATAAAATGCATGTTCTCAGATACGCCAGTGTCTTCAGCCTCCTGTGGAGTTTTGGATACAATCATAACATATCCAGCATGGTACATCAAATCAAGGCATTCAGTGCTTTGTATTGATTTTGGACACTGTCAGAAATGCTTAGTTAATGCTAATGCTAGCGAGTAAGCAGCCTGGATCAGTATATGAGATATAATGATGTGAAGTCTATCCAGAGTTCCAGGTTTGTTGCAGAAGAGCTAAAATGTGACCAGTCTCATTCTGGTATCCCTCTGAAACGCAAAGTGCTAATTTGATATAAAAAACTTGTGTGGCGATTTTAACTGTGTTTGACGTGGGTTGTAAATGTGCTAGGCATTTGTGCTTGACCCAAAAAAATTTGTTTTTCCAAATCTTGATTTTCAAGGCACTGACAATGGATCACTTCATACCAAAATATTTCAATCTAGTAAGTCAAAACTGTACACAATACAGGAAATTTCTTTTTTATAGAACTAATTAGAAAAAACCTCTCCTTCAAGTGTTCATTTAACATTTTTGCTATTTTTGATATTAAAACTGCTTTATTTTTTTTGTGACAACAATTATTAATATATTGTCTCTACAGAGAATAAGTAGTTTGCATTTTTCTTCAACCCTTTCTAGAATTTGGATTTTTTTCAGATGACACTGCCAGTAACTCATACTTTATCCTAAGTATTAGTTCATTGAGTTTTTCATCAAAGCTAAGTGCAAGGTTTTTCAACAATTCTTGAGAAGGTAAATATCTAGATGGAATTATTTTGCATAAAACACATAAGAAAGCAGTTACACCAGATGTGGGGAGAGATTCCAAAGGCTTAGTCAGCCTCAGAACTGTGTTAGCAGAGAATATGTTTGCCTGTGTCACTCTTCTGTCTAATCAGCTCCATGTCTGAGACATTTCTGAGTGTGCTTGAAATGCAGTAAACTTTCTGTGGGTGCCCCAGATGCAGAATGCACCAAAAGAATGGAAGGTGACCAGTCAGAAAAATGCCATTGCAGAGAAAGTCTGAAAGATCACAGTAGCAAAGGTACTGCTTGTAGCCAAGAATACATGGTACATATTTTCAGCTATTGTTCAAAAGAGTCAAATGAGTAAATCTAGGAAAACATCATTATTGTAACCATAACCAGAAAATTTTATGAGGCAGATAAGGTGAAAGGGTAAACCACACATTCTTGTTAAGCATATTCATGTTTCTTATATTTTCAGTATTGTAATTATTTTATTTTAAAACAAGTAGAAGATAATGGATTTTCTAGATATAGAGTTTTTTCAAGGTTAAAACATTCCTTTCTAATGTATTGGAGGAAAAATTATTTCTGTCATTTGGAGCTAGTTTTTTAAGGATACAAAATACAAAAAAGCCCCTAAACCAACAAAGATACAAAATTTAATCCTCAGTTTCTGTGGATTGTTTCTATTTTACAGACAATCAAATACTGGTGGATGATGTCATTAAGCCAAAAGTCACTAGTGCCCAGGTCTTGTTTAGTGTACCAGTACAAATTGCAAAGAGTGACAGACATCAAATCAAAATGAGAAACCTACTGAAGTCTAAAGAACAGAAAAATCTTTATAACAAAATAAATTAAATATTTTCTATCTAACATTATAATAAGAGTATACCTGTTACATTATTTGGAAAATTCTGGTTTGTCTTAGCTGGAACCATTTCTAAGTCTGCTTTAAAAAACTTCTCTGTTTTTAACAAACATTTAAGAGTAATGAAACATCCTGCTTTTCAACTCAGAAAATGAAAGTTGAATGGTTGACTTCAAAATGACTTCATTCTGAAAAAGTATTAGTAATAGTGGTACAACACACATTACAGTGATACATTTTGAATAGGTAAAATGAAGTGTGATTGATCTGTTTTTACTTTTATCCCTCCAGTTATTTTGTAAGAAACACCTGAAATTTTTCAGTTTTTCAATCCAATTTGGAATGGGAAAATTATATAAAAAAACATTGAAAAGGAAGAATTAATTAGCAACACCCTTCTAGTTTATGGCCTACGTGTCTCTGGAGAAATGTATGGGGTTTACCACCTTAGATTATATATTCAAAATATATGTAGTAAACATTTTCAGTGTATTGCCTCAGAGAAAATCCTAATCAAAATAAGGTAACTATAAATGAAAATAGTCCATGAATGTTTAACTTAATTAATATTTCATGACAAGAAAAGGCCATAAACTTAAGTAACAATTTCATGCAAATTTTCCCACTACATGTTTTCACATACAAGTGTTTTGCATAGTATATGTTGTTAAAAGTGTGCTAACATTCTCAAGAACCTCTTGTATAAAAACTGCAATTTGCACCTCTCTGTGATTTATGATAAAACATGTAATGTGACTAGCCATCTTTTTCCTTTCAATAAATGTTGATTAGATAGAATGTATTTGGATTTCCCTCTGTGCTTGTGTGGCAGTATTGTAAGATAATGTAATCTTTTGATTGAGTCACGTTATCTTAACATAAATACAATGAAAATCAAAATATATTTTATTTCGTAGTGTTTCCTAAAGGATTTTGAATTGTCTTGGTCCTTCAAATTGCTTTGTTTCCCTGTATAAACCTTTGTTTGCCCTGCTTCCTTTTGCAATTGCTCTTATTCCCATTTCTTATGTGAGTGTAAAGAGGAATTTGACTTCTCACCTAACCGGTAGGATGTTTCTGATTTCACAGTTAGCACCTTCCTGACAAAATGAAAAACCTTAATTCTGCAATAGGTTTAATTACCTGTGGAATAAACACTTCCAGGAAGTTGGTTCAATTGTGACTTGCAATTAATGCACCTTTATAAGGAAACAAAATGGGACTATATAGTAACACATTTTTAATTGCTTTTTATCCCTAAATAAGAAAAGGTTTAGCTTCACAGTCTTTGGATTATACTGGTAAACTTGTTTATGTGTCAAAATGAGCTGAAAAAATAAGAGTCCTTTAGAGCCTAATCTTACTCCTTCTCTTCTAAAAGCACCAAAAAAGTAATTTGTTATTTGGTGTTAGTAGTTCAGAAGCAAGAAGCTTCTGAGTCTTTCATTTAAAAGTATGAAGATATTATGAGACTAAATCTACACTGACTTTTGATCTGTTGGACAGCGTTGCCATCAGTAAAATATGTCAACATTATTAATGTTGAAGACATGAATCATGTAATCAGCATCTGAAAGCAATGACATGTAATTTTACCTCAGTGTAAACATAAAACTCATTAGGTGTGTTTGAGGGGTTATTAAAATACATTTATTCTACCCCCTTAGTTCCTGTTTGGCAAAACTGATTCTGGTTTTTTTTGTAAAATATGTACCACTGATTGCTCTAATTTCTGGTGTTTCATGATCCATCAAGATACAGGTAGATTCCCTAGACTTATAATACTGGTGATTTTGAAATATCGCTTAGCTCCCTCATCATAATTTTTTTTTATTCCATTTTTTTCATTGCCATTTTAGACTGCTTTTACTGTTCTGTTGGGAGCTGTTAGAAGTTAAGGCTGTCTTAAATTGCAGAGGGACAATATAAAATGGTATGAGATCAGCAAGATTAAGAGTGGATTGGGAGCAACAAATACAGTTGAACAACTTGATTTCAGAATGGCTGCCATTAAATTTTCATTTTAGTGTGAAATACTAATTGATAAGATTTCTCTTTAAAAAACAAACAAATAAAGTGTTTCTAAAGTTCCAGCAATTATCTATGTCTATTAATCAGACAACTTGATGAAAAATGTACTTTACAAGGATTCCATAATTTTTGTTTCCATTAAAGTAAGTAAAAAAACTGTTCTAATGGACCAGAGAAGTTGGCATTGTAACCACAAAGTTTAATTATTTAAAAAAAAAGCCTTTAAAAAAAGGAAATATTTTAGCTTCGGATATTTGATCTCATTTTCGTGTTATTTACATTCCACAATTATAGTAGGAAATATCTGTGTGTGTGTAACTTAGAAATATATCTGGAATGTATGCATTTTTGATTCATTAAATCTTACTTTTTTTTCTACAAAATTTACTTTGATCACGGAGAGATTTTCAGAAAAAAGTAGATTATTTGTTACACAAACACATAGGGAATACTGCTGAAGTGCCTAGAGAAATTCTTAGGACCTGTCTGTAAGAACCTAGAATGGCAGGGAAAGGCTTGACTGCACAAAAGACTGAAACGGGCTGGTGCTTAGCGTAATTAAATCTCAGGTGAGTTGGTTAATTCTGACTTGGATGTGAGATACAAAACAAGAAACACCGAACACTAATGGTTCTGTTGCTTCCTTGAAAATTATAACACACAGCAGGGTGTGTGATTCTTGATTAACAAACAGGCACCTAAAGTGCATGATGAGTCACAGGCTAAAGCCAAATGTTTTCAGACACCCTGCTAAGCGGTTGCACACCCAGGTGCCAAGATACTGAGCAGAGTGTAACTGAAATTTTTCCTCAGGTATTTAAGAAAAACAAAGAACCCATAAACCTTGTTGTCCTTTAGGTCTGTCTGTGCAGAACACAAGTGAACATTCAGCTTGTGGTAGACAGGGGGGTTTTTTAGGTAGTAGTGTTTACTGACGATATGCATAATGCTTGCTAATCTTCTTGTTCCTTTCTAAGAGCACTCATGGCATTCCTCTTTCTCTGTTACCCTTGGCTGCCCCATGCCAGTCAGAGAAAATTGAAGGGTGTCCAACCTGCAGCCTTTCATTGTACGTCAAGACAGCAGAAGATCTCTTGTGATCTGCCTGTGCAGTAATGCTTCTATTGCTGGCTGTTTCCAATGAAATATTATGGCAGATGTAGGAGTGGTTTGTTTGGGTTTTTTTCCACTGAAAAAAATGTGCCTTGGTAGCTAGAGCCTTTCTATTTGAGAAAAATACATGTCCTAATATATAGCTTGAAAGTTTTATTCCTGAGGACATGAAATTATAAAGGACATCTGTTTCAAAATTTGCACAGGAGATTGTTGTTTCACATCAAATCTGCGAAAAAAGACTGGTTTTATGCAATGATAGGGGCAAAGTCATCAGTAACACTAAATCCTAGCACTAGTACAGCAATTGATCTGAAACAAGTGGGCCCACGAGTTCCACTACAGCTCAGATATGGCTGTTTATGAATTGTTTTTTTGGGTTTTCTGGGCTGATCATAGCTGGCATTATCCTGATGCTGGCATTAGCCTGATGCTCCTTATGCTGTTGAAGGAACCTGTTGGTGTTCCTGCCCTTCTCTGCTTGCCTGGCTGAGGTGCCATGGGGCTGCTCCCTCTCAGCACTGTCACTGCCTGGCCTATGTCACAGTCACCCAGAGCTCCTGGCTCCATTTCTTGGAGGGATCAGCCCAGATCTTGCTCCTCACAAATACTAACTGGACTGAGAGGCTTCCTTTCTAGTTGACTTCAGAGACATTCTGGAGTACCTTCTGGGCAGAGAGGGATAGCATGGCGTTATTTAACCTTAAGTGCTATACATTTCCTGATGGGATTTGGCAAGCACTAGAGAGAGGAGTGGGAGGGAGGCAGTATTTCATTCTGAAGCACTGAGTCAGCATAAGAATGAATCACAATAGCTGACTAGCCAGAATTACAGTGATATGTATTCGACATGTCACTTTATCCATATGGATCCAACAGAGGATACTTACTCTCTTTATCTTGTTTGTATTTTTATTCCCTGTGTTCAGCAGAAGACCAGGCTACCTCATTAGTATTTAGAATATTGACATAGAACATGAGGTCCATAAGCAATGATAAAATAGTAATGTCAATTAAAAGTATAATATTTTGTGCTAATGCAGCATAATGAAATATTGTTTTCCCTATCGAAATGCAACCTACAACTTCTAGACCCAAATTTGTTGGAGTAAGATAATACCAATATTCTTATCTTGCACTTTAGGTTTCTATAGCACTTTAGAAATCAACAGTACTCTAGAAACTTCTGTAACAAGCAGCATATCCAACCACAAATTTTCGTCTCAGTTGCAGAAATAAAGGAGTTTGGGTTTTGTTTGTTTGCTCACTTGCTTTTCAGGAGTAACTCTAGATTTCAAATCCTATATTCTAGGGAGGCATGAAATTAGTCTGGATGTTTTGTCTTCACAGGAGGATAAAATCATGTACTGTTTTCTTGTTTTTCTTCTGGTTTTGATGTAACCATCAAGTTTAAAGACAAAAAAGATATTGTGTTTAAGGGCATAATGACCAATGAAATTTTTCTCAAAGACCAGCTTCTGAAATTTGTTCATGAACTGATCCTGCTTGACGTAGTTAATAACAATAATACACAATAATATCTGATTATTAACCATGAAGGACTCTACCAGAATGAAAATTTTCCAAGTGGAACAGGTTTTTGATTTCTCCTGAAATCTGGGCAGTCTGCATAGGCCTTGACACTTGAAAAAAAAACTGTGTTTTTTCATCTTGCAGTTCAAATTGGTCCTTGTCTCATTAGATCGACTGAAGTTTATCACAAAGCAGTTCCAGTTTTTCACCAATTGGTGCAAATAGCAATATGCTGCTATTGATATTTCTTACACACATAAATTTCTTCTACATGCTAGTCAGACCACCTACTTTTGATAATAATTTTTCCCAGGACCCATGAAACAGCATTGATCTTTCTCAAAATATTACATTCTTCTCCTCCTTATTTTAAACCTTTTCAGTCAAAAAAATAAAGGCACTTGAGGCATTCAAAACTAGATTTTACTTATAGGATATTTTGCCAGGACAATATGCTGCTGAAGGATTTTATCCAGACAATGATTTTATACTTTCATTTGAAAGAATCAGTATGCCTGTCCTCACCGAAGCAAAAGGAGAATAAATCATAGAAGTCCATGTCAGTGTTTATTTTATGAAGAGGACTTAGCCATTATGATTTTACACATTTTTTTTTCTTTCTAAAGTTTGATATACCAAATTGTCTAATTATTTTATATAAAAAATGTCAACAAATATCATGTAATACACATTCATGGCTTATCAGCTACCTATGTAATTGGCTTTCTTCACCAGTTCAGATGACCACAACTGCCTATGCCAGAAATCCACCATTATAATTCAGTAGCCCTTAACAAAGGCTTAGGCTTATTTTCTGGATTCAATAACATGTACAGGAGAATATATTTCAGCTTCAGACTACATGAAGAATCCTGTATTCATCACTGCCATCCCAAATAGGCATGCATTTCTCTTCACCTACAGTGCTCATGCACTGGCATGCGTTAACACATAGAATACTTTGTTTCAATGTTAAAAATGGTTTCTTTGATAGTGCACGTTGCCAATATGAATCACATTATTAATCCTCTTAAGAATCCTCAGGCTGTGGATTGAATGAACAAGAAAGGGAGATTTTTAGATAAACATGGCTATGGGTAGTGGTCCTGTACTCATCTGTCCACTATTTGTGTTTTGTTGCAAGACTGAGTGGAAATACGAGGTGTATGGGTGGATCTCAGGGATAATTTTGCAATAAATAAAATAAAATCACTTTCAGTAGCTAGATAGTGTACTGATAGCTTTACAAAGAAATTACATCAAGTGGAGCATTTCCAGAATTTTCTACAATGAACACTTTGCTATTTGGAATGTCCTTTGTTAAGTTTAAAATAGTTTAAAGAAGTGCTAATCTTTATGTTTTTCAGGGAAATGAAAGGTTAATTTTTATTGCTACTGTTGAAATAGGTTTTTTCATTTTAATATTATAAATAAAATAAGAAGCAGACAAGCCAGTTGACTTATTCAAACAGCATGTTTTAATTGTTCTGAAACAAAAGATGTCAGAATTTTCCATGGAAATTTCATTCTAAAAGGAAAATGTGGTTTAAAAATCAATGCAAATCTCTGCTATGGCTAGGATTGAGTCAATATGTATTTAACAGACATCTTGCATTATTACATTAAAATGACAATGAGACTGGAAGCAAGATGTCTGTGTCAAACACTTGTAAAAATTTACAAATTATTCATTTTAATTTCTTTTAGATTTGTAATTTACCCTTTTAATGTTCCTAATGAAGACCATAAAAAAATCATTTCCATAATTCAATTTTGTAAAAGATTTTCAGGTCTTTTTTAGCCCTTCTTTGATAGTTCAAGGATGAGCCATAACTCTAAGGATGACAGGACTTCTCTTGCTGTCTTTGCATTCTGTGTGCAGCCCTGCTCACTATACTTTCAGTCATGTTTTTGACGCCGCTTTACCCACAAATGTATTATTGCAGCTCTGGGACAGAATGTGCATGCTAATTTCTCCAAAGAATAGTACAAGAAATCAATGTTACCATAAAATGTTCATGAACAAAGAAATAGAACTGAGTATGAAAAAACCCACAGGAAAAAAACCTCTAAAACTGCAGTAGATTTAAACAAATAACTTAGTGCTGTTCTTAGTCACTCTTCTCAAAAACAAAAACAAAAAGATGATTCCTGGAAAAAAATAATTGACTGCTCTTTCAATTACACATTTTTAAAATTCTTCTCCTGTAGTACTACTTATCTTTGCAGGTAAAGTAGTTTTTCTTAGGACTACCACTCAGCACCACAGTAAATGCATGTATTTCTCAGCACTGTTTGTCTTCCTCTCCCCTTGAGAGCCTACTCAGACACCCACCCACACAGAGATATTTTCTGACCTTGTGAATTTTAAAACATGCATTCTAAATAGCAGAGAATTCCAGTAGCTGAGGTTAATAATTAACCATGCCCCTTAAACCCCTAGGAGGCACTCACTTGCTCACTTACTAGAGACCCATCTTCCTCAAGAGACACCTGTTACTGTGCTTGCTCACTTGAAATTTAAGTGTTCCTATTTCTGTCTCAAATGTTGGAGAACAGGCTAGTGCAGACTCAAGGCATATTGCTGCCAAGGCTTTACTTCCAATTTACAATGGTTTGAAGAGAGAGCGATCTGGAAAGAACCAGTAATGTACCAGCTTGCTACTGCAAATGTGTTTCAGAAATGTAAAATCGAGTTGCTCACTCGGTCTTTTTTCTCTCCCTAGTTTTTAAACATTATTTATAGTTATATTGATAGGCAGAGTTAATGGTAGATATGTCAAACCCAAATAAATCCCACTACTTAAAAACTAGAGAGGCTTCAGTACATGTAGGCTGGCACACAGAACAAATTTTCTTTTGATCCTAACCTATTTCTATATAATCTAGTAGGTAAAAATTGTGTTATTAATTGTTAATGAATAGTTATTAAGATGAATATAACCTATACAAAGATGTCTCAATTCTAATAGCCCTCTGTGGTTTTTCAAAGCCTTTGTAGCTCCTAAAAGTATTCTCATATTCAATCTCTTGTGAGGTTTGAATGTAATTGACTATTGGTTATAACCAATGTGCTTGTCATTTATAGCCTAAAGAGGAGATCTGCCTTCTTTAGCCACTACTCTTCCATGAGTGTTGATGTTGGGGCAGCCACAACACACAGACTGTGCATCGGACAAAGTGCAAAAAGCCTTTATTAAACAAAGCAGCTTAGATGTTTAGATGTTTGGATGTTATCCTTCGTATTACATAATTATTGGCTACTAAATTACTACAGTAGATTAATTGGTTATTGTTAACTACAATATACTACCATTGACTACCTATAGAATAAGCACTCAAGCATTCAGAAAAACATCAGGTGCAGATATGTTGCTGTTTTTCTCCTGTTGTTTAGCTTTCTTGCTTCTGTTCATACTACATTTACATGGGTAAAAACGAATTGTTTTTCTTCTCCTGGTCTTTTCTTATGGTCATTCTCCAGCCAGAGTAACAGGCCTAAACCATGATTTTACGAAGGCAGAAAAGCCTTCATTTTATAAGGTTTTACCTAAAAGCAATACATGAGAATATGAACAGAAGTCAATCCTTCTCTTTTGACCTCTAAATTCTTCTCTGATGCCTTTGGGAAGAACTAGTTGTACAGCCCCTTACTGACTCCTCACATTTCGGAGAGCTGGTTAAAGAAAGAGAACCCTTGTCACTACTCTTTCATTGCCATGTTTGCACTGAACAGAACATATTAGGAAGCCTGTTTGTGGTAGATATAGGAGGTTGAATAATGTAGAGACTCTTGGCAATTTGGAAGGCTGATTTTGACCCCACTTATGCTCTTGTAACAGGATTGTAAGTTCTGTGAAATCACACTGATTTAAATTGTGCTGAATACCAAAATCCCTTTCTAAAACTGTCTCCATGCCCCATTTCTGTCAAGGATTCTACTGTAGGATCACAAAGGGATGATTTTTGATGTTTATCTTAACTAGGGATGCCACTGACTGAACAGGAAAAGAGATATAATTGACTTGTGAAAGACCACAGTCAGTGCTAAAGCTTGACTACATATCAACAGGCCTGGAGAGGTGAATGCACTGTGGTGCATTGTCTTATGACATGAAAAGTTAAGTGAATTAAAGCATCCTCTATTGTTCTGAAGATTCAGACATCTTGGGATTTGCTTACTTCATATGATTACTTACATACCAGTAACAGAAGCTACTGGTCCTTACTCATACTCTGATTTGCTCAGTTATTAAGTAATGTCATAGCCTAGTCTAAAATTATAACTTGGTCAGAAACTTGTTGTTCAGAAAGTTTAAGTATTGACAGTATCTTGATAACCTGGAGGCGTGGGTACTTATTGACTGCAAAAGAGCTGTGTCCAGAGTTGTCTTGATGGGGAAGCACTGAACGCTAAAAGTGTTGGACATAAATTATTGGAGAACACTCCCCATGATTGTACTATTGCTGCGTAAACAGGTAACAGCTTCAAACAGTTGACAAAATGT
Source organism: Vireo altiloquus (assembly GCA_013396875.1). Taxonomy (NCBI): domain Eukaryota; kingdom Metazoa; phylum Chordata; class Aves; order Passeriformes; family Vireonidae; genus Vireo; species Vireo altiloquus. The sequence goes on from VZRF01007216.1 coordinate 174,953, forward strand.
CTGAAAATATACAAGTGACTGATGAGTTTGTATTTCAGAACTATGAAAAAGCATTGGAATTATAGTGTTTTCTGAGTTTGGTTCCTACAAATATTTCTGCTCTGATTGAATGTCATTTTAGCATTTTTCAGTATTTTGACAGCAAATATGGCCATCTGTATTGTTAATGTATACGCCTGTAATACAATTTTTCTGTCATCACAGTACTTTCTTATCCCTTTTTCAAGTCTGAATGTGATTGAATCTGCTATTTCCTTGTCAAGCGTAGTTCCTCTTAAGTAAAAAGAAGTCTGATTCTGGGTTTGATCATGAAATATCAGTTTAGGATATCTCCATCCAAAATGGAGATTAATATGAATCAATGGAGTTCATTTATCTTAACTAACAATTCAAATTTAGAATAATATTCTGAGAATCTTCTGTTCTTATAAGATGACTTGGAAATATGTACATATGAAAGAAATCTTACGTAGTAGAAAGTGCATTGCATAACTGCTCTATGCAGGATCAAATACTTGCTTACTGAATCATCTCTATCATGTCATTGGTGACACTGTATAAATATCTTGAATTTGATATGTGTACTAAGGATTCATTAGGAAGCCAAATCATTTGATAATTATAAACAAAACCATTAACACGTCTGTGCTTCAGCGCTCTGCGAGAGCACTCCTAGAGGCTTCAGACAGATTTTCTACTTTGCAAGTTACATTCCATCATGTCTATCCTACCAGAGGAATATCTTACATCCATCCAGACTCAGATACTGTTTAAATAGTTGAACGTGTTAGGAGCTTCCTACATTTCTTTCCATCCAAATCCACAGGAAGAAATAGTGGCAAAAAAAATCCTACTCCTTCAGATTTGAAGTCTTCAGACTTTTTTTCCATTTGTTCATTACATCTGAACTATTGAAATGAATGTTATTGTGCCAGCCATGAGAGCCCACCTTGGGGCACCAGCTGGTATAGAAGGTAATTCCTTTTTTTTAGTCGTAGAATGTGGTTTCTGATCTTTGTATTCTGGATTGTATATATTCTCTTTAGTTTGCAGGGGATACAAGTTGATTTCCAAGTTTTTCCTAAAGAATTGTGAAGCCTAAGCATTATATTAGAAATAATTTTCCTGCAGTATTGTAATGACATTTGGAATCTTCAATGCCAGTTCAGTTATGATTTCCCAGACTCATGGATGTTATACTCTTAGAGATCAGGAATTCTGGAGTATGTCATTGATGGTATGATTTGAACCTGATCTTCTCGTACCCTTTCGGTATTGTAATTCCCTGATCATGGAGTACCATGACTGGTTATTTCTCTGAACCTGTGGCAATTTTTTTTGTTAAATGTGCAGGGTAAAGATGATAAAGTTGGAGAAGTATAATTTTAAAATAGTCCAGTATAAATTTCACAATGTGAATTATGCTCAGATATTACGTGACCTTATAAACAGAGTAATCACAGGAAGGGTTTTAACATTCCTGAAAGTTCTCTTCACTGTTTCTGACATCTTATTTTATCAAAAGTCCAAAATGAGCAGGCAAAAAGAACTATTTTTCCATTTGATCAGCAATGGCTTTAATCCAGTCACTTGACATCTTGACTTACCGAATAGACCAGTGCTAAACATATCACATATCTAATGAATTGATTTATTCCATACTTGTGTGAATTTTTACATGGTAAGTTACTCCTCATACATGGAAAAGTTCTGAATGCCCATTAATTATGATAGCTATCATACCTCAAAAAGCCATGCATACCACCCAAATGTAATAGTTCAAATGTACCCAGAGTTTTCAGAGAGAAAAAATGTGAACCCCTTAGTTAAGGAAATCACTTTATTTTTCTCATCCTGAAGTTCTTTTTTTCTTCCTGATTAAGTAATCTGTAATAATTAATTTATACATAATGCTTTATACTAAAATTACTTTGTACTTTTGAAGTACTCTGAAATTCTCAAGTAAAAACATAACCATATAGTTGCATTATTCCTAGAAAATATGCTTTTTCATGTTAAACACCTTTTATAACAGTATAGTTGCGTTTTCATATTGCTTAGAATTTTCTGATAAATCTCATAAGAATTTTACTGCAATCCAAAATACATATAACCCATAAGTTGTTTTATCAACAAAACATTATTTGGCAAGACATATGTATATGGGTAGTCAGAAATCTGATTTACTCTTTTCCTGCTGTCTTTTTCCTTTTATATCTTTGTCTTTTTTTATTACTCCAGAACCAGACATAGCACTCCAGCTGAGGTCTCACCAGTGCTGACTAGAGGGGGAGGATCACAAACTGAAACATAGGAGGTTCTCTGTGAACATCAGGAAACACTTTGAGGTTGGCTGAGTCCTTGCACAGGTTGCCTAGGGAGGTTGCAAAGTCTCTGTCCTTGAAGGTGTTCAAAATCTCTTTGGACACAGTCCTGGGTATTTACTCCAGGTGACCCTACTTGAGCAAGAGGATTGGTCTAGATGACTGACCTCCAAATGTCTTCTCCAGCCCCAAACTTTCTGTGATTCTATGATTACTTATTACACAGACCTGAGATAGCAAAATCACATAAAAGCTAAAGGAACTCAGCCTTCTCATATTTTTGTCCTTGATATTAAGATACAAACTAATCTTAGATTGTATATGACAGACACATCCATCTGACAATAGGGAATGGGGTGACAGCTGGATTATGATTTTTATAACCTCTATCACTGTCTTTTCAGTTTATCCAAAGACCAGCATCTCAGACATACAGAAGGTTTAATATAAAAGTAAGAAGATGAGAAACATGAGAACAATGAATATAGAAAAAGGGATTACATGAATGATTCTTTGTGTAAATACACTCATGCCTGGGATGTGTGTGCAGATTTGTGAAATTTCATAAAGGTTGTATATGTATATTTTGAATAAAGTTGTGTGAATGATTATCTCTGTAGGATTAAGTAGAGAGGGATTTTCTATCCAAAAAGTCTCACTGCATTAGTACCACTGCAAGTGGGTTCTGTGCAGGGGCACTGAACTATAGGTGTCACTGAACTGACACCTTATAAAACCAGTAGGGTTCTTCCACTTATAAGAAGTAGGGAGAAGAAAAATATAGGGAAAAGAAAAGGTATTGGATTTATCTGAAAAGATACTTTTTAATCAAAATTAAAATTTAGTGGGGATGGGAAATGGAATTAAGAAAACAGTTATGGAAAGCATTTATATTTTATAAAAGTATTCAAAACATATATTGCTCAATTCAGCATAAATTCTTTCTGGTTAGATTCAGAAAGAAGTAATAAAAAATATTTTATTTTTATACAGTGTTTAAAATTCTTTCAAAATCCTTTCCTTATTTTTTCACAAACACCTGAATGAAGTTTGCCCTGAAGTGACATTTTGTTTTCCAGACCACTTGCAGAGGAAACTTGCAACTCAGCTTTAATGTATTTAAATTTCTCAGTGTTATAAAAAATTATGTTCTTAAAAACAGAAGATACTTTAAATTGTTTCAAGGAATTAGAGATTTACCAAAAAACAGTTAAGTATTTTTATCTATAGAGGAAATATTTCAGATATTCACATACCTAATAATGATATCTTCTCCTTTCTTACATTAAAATGGGGTAGAAAAGTAAGTAAAAATAAATAAAATCTCTTGCAGTTTTCTTGGACTTAGACAATTTGTTTTTAAAGAACAGTCTTTCAGCACTTTAAGTGTTATTTTCTTTCCTTGTGATTTACCAGGTATTTTTGTATACATCAAAACCTGTCTACTTGTGCCATGTTGTTAGATGCTTCTCATGCCCTATTTAGGTAGTTAAATTAAAGGACAGTGACAAAGAATATCCATGAGCTCAAGCTTGATCTTAAAATTAGAATTTGAAGTATTAGCATAATTGTACAGCTACAGAAACTGTAGTTTTAACTGGTTTTATAGATCGCTGAAGCTGAGCTTTTTTGAGAGCACATAAAATCCACTGAGGCAGAGTAGCCTCAGAATGTATTCTTGAAGCTGGGACACAGTCAATGTTTGTAAAATCCTGATGATGTGCCCCTTACCTTTAGTTATTTTTGCTGTATTTATTTGCAGGCTTATGATTTGGAAACAATTGAAATAAATTTGCATAATGATATGCAGTATTGGAAACACTTTGTCAGTGATATGTTTGCATATTTATAGTAGTGTTGTTGGCCAGAAATTTACATGCATTTTTGTTCCAGTTTCCAAGAAGATTCATAGCATAAAAAATTCAGCTGTATCCCCTGTGTTCTGGATTCTTAGGGTTGTGGTGGCCCCCTGCAATGTCTTTAGCTATTTGAAATCCTGTTACATTAGCTTGTGCAGTTTTTCCCATCTGTGCTCCCAACAGTCTCTACCATAGGCTCACATTGTCTACTTATGAGGTCAGGGAAATCATTATACAAAGGTAAAGGGTAATCCTTGTCATGAATCTACAGATGGGTGAAAGACATTGCCAAAGCAAAACATGACATTTGTGCAGAGCCAGGAATTAAATCCAGACTTTCCAACATTCTTTTCCTTTCCTTTCTACTTCCTTCCTTCTAGCTGAAGAGTGCTGTGATAAATGCAATTACATGAACATCACTTAATTATTTTACAATTAGAAAATTGTGCATTTTCTCTTACCTTTTACATAATGATTTAAACAGGTACAATTTCATCTTTGAAGGCGTGAAATTAAAGAAAACAAAAATTTAATTGATCTAACTGTTCCATTTCAAGTTCTGAATAAGAGCTGTACATTCAATTCCACAGAGGCTGTGGCTTTACATCTGTTTTGATCCAATAACCTATAATCATATGGAACAATCTGAGAAAGTCATGTAATTTAAGATGAAGACATCAGCATAAAATCAATTATAATTTATTTATTCAAATCTGTCTAAAAGTCACACAACTATTGAATTTCTTTTTCACTGTAAAGTTCTTGAATTAAGTTCTTTTCCCCTACATCTGCCCAGACTTTCTGCTTTGTTTGTCCTCAACTGGAAACCGAAACATTTTTTCTACCACTTATCTAGTAGAATTTTTGGACAAAACTCAAATATAAATATTTGTGCTTTAAAAGTTACAGACATAAAGCTGATGCAGTGCTAAATAATTTTGTTGGCCAGATGGCATAGTGGCAGCAATAAAGCAGCAAAGTGGGAGAGCAGCATTTAATTCTGGACTTTGCAATAGGGGCCTGCTCTTGATGAGATTGATACTGTTTTATTTTTAGAGGGCACTGACCAGAAAGTGTTTTGCTAATGCCAGCTGGCTTTATGAAGTGCATGCTGCCTCATGCAATCAAGATCCAAGACTGTCTGCAGCCATGACAATACTGTTGCCCATTATGTTGTTTTGTTTGAAAAGAGAAAAACATCTTGGTATTACTAGGGAAAGAACAGACGTCTGGAGTCAAACAAGAGTACATTGATTTATATCAGCCAAGGGTTTGACCTCTCTAATCTTATTCATTCACATGAAGTAAATGAAGAATAAATAGTGAAATTAATCCTGAAAGTTGGAGCATTCAAAGTGGAAATTGTACACATTCAGCTATATGGTGTTGTATAAACTGAGACGCAAAGCACTTAAGAAGCTCACAAACAGCCTTCCAGTGCAATTCATTTAGAGCTGGCTGGGTGACTTCTCACAACAAAACAATTTGCGGTGTAGATGTATTGCAAACTTCAGATTTATGCCCAGATTCCTTGCCAGAAAGGCTCTCTCTGTTATATTCAGAGAGAAAATTGAAGAGTTGTCACTGCCCTACTGAATATTAAGAATGGCCATGTCATGTGAGGATCCCAGTACTTGCTATCCATGCAGTTTATCAGAACCTGCAGGCCAGCCTAACCCTGTGGAGTATGTGATTCTTTTCTAAGTTACATGATATTTTCAAGTTGTGACCCTAATTCCTTTCTGAATGACAATACAGTAAAAAGTAGGTTTTAGAATGAAAATATCTTATATTTTATTTGAATTCTATTTTTGCTTTAGTCAAATGTTACTCTTTTTTCTGTGACACCTAATTATCCCAAAACTGCATATTCCTTATCCCTCCACTTTATGTTCTGCAGGGCACTGTCCAATGAAGGAATGCAATTACATCAAGTGCCCAAAGCATTTTTTGCTCTCAGTACTTTCCATACTTGGGAAAGAATGGAAAGTATGGGAGAGAATGAAGGTGGTTAGGCAAAAACATTCCATCTCTATGTGACACTTCTTAATGGTAGAAGCAATGAAGATTTATTTCTCTCAGTCACATTTTTTTAATAACATCTTAATATTTAAAACTTCTTTGGAACTGATAAAAAGCATCAGACTGTCTTGAATTACAGTCACAGCATTAAAAACATTCCTAGATGAATATTTGAGAGAGCGCATAGTAAGAATGAATTGGGATGTCTAAAAAGACAACTTGGACTTCTTTTAATCTTCTTTCAATCACAGTATTGTTCTCTTGGCCTGTACTTTCTTCCAGGAAATCCATCAGGCTCTTTTCTCACGATGTTGAAAGCTACCCATTTGGTCTATAGCTGTGAAATGAAAGAATATGAACTCCAGTTTGTGATCTCTTTGTAGAACTTTCTAGAGACTCAGTGTATTTATGAACAATCTTCATAATGTTCTTATGATCAAAAAATATCTGTAAAAATGTGATTGACAGGGATGGCTATGCAGTGAATACTAAAATTGTAGGGTTTAGTGAACCATAATTTGAACTCATCCTTCATCAGGCACATAACAAAATGTATCATGAATCCTTTTTTGTCTATTTTATTTGTATGAGACATTCAATCAAAACCAGCCATTTATTAAGCCTAGAGTATTTTTCTTTCTACTGTCCTATTTTCAGAATGCCTTAAAGTGATCAAAGGAACATGAGATCTAGCAAATACATGTTCCTATTAACAAAAATTAGTGCATCTTTCTCACAAACAAACAAATAACTAATCTGAAGAAATAACTGTGAATATTTCCACAGCTGAACTATGCAGAAAAGGTTTTGGAAGGGAAGCAAATGACCTGAATCTTTTAAAAGGGAATCTTTGCACCAGTCAGCAGATCTTATCAAGGAAGGACATCCTGCTTTCATCAACACAAGAAAGTATTTTCACACAATACATTGCTGTCAAATGACGTTTGTCGTACCTGGTTTTATACTTCATTGTAAATTGGTGGTGAAATCTGACATGTATTGCCATGTTCTTAATTGAGAAGGTGTTCATTTTTTTTATGTGAACCAGTTAGAGAATAATTCAACTAGCTTGACTATTAAAACCTATTGATGGTAACACTCTATGAAAAACAGATCTATAAAGTTTTACCATATGCATATTAATTTGACATTTATTCAGATACATCAGTTCTTTGAGGATTTTTTAAAGTGTATCACGAAAATAATTCGAGTGATTAAGATATGCCTTTCATTTTTGGAGCCAAATCTGAAGCTAAATCAAGTTAATTTTAATAGAATTTCACCACTAGACTTTTGAAGAGAAAAAAATGAAATCAAGCCACAAATGTTCTTCTGTGACATTGCACTATTTTTTCATAGAGAAATAGTTGCATAACAAGTTGATGGTTGTAATCAATTCCACAGGTAAATACATCAGTACTTCTTATAAGGTTGCACATTTAAAGCACCTTTAATATGTTAAATATATTCCCAAGTAGTTACTAACATTTTGAGTCAAGTGTAAAGCAATAGTTTCAAATTTCATTAGTTTTAAGCAATTTGGTTTGAATATTATCACTGAAAATCACAGAGTAACTTTTAGCCTACAGCAAGAGGCAAGGTTTTCCAGATGCCCATAATAGAAAGTAGGCAGAAATAGCTACATATCAGCGGGTTTTTTGTTTATGAATTTAAAAAATACATATTTTTCATTTTGTGTATATTGAATATTTTTGCAACAATTAGTTTATTATCACATAAATGTCTCTTTTTAATTAGTTTTTTGAAATGCCCATTGCACTTCAAACATTTTCATACATCAAAAGAAAATGCATATTCTATTTTTAGTGTAATGCAACACTTTAAATATATTTTTTCTATATGAAATAGAAATAAAAAAAAAGTAAATTAACAAATAGCCCCACATATTTGGCAGGAGTTTTAATTACATAAGGTGACTGTATAAATAAATATGCTTGGAGTGTAGTTCTGGTCATGGACCTCATCTGTTATTTTGTCTGCAACTACCTTTTATCAGTTTCCCCTTCAATTACCTCATTCAAATATATTTTTTACAACAATCTCTTTGTCATAGTGAAAGTGTATGTAACCTTGAGTAATATGAAATAATGGAACAAAATATATTTTTATGTTCATTCAAATCTTCTTTTTTTCTCCTATATAACATAATCTATAGTACTTTTCCAAATATCAAATTTCTGAATAAAATTATTTATTCTTCCTTGCAAGGCCTTTATTTTGAGCCTGTGTCATGTTTATTGTTATAACCTGCGTAGGTACAGTGTTCATCAAGATGGCTTTTTTTTTATCTGACTTGAGTGATCTCAAATAATGTAGCCAATTCAAATTCCTAGATATTTAGTGAAGAATATTTCCATTCTGTTAAACATCTTCCAAGATGGGATACAGTTCTAGAGTTCTGTCTTTCAATTTTTGTAGAGAAGGGTAGTTGACTGAGATTTTATGCCTGAGCTTATGTTGTCCATTTTACAGAAAATATGTCAACCCTTAAAAAATCACTATGCCTTTAAGTTTAGGACATTTAAGTTTAAAGAAAAATTTGGATGACTTAGTTGAATAAGCAGTAAACAAACATTGAGGACTACCTTCTTGATTAAAATAATACAAAATATTGAGTATATTACCTAATTTTGGAAAACATTTCAACTGCAGATTTTGGAAAATATGTCATCATCAATACAATTTTGGTGAGCAGTGCAAAAATCCTTATTCTTAATTACTCCCAAAATGAATGAATCTTTGTATCTGTATTGAGTATATTTTTGTGTCTTCCCTATTAAATTTGAAATGCTTCGTTTATGCATTCATATACTTTTAGAATATGATCTTATTCTTCCAGGAGTTATTGCTGAATTTTCCTAAAATTTGATGCTCATATTGGACTAGAGTTTTGTGTATAGTAACTAAAACCAAAATATTCTCAAAAATATCAAGAATTAACCTTTTTAACAATGACAGCACATAGGTGAGACTTAAGACACAAGAAGTTCTCCTTTGATTCAACATATGTATGAATAATTCAACGCTTTTCCAATGGTCATTTTTTTTTCATTTTTAGCTAATCATTTCTATACGGAACACTGTGGTGTATTTTAGATTTATTCAAAATATTTCATCTCAGCAGCAGAAAAATTTTACATTACTTAGAAGACATTACTTGTGCATCAGTGATTTGCTAATACTGAGACTTCATATCTTAAAAGGTTTTAATATGCTTTAGCTATCTGTGTCTGTGATTTCACAGCATTCTGGCAAAGATCCCTTTGCAGACAAGCCTCCCTTTGTGCAAGGAAACAAAACAAAGAGAAAGAAATTTTTTTAAAAATTGTGTCTGTCTACAATAGCAAATAGAATGGCACAAGAGGAATTGATTTGTATGGTGAGACAGTGGGCTCTGAGACATACTGTATGCATTCTGTGGAGATTTACTGTGGACTAGCTTGTCTGATACTGAGAACTGAACTCCTTTTACTTCAAGCTGTCTAGGGAGGCATTTGGATCATTTCCTTCTTTGGAATTTGACCCAAATGGTCCAATATATTTGCTTCATGATGCTTCTTCCAAGCATAGCAAAGTAGAAATTTGGGGTTGATAAGGAGATTAATTTCTGTAGTCCATACCTTACATATTGCAATTATTTTGACCATCTCTGATGCAGAATCTCATTTATTCTTGGTTTCTTTATGCTCACATTTCAATAGCTAGCAAGAGCTCTTATGATATGCTAAGAATATTGGCCTACAAGCCTTCTAAGATTTTGTCTAATTTTTCTAAATGAACTTGTGTGTTGTATGAAGATTCCATCATGAAAGAGTATTGCATCTTTTAGAGCATTGTTGAGTAAGAGATGTTCTTCATATTATTGGTTCTTATCTGATGATATTCACTGAAATAAAGGAATGTATTTTATTTGTTTAGTCATAACAGAGACAAGAATTATTAGGAGTTTACTTAATACATGTATCTAGGTGAAGAAAAATAATTTTGGCGAGCTCAGAAGTCGTTGTTGTGATTCAGAAAGGAAGTTTGGATAAGAGGGAACAAAACATGTTTGAGAAAAGCACTGAACTTAAAAGAAATAAAGGATGTTTGGATGTTACACTAAGATGCCCATAATGTAAAATGAATTATGAAATATTATCCCTGAATAGCAAATCTTAGAATGTAGCCTTGGGCTTAAACAAATAGATATTAGTTGATGCATATTTCAAATTTATACAGAACAAACAAAATATGCTTCTGGTACATGGACCAGAAGACCACTACTCCAAGTAAAATTAATAAAAGTGAAACCAAAATAAATGAAAATAATGATGGGGAATCCTTCTCTCATGTCCATAATTTTTACCTGATAGCTAAGCTAATTATAGTTCATCACAGGCAATGTCTACTGCAAAGCTCTAACATCAAAATATTCATTTTATTTTATTCAAGTGCTGTTTAAAGTTACAATTGTCACTACATTTTGCTAAATATAAAAGAAAAGAAATCCCATAATTTTTCTTATCAGCATCTTTCTCCTCTTTTACCCTGCTGCTCTGATACTAATCTCAGGTGCTTCAGTCTTCTCACTGAAAAAATAATGCTTGTTTAATTTAATTTCCTGCCAATTTTTTATTAACTGCAATGACAGAAGTTTAGAACAGTAGAAATATGTGATTTGAATAGGGAAAAGAGTTGTGTGGGTTGAAACTATTCATGCAGAATAGGAATCATTCATTAATATTTTGTTTGTCTTCCAACAAGCTTCCAGCAATTAAGAATGAATAGAAAGAAAAGGATAATGGTATATTGTATCAAAATTCAAGTGCTAAAGAAACATTTTGAATTTATGTGATCTTTTGATGCATCTCCTCTGCCTTTTTTCAGATCTGCCCTATACACATCTCAAAGTCACTGAATTAGTATTACAACCAGCTTGACGTTGATTGACTTCCTGAAGCTAACAGGAATTACAATATTTTTTAGGCCTGACTCATCGCCATTGCTTTTCTTGCTTTGGTATAAACAGAAAATACAGAAATTCCATTGAAACTTAAGAGAAACCTCTTATACTATTAGAGTTTCAAAACTGTAACAGCTTGCTCAGTAAGGCCACGGAGTCTCCATTCTTGAAGATACTAAAAAAACCTGACCGATCACATCTCTGGGCAAAGTGCTGTGGCTGACTCTACTTAGAGCAGGAGAGTTGGACTAGGCGATCTCCAGATAGCTCTTAGGCCACCTTGAATTCCTGCAAATACCCCAAGATATCATACATTGTTTAAGTGGCAAGTCATCTGATTTGTGAGTCAGGGAAAAATAAGAACCTTAGTTCCTAGTGTTCCAGGGGTTTGGGTAATGTCCAAGCTAGTGATGAACAAACTTATAGAAATACTTGAAATAGTATGGCTCACTTTAGCTTGGTTCTCAGTTTAGGCTAGTTTTTAATGTTTCTCTACATATCAAGTTGTATCTTAAATTGCATTTTACGGTTGATTAAAATGTTTTCAGTCCTTATGGTTTTGAGATGTAGGTATTGTGACTGCAGGAAGACCTGGAAGTCTTACTATTTTTTATCCAAATGTTAAGTAATTAAGAGAGTTATACTTTAGTGTGTACACTTTGTACACAGAGTAAGTTGTGAAGTAACTGGCTGAGAAATGGCTGATGGTTTCAAGCTTAGCTCTTTAAACAACTAAATGTAAAATGGATTTACTCTGTCACCCCACTACTACATAGTCCAAATGCACCAACATTTTTGAACAGAAAATGTTTATAATGTTGATAGCAACTGATATACAGAAACCATGAGAGATTATAATCCATGAGCAGTGTGAAATACCAGGAAATATAGCAAAACTTCAAACTTCAGCATATGAAAGAAAAATATATCTTATAATGGTGAAAAGTGTCACGATTAATTCTTGTTGAGCTTTATGGATATATTGCTTTTCACCAAGTCTATCCAAACTCTGCCCCCAATGTCAAGCTCCAAAACTAGAGTTCTTCATGAATTGAAAATATCATTTTAGTTTCCAGCTTGGATAAAGATGAATTATTTAACTCAGGTTAAGATAAACACTATACCATAGGATAAGTTAATAGGGCTGAATTACTACAGACAGCAGGAAGCATATGTCTTTGGCATTGCAGTGTTATTTTGTTCTAGGTATGAGTTGAAAAGAAACTAACCCATTTAAGAAATACTGTTGAAACAAGGAAGAACTGGTGATTTACCACTGAGGTATAATGCAAAGGTGTATCTTTTCTCTGTGATCTGTTAATCTCCAAGATCAGATATAATTAGGAATAACTCCATATGCTGTTCTCAGAAAATATGATATCAGTTTTCAGAGGGTGAAAATTATCAAACCTGCTTACTGAACCTGAATATCATAAGGGCTATCCCTACCAAAGGACTAATAAAGACTTAAGGCTGCCTTTTTTACTGGGATGGAAAAATTCAACCACTAGTGGACTTATTTGGGTAAGAGTGGCAGCTCTACCATGTTGATTCACAGTGGTGGCAGATGCAGCTGTGTTAATGTTGTGCATTGAAATTTAATAAAGCTAAACATAACCCTCTCCACTCGTGGGTAGGTGCCTTAATTTGTCAGCACTTCAAAATTTCTCCTCTCTATTTTTCTGAGAAATCACTGATGTAATTTTATAAATGGTAGAACAAAATTTAGTATGTAGTCTGGTTTTGCTTGTTAAAATGCAGATTACTATCTTTATTTTTGGCATGGCAATAAGTTCATAAGAAAACTAACATTTTACCAATAACTTATTGTAAATATTAATCCTGGTATTTATCATTTTTCCCTCTTGTTTTTCTCATTAAGATGGTTTTATGTGAAACTTCAACACTTTTTTGCAGATTAGGATATAAATGAACATTAGAGTATATGAAGAAATTTCTTGTTTTTAGAGGAGGCTTATTGTACTCATAGTAACTAAGTATTATTCATAGGTAGTATTCATTATGTATTAGTATTCTTGTGCTCATAATTCATAGAGATTTAAGCTCATTTAATTAAATGGTCTTATTAGTAACAATTAAAGGAGTATTATGAGTTTTATGAACACTAACATGCATATGCATGTACAGGTTTTTTTCAGAGGCATTTTATAACATCCTCATATTGTTGTGTTTTCCTCAACTTTATCTCTAAGATGTCCTAGTTTTGGGGGTGTAAAAATTAGGTGCCAGAATTCATTTAGCCCAAATATTCGAAGTATATAAAAACTCAGTGTCTTTTATAACTGATAGTTCTGCTCTGACAAATGTTTATCCAGATTATACTGTCTAAAGAATATGGTAATTTTCATATCAGAGAAGATGATGTGTGGGAAAGGAAAAGTCAACCGCAATATGGATATCTAATTTTTTTGTTCTTAAATTTCTTTCTATTAATCCCGTGGAGTGTTTCTAACTATGCAGGTAACAAACATATATTATGATCCAGGTTTATGTCTTTTTACTGGAAAAGGACAGGCCATGATATTACTCCATGAGGCAGTATGCATTCAAAATTTGCAATACATTTGCCTGAGAAGGTCTGTTTCTCAGAAGTGATGCAATGGAAAGGTCAGAATTATGATATTTTTACTAAAAGTAGACATGTAATAAATCCTGCACAATAAGGATTAGCATGCACATCATTCTTTCAGAAAGAATTTTATCATCATTATGTCATTCTCATTGATATTCTGTGGAAAGGGCTGAATTGGCTCTACTGAACTGAAGACTCTGTGTGTTAGTTTTGCGTGAGATAATTCTTATTCAGTACAACACTTAAGAAAAAAGCAAGATTAACACCCAGATCTGTTTAAAAACTATTCTTAAAAACTTATTGAAAGTATATAAAATTTATTTTAGTTTTGAGGATATGTAGTGATGTTCCTAGGGAATTTTGAGCCTCAGCCATAAAACAGCCCAACTTTGCATCTGTCACATCTCTTCCCTACATGCCAGCTAGGTAAGGAATATAGCTTTAAAAGAATATGTGAAGATGAACAGGATGCTCCTAAATCTTTTATAGCTTGTTCCAAAACTTATTTTAAATAACTTTGCTATGATTCTTGTGGTAGCTACAGATGTGACAAACAGGTGTTCTGTTCCTCTAATCTAGTTGAGACTGCTTTCCAAAAAATCTATAAGAGATGGAACATAAAGTTCCAAATATTTGATGACTTTTTTTTCTAGTTTCCATTTTAAGTTACATCACTGTTCTTGCGGGAACTGTAGATGATGCAAAGTCCTTCTGGTGTTGAGGAATACAGGCAGCACAGGTAGCTTGGTGAGCAGCTGCAGTGGGAGCTCTGGGTGTTGGGAGCACCAGGGAAGAGGCCATGGGCTGGTAAAGCTTTGCATAATAAAGGGCATGGGGACCTGTGCCCATCCAGGTGACCAGACACTCAGAGACATGGCAGAAGCTGAAGAGCCCAAGACTTTCATGCACTTAGTCTATGAGAGTATAAAAGCTCAGGGGTTCCTCTGTTTGAGGTCCCTCCTCAGAGGTACCAGCTCGAGCAGTTACTTTTTATATGGCTATTGCATCCAGATTAAATTATTTTAAGGACTCAGACATCTGAGACTCTGCTCTACGAAATTTGGGGTTGAGCCAGTAAGGAAACCTAATTTGATTTTGTGAATTTGATGTGTGTAGAAGCCAAGGGGATTTGGTCCCAGCTCAGTTGCTGCGAACGTGACTGCCAGAATAGTTTGATATTCAGGAATAGCCTTTGGGATGGTCTAGGTGAATTCAATTCTCGGAAATTTACATTTTGTCATTGGTCCACAGCTAAGTAGTAATTGATGTATAGTTACAGATTATATCATCTCATTGCATGAAGCAGTTACAGTAAAGTATTTCTTGTAGCAGTTACCTGTTTAAACTTTTGATCTAGTTGTGCCAGGAAGGTTCAGCACTATATTTGTTGTCCAACCTGTCTATCATCAACACTAAATACCTTTATATCTTCAAAATTTTGTGCCCTCAGAAGAATTTTGTACCCTCAAAATGAAACTCCACCTACCCATCTACTTATAAACCTGATGTGGACTTTGGTTTTTCAGGGCTTGTGTGCATGGTTGCAGCTGCTGTTTTCTCCTTTCTGGCGTGCATATATATATATTTCCATCCTATAGGGACTACAGTTGCCAGTGGGAGTGATGTATGCCTATGTCTCATTCTAATGTAGTGCTTGAAACACATCTGAATGCAAAGGACAGCACTGTCAGACACCCCATTTTAAACACAGGAAAAGTTGCATAGTGCCTAATAAAATGGATCTATTGGTGTTTGCTTTCTAGAACACCAGACATTTTTCTGTGGTTTTCTAGACTTGTGAACAACAAGGTATTTCAAATGTATCATTAATTTCTTTTAAATATATCAGTGTTGCTTGATTGTAGTTCAAATCCCAGGAGAATTCCCTAACTTCTCACTGAAAATCCTGCATGCCCTCAGTGTCCTCCGAAACGTGAAGGATTGACTCTCCCACTTCCTGGGATTCTCATTGATGCCAGGGTTCAGCATGTAGGCTTCCAGAGCAACAGTAATATCTGTCATCTTGAATGAATACAAATCTCTGACAATCCATGTTTGTACAGTCCCTGTGGAAGCGTGTTGTGTCAGCTGTGCTTGCTGTACTTTAAAGGCTTTATTAAGTCAGCTGGCAACACACCCTGTCTCCAGGCGCTGACTTCTATAGAAAAGGACCTAAGAGACTTTTTTGTCCCTTTCTTTCGTTTTTTCCTTCCCTCCCTCCCCCTCCCTCCTTCTCACGTTAACTAGCTTTCTGAAATACGGGAAGCGATTTTTTAGCAGTCTTATGGGTGTGTTGCTATGTTTGTAATACCCACAATATAGGTTACAGGTGAGCATTTTTACCCACCCACACAATATTACACATACGTGTGCACACACTGTCAAGTATCTTTATGCAGTCTGATATTAAATCTGATCAACTTATTACAACTGATTGATAGAGAAAGTGTAAAAAAATTATAAATAATTATAACCAGCCTTCTTAGGCCATTTGAAAGGAGACTATGACAAACTGCGTGAAGGTTCTGGACCATGTATTACAGTAAAATTCCATGCATATTCCGTCCAGTGGCCTTTTATGTAAGAACTGTACTTTCTGTTTGCTTTAATGTAGACAAAACTGTTTAATTGGTAAATGTTAAAATTATTAGTTTGCTTAAATCATGTTTTGAGAATCAGTTGTTCAAAGACTGAACTTTGCAGTGACATTCAGAATCTTTTCTCTTGCAGCCGTTTCGTAGAGTGACGTTTTCTGTTGTGAGTCAGCCTCAGGACCCGCATCAAGGGTCATTGCAGAGTTGCTATGACAGCGGTCTGGAGGAGTCAGAAACACCAAGCAGTAAGAGTTCATCAGGGCCAAGACTGGGTGCCCTTCCACTCCCAGAGGACAACTACGAAAGGACTACGCCGGATGGCAGTGTTGGTGAGGCAGAGCATATGGAAAATGGTAGGGGCAAACACAACATCCACACACAAAATCTCACTAGCAAGTGATACTAAGTAGACTTTTGAAAGGTCAGTCCAAAAATAAAAATAAATATATTAAATAATTAAAATTGTAACGATTTGATTTTAAAGTTTTTTAAAATGCAGGTATACAAAATAATGGAACATAATGCCACTAATTAAAACAGCGCTTTCTTTTCTTTACATGCCTTAAAATCAATACTGCAGAAGCAGTTAAAACACTGAAAAAAAATTATTGTTAGAGGTCTGGGAAAATGGTAATTGAATAAAATTACGTACTTTTCGTTTTAGATAAAAGACCATAAAGGACATGTGTTCTCATTTCCTTCCATTTTTACTTCAAAAACTACTTAGGAAATTTCCCAGAATGTAATATATACAGCATCAGGAAAAGAAAATAGCATTTTAAAACCCCACTCTAGAGAATTCTCTTTTCCCCAAAAATGTTGTATAGATTGTTTTTAAAATAAAACCCAATGTCAAGTCCTTTCTTCATTATTAAGAATAGAAGAACATTACTTTTCTTTTCTTCTCACTTTATTTTCTACAGTATTTTTACAACATCTCATTTAAATTCAGGTTCCATTTATGTAGAAGGGGAAAATGCTAAATACTTATTTATTCTGTAGTAATTCTCCCACTATTAAAAACCAAAAAAACGTTAATTTAAGTCTCAGGTTAGGTTTTGTTTTTCTTTCTATCTAAAACTATTCAGGATTAAAAAACCAAAAAGACCTATTCTTTTTGAAATATATTTTATAAAACATGAATATTTCACTCTTCTCCACTTCTTGGTCTTGATCTAAAGTTTTATGAAGTCAGAGAATGACTTCATTGTATTTTCATTTGCCCATAAAAACCAAAATAAATTATACACATCAAGGTAAACAGATTTTTGATAACCAAATAAATAATGGGTTTTCTAGTTCAATTTTAATAGGTGGGTACATGCAAGAAGGGTGGTGTATTTTTTTGTTATAGAATGAATTAATTAATTTGGCTAAGTACATGTTTTAGTTTTTCAATACTGAATTGGTTTTGGGGTTTTGTCTTATCTGAGAGAGACACATCAACCCATTAAAACTATGCTATTCTTCATGGTAAGATATCTCCAGATCTAGTATATATTACTGAAGAATGGCTACCTCTGTCTACATATGCTTAAAATGTGTATCCCAATAGTAAAAAAAAAATATTTGTCTAAAAAGGAAAATAGTATTATCCATCTAAAGATATATTAGATTATGTATGTTTATACGTTTGCATTTATATATTCTCCTTTGTTGTTTATATGAATATATTTGTTTACATTTCATTTTTCTGGGGATGGGGTAGGGGTAAAAAGTGATAATGATGTTACTGGAAATAATGTCAGAAAAAAAGCTCATAGAGTTTGTACCTAAATTGGGCTGATTATTTTATTGTCTGTTTTGTAGTGAGATTTTGTAGTTAGGATAATAAAATTAAAAAATTTGTCAATTACCTTGGACATCCAGCAATGTAGAGGATTTGTAGACATGAAATTCTGAGTTCAGAAAGTATTTTAACATGAGATATGCCTGATCCATGCTGTAAAAACTGTAGATTAACAAAAGAATATAATTTTTAATGCATTTGATAACCAATGAAAAAGAAGATCACACTACCTGAAGTGTAATTGAAAATGAAGAGTGCTTGAGCAGTGTCACAATTTAAATAGTTCAATTTTTTGTATTGACGCAAAACTAGAATTGCATTCTAACAACTAAAATATTTTAGATGTTTTTATTTTTTTGGAAATATTTTATTTTACATTTGGTAGGATGAATTTCTTGGATTTGGTTTTGAAATTAGTATTCTAAAATTAATATATAGAAATACATAGAAGTCGATAAATACATTAGTTCATGGTGAATGAAAGTGAAAGAAAAAAAATCTCCGGTAAAAAATTGTGCATGGTAAGACATGCATCAAGTAATCAAGATTTCCTCCTCCTTTATAAAACTTTGAACTGAGACCTTTAGAAAGTAGATGATGTTGTGATGAAAATTATACTCTACACACTTTTGGATTTTGCTGTCACATTTTAAAAACAAGATTTCAACACTGGCTTGTCATCTGCCTCCAGAACTTTCTGTTAACATTAATCTATAAATAATGATGGAACAGGATGGAATGCTGGAATGATGAATTTTGCCTTCATATAGGTAATACCTGATATTTGAGTGAGAGTTTTCTGTGATATGATTCTCAAGTCCACTTGCATTTTAGCTATTTTAAGCACAATTGTATTGGTCAAATTCTGATAATGTAGTCTTCAATATTAATGGATCATTCTGACAGAAATAGAATTGGAATTGAAGTCTGTCAAGAGTTCATTTGTCACATTTAATTGGAATCTAAGTAATCTGCAGTGTTTGGCTTGGTTTGGTTTTAATCAGGATTTATACAGTATTTTCATGCAGATTTTCCATGGAAACAGCATTTTGGAAGTGATCTTGGTTATTAATTTTTACTTCAAATATTTACCATTTAATTTCAGTTGGTGTGAAACAATGCAGTTATAACTAATTGCTTTGGATTTCCTTCATTTTAGAATTTGAAATAATAATCTTCAGCACAGTACATGAAACCTTCTAATACATTTCCTTAATTTTTTTCAAAGCTAGATGACTAAGGAAAAAAAGTAATCTTTATAGTTAAGGCAAATTTAAGAAGACTCAGTTCGCTGGCAGAATAAATAGGAAATTCAACTTTCTGTTTGCTGTTAAGAGCTTCTTTACATTTTCTCATTTGAGAATAAAACACTGGAAAATTGGAAAAAAAGGGGTAAGGGGGTTGATTTTCTTAGAATTTGATGTACATTGCCTACCAGCCTACATGACTGTCAGATGTAGATTGAAGTTTTATTCTGCTGATTAGCTGTGGTGTCAGATGCGGGAGGAAAAAAAAAAAAGAAAGAAAAAAAGAAATGTTAGCAGATTGACTGTGAAAATTTAGTATGCAAAGATCTTGTTAATTAGTAAAATCTGCAGAACCAAAAGTAACTTCTGAGTTAATTTATCCCCTGCCCTTGGAGTTTTCCTTACAAGGAAATTCTGCTCATATGTGCAGCTTTCTCCGATTCTGCTGTTGGAATGGCACTGCCTTAATGCAAATTGCATAATAATTTTCTGAAGAATATTTTCATTACATTCATATTTGTATATCAAGGGTAAACATATTACCATGGTAAATTAGTTTCCTGGTCTTTTGTCATAGCTTTCTAGTTCTGACCATGCCTAATACCACATCTCAGAAGAAAATTTAAAAAAACCCTGTGACAGAAACTTCCAGAATTACCTCTCCTCCTGACTCTAACTAGTTAATAGTAGCCATGTGATTTTCAAAATAATAATAATAATGATAATAATACCAGTAGTACTAAACACCAACTAATTTATCAGCCAAGTTACTGGCCTGGCGGATGTCTTTCAACAGCAAAATCCTCTGAAGGTTACCAAAATTGGTTTGGGTTCGGTTTTCTGACTCTTATTTAACTGTTTTAGTGAATATTCCTTTATTTCATTACGAGAAAGAGCATGGAAGCATTCCTTGTTACTTTTTAAATATTATGGCTTGCTATGTTTCCTTATAATTTACCTTTCCTCTGAATTATAAATCTTCCTAGGTTCTATTTCTTCTGGCAAAGGTAGGGATTGCTGGAGGTGTATTCTCACAATTTTAAGACAGCCTTTTCACATTAATTCCTATATTATTAATTACAGATATGATCTCTAAACAGAGCTTTCATTGTTCTGTTTCATTACCCTTCACCTGGTTCTAGTAGGTCTCTCTCGTGATTCTTGCAGCTCTCTTAGAAAGATTTCATTATATTCCTTACCCTACCCCCTGATGTCTGCATACCTACTATTTATTTATGCATGTAGTAGCCTAATCTGTTTTAACTTTTGTTTAACTTAGCTAGGATACCTGTAGTGGTGAAACCGCAGCACTGTAGGGTATGGCTTGTATGATATTCCCTGGAGATTCGTTTCCATGCAGTCCTAATTAGACTGTCTGCCACACCTGGGATACCTGCCTTAAAGCTAGCTCAGGTACTTCTACATGAACATGTCTTTGATCTGCAGCACAGAATTTTAAGTTAGCCCATGCTTCAATATCAAATAGGGTTGGAGAAGAGCAGTCATCTCTGTGAAAGAAGGAAAATAAGGGAATAGTTTACAGCTTCCATTTTTGCAGAGGGAAATGGAGTAAAGAAAGATTAAGTGACATGTCTGAAGTCACAGATAAAGTAAGGAGCAGAGCTTAAAAAGGAGCTCAGAATTTTTGTGATTCAGTTACTTGACTCCCACAAAGAAATCAGTAGATAAATTACTCTCTGACTGACACATGAAGAGGCAAAAGGAAGGCAAGAGAAGTGCATTACCTTGGTTCATACAGTCTGATAATATGTTCTGTTTTCAATTACAATTTCAGATTTAGATTGCAAGGGTCAAAAGTTTCACCATCAATATAGAGAAGGAGTTCATAATGTATGAAATGATTACTTAAAAGTGTGAAGTGAATTTTGGCAATTAATAAATATAATTAATTTTATCTACAAGATTATTCTCTCACTTTTACTTGTGAAATACATTCTTAATCTGTTCTCTGGACCTAAGTGCGAAGAAAATAATCCACTAATTTAGACAATCCGTGTTTACAGAATCTATTTTCCTTTAGCTTTTTGTAGTACAAAAAACATGGCTTAATGTTCTTGAAGACTTAACTGTCCTTGCTGTAAACATGGCAAACAGACACTCATTGATTTATTTCAGAGAATGACTGCATTTTTGCGATTCCCATTATTTTCAAATGTTCTGTTCTCTTGAATTCAGGCCTGAAAATTGCATGAGAATAATTTTGTTTTTAAAATTATGTCCTGAAGACGTTGATGTAAGTAGTCCATCTGAGAGGCTGAGTCAGTAAAGGTTTTCAATGTAGTGATAATACAGTAACAGTTTTTTTTTTTTTGGTTGGTTGTTTTTTTTTATTCTGTCATGGCTGGTGCATCTACTTTTTCTTAAATGTCACCCTGCATGCACAAAGCCAAAATACAAGAAAGTTCTGAAAAAATTATTATATAATAAAATACATAAGAATTCTTATCCTTATTTCTGATAGATCTTAACTTAGGTACACAATGAATTTTGGGTTCTGTAACACTAGAAACATACATGTGTAATGTTTTGGAAAACATACATATTCAGTGATGAATTATATCTTGAACCAGTTTTTTTTGAGAATACAGAATTCTGATAAGATCTGTGAAAAGAAATTTTATAAGAGGAAAAAAAAAAAAAAAAGCCCAGCATGTAAGACAGAAGACAAGCTGTGCAGGAATCCCTGACACACTAGTGTAGTCTTATGTAAGGCAGGAACCTGTCTGGGAAGAACATTAGCTGCTTTTCTCCTTGATTATTTTTCATTTCTAATCTTTTACCGTGTTCCTTTAGATGACCTTACCCCATATGTCTGTGAGTTTTTTCAACTGAGGAATAGGTTTGATAACCTATATGCGCATTAATACTTCAAGTTTTAGAACTATATTGTGCCTGTTCTTTAAGAATTACTTGTATTTTGAATATTTATATATATATACTTGTAATAAAAATGGGAGAAATATATTTTGTGTTATATTCCTAGTGCTGATATATATTTTTACATATACATTTACTTTATTAAATCAATAATTTACCACATAAAGTTGAGAAATTATTTCAGGTTGTCCATTTTATGTCCTTGTACTAAGGTTTATTGTATATTAACTACTACTATATGTTTACACTGTACTTCAAATGCACAGTGCAAAGTAAACCCCAAATATTTGCCAAATACGATCAGAAATAGCTCTCATTGAAGACATCAGAGTAGTATTTTTTTATACCGTCTCTGTTTTTCTTGACTGTCCAGATAAATATCAACAACTTCTGTGTTATATTAATGAAATGTACCTGTGTATTGCTGTGAATTGTTTTATGCCTGATCAGGATTATAACTGCTCGAAGAACATATGCTTGGATTTGCCGGAGTCAAAGAAGGAATGCATATTTCTGTATTGGAAATCAACCCCCACACAGTGGTAGCAAAACAAATTATTCAGCACTTTTCTGACTTTCTGAATAGAATTGTGTGTCTCTTGCTGTTCTCTTTGTTGCTTTCCTATTTATTCTAGCTCCTTTTGTTCTGCAGAGTGAATAACATATGCCTTTTTTCTAAAAAATCATATTATAGGATTTCTTCCTCCATTTCCGATTTCAGCATCCTGCTCTTAAAATAAAGTATGTACAGCAATAACTGTTCGCCACAGTTAAAAACAGCCTATTTATATCAGATAACTTGAAATGCCATGTACCAAAACTTTGGGTTTTTTCTTACACTTTTAAAAAGGAACTCCAAATTTTCGGTCCATCAGTTTTTAACCAATAATTTGAAAATGGAGGAATACTTTGGATTTTTGAAGAACCATACCTGCAGTTATATCTGTTAGGACGAAGCAGTGAGGGAAGGGTTTATTTGAGCATGTGGGTGTGCACACATGTACAAATCTCAGTGAGTCAGTTCTCACTGCAAATACTCATGAGATCTAGACAGTTGCAGTTATATAACCTGCCTCATCTATGAATTTCAAATAATTTCACTGAGGTGGATACGAACGAACATACCAAACAGACAAGTGGAGAACTAAATGATCAGAAGGTAAAGCAGTATGTCCACTGTCATGCTATGAATTGATCCGAACATTGTGCACCCCTCAGAAAGTAATAATTTGAGCATCAGCTTCCAGTTTGATGAAGGTTTTGCAATTGACTTAGGGAAGTTAGGCTTTTGTCCAAGTTTTCTGTGCCAGCTGCTAGCTCAGGCAGCCTCCCACTGATGCAGATTGCAGAACTCCCTTTGATACTGTCACAGTCCTGAATGTAGATGGAAAGTTAAATGCATTTCAAAATTTACAGACTCAAGGAAGAACAGACATCTGGTTTATGAATGGAATATTTAGCAACCTTTGCATCCAAGGCAGTCTCTTTCCTGAAAAAATCTGATGCGAAGATTTAACGGAAATTTATTTTTCTTCTCTTCCAAGGAGCCCTTTCAGCATACTGTACTTCCTAGTTTCCTGTATTTAATGTCAGCTTCTTCAGTTTCTTGGACAACATTCGATCTTTCTATCCCTTCAAATCTTCAAGTATAATGAAGATCCAAAACAAGTCTTTTATAGGGGTATTTAATCTTAATTTCAGTGAAAAATACTTTTTCCTCAACAGTTCTCAATTATGATTCTGTTTCTTTTTTATTTAATATACATTGCAGAAAATGTTGATACTTTATTATATAATATCTTTAAAAACATAATCTTACAACTGTCCTTCTCGC
Source organism: Vireo altiloquus (assembly GCA_013396875.1). Taxonomy (NCBI): domain Eukaryota; kingdom Metazoa; phylum Chordata; class Aves; order Passeriformes; family Vireonidae; genus Vireo; species Vireo altiloquus. The sequence goes on from VZRF01007216.1 coordinate 199,079, forward strand.
AAATTTTGATGCGTTGGGTATGATGTATTGAAATCAGTAGCTTTTCCTATACATGAAAAATAAAATAAACCCAAAACCAACAGATAAAATTAAGAGAATAAACTGTATCATTTCCTTGGGTCCACTTTTAAAATTATTAACTACAAATTACTAATTCAGAACTAAAATATGACTGTGTTTTCAAAATGGTATACTTGGACTGAAGGAACATGACCATGTCTAATTGGCCAAGAGTCAAACCTAAAGGAATCATAACATTCACAAAGATCTGATTTTAAAAAACGGGAAACAAATTCAAATCTCAAGTGTATTAAACCAGCTGGTGCCCATATGTCATAAACAAAAATTTATATGTTAACTACTCTTGTTATATGAAGATTTTGAGTAGAAGTAGAGTACATGTCCAGAGAACAGACAGGTATAGCCCTAAGTTATTAATTTATAACTAGTGTCAAAAATTGTTGCATTTTCACTTCTAAATAAAGTCACTTCTTTTTTGCTTATTTTTAAAATGTAATATTTAATAAAGATTTGTAAACTGTAAAACTCATTGTGCAAAACACAGAAAAACACATAAAAAGATTCAGTCTTGAATTTCTTTTTGCATCCAAAACTTCAATTTTATGTGTTTTCAGCTTGTATCTTATTTAAGCAACTCAAAAATGTTTCTTGAAGGTAATTTTTTTAGGTCTGCTGATGTGTAAATTCAGAGTTATAATAACAGCAAGTGTACTTACCTAGTTGATGCATGATTTAATTCTTAAGGTCCAATGATAATCTGGAAAGTTTTGTGGTCATGGCTGTGTCCCTGTGTGCCAGCCTTCCATAAAAGGGTTAATCAGAATTGTTAACGTATCCCATATAACATGGGAAATACAGGTAATGTACAGGGTCAGACCAAAGATCATCTGATGGCAAAAATAAGATGCTCAGGGAAAAGTACAGGAGGGCAGATAAACTGATTTGTTTTCCAAGTAGCCTTCTATACATCAACAGTTTTGAATTCTGATTCTCTGAGCCCCATAATGTGAATTTAGTAATCTTTATGGATTTACATACTCAAATTTGTCCAATTTCCATTGCATCCAACTATTAATATCTCTTTTTCTCAATGAGAGTTTTCAAAGTGATTGTGTGTCCCATTAGTCTTGGGTTGGACAAAGGAAAAATAAACTTCCTAGCCTGTTAGGGAGCAGTAGACAGGGATTTTTTGATGAGAAGGTGTTGCTTTGTACTCATACTAAAATTTACTGTTGCATATGAAATCCTTTACTCAGTTATTATTTCAAAAGATTTAAACTCCAAAGATTGAAGGGAAGTGTGTGCATGTGATCTTATGTATTTCAGCAAAAATTAGTGTAATTTTCATACTCCAAAACCTACCGACTGGTGTTTAAAGGAATTAGAAGCCCCAGTATGATATATCTGTAGTTCTGAAAGTTGTATTTTATATTTGTATTTTATAACTCATTCTCAGAGAAATGGAACAATTTCTATGATGACAAGAGAATTCAAATGCAAGGCTAATATGAATTCAGGCATTTAAGTATTTCTGAATATTACTACAGTATCACCCATATTGCTTTTTTTTGCCTCAATAGCAACACAGCATTCGATGTGAATGCCAACTCGAATGCCTTGGATAAGTAGACAAAAAATCATGTCATGTGCTGGAACAAGACATTAGAATTTTTAAGAAATTCCTTCAATTTTTTTGTACAGTAAGTTAATGTTTCAGGGCTTTTTGGCTTGTTTTGGGCAAGGAATAGCAATAAAAACAAAACCCCCACTACCAAAAAAAAGTGGTTTTATACTTCAATATAATTTTTTGCACAGGTAAAAGCAAAAGTCGGCATTTATTATGTAAAAAATGTATTTTAGTAATCACTATTTTATAAGGAAATTTTTGTTGATTTTTTTTCTGTAGACTAAAGTAATAAATTCCATTAATTTCTATTAATATTAGCTTCAAATCTTTTATTGTAGATAACTTTCCATTCATGTTTAAAACTGCTGTCCATTTTTATATGGCTTTTAAGAAAGAGCAAACACATCTCTCAATAAATATATTTTAAAAAAGATTGTTTTAATGGATAATTCAAGTGCATACTTTTTTCTAACATATTTAATAGCTGAAATTAAGACATAAATGCAAACTTCTTTCTGGATAATATGGAAGTCAAATGCAAAAGCAGCGAAGGAAGAGCTGTATTGATAATTTTTTTATATTGACATTTGTGCGCTCTCTTGCAATCAAACATGCCCATACGAGCTTCCCCTCCTTACTTGTTTTAACCTGGTTTTTAGCTATATCTAAGGAATGAATCAACCCTAAAGAGCCCTGCAGGGGCACTTGTTCTTTTACTAAGCAATCTGCATTGTTTCATCAGAAAGGGAAGAAAAATTGAAGTGTATAATATCTAAAACTGCATGTCAACAAGCCATAGGACTATCTTCCACCAAAGTGTTAATTTTCTCCCTCTATGGTTTTATGGCAGATTTCTTTTCTTGGTCCAAGGATTTTTCTGTTTTTTTTTTTTTTAAATTTTAATAGTGCTATAAAGACCAGTAGTGTTCATAGAGAGAATTCTGGGAAAAGGCTTTTTAGATTAAGTCTCATGAATTCAAAAAGGCCATGATATTTGTGTTGTGCTGTCCTACTATCTCTATATTATTTCAGCTGCACAGTCAGTGGTTTTCTTATGTAGTTATTCTGCTCACAATTAATTCATATCATCGTTGAAGAGAAGAATATGTCTCTTTTTGGGCCGATGCAATGATATTCAAATTATCATGAGATATTAAAGTAACGTTATCAGTGGAATTTGACATTGCAAATTTTATTACGAAGAGAAGGCAAAGAGAGTTGAAGTAATTGTACCTTCTACTGTTGTTAGTCAATAACAGAAACTTCTATTCTCTAAGTGGAGAGTAGAAACCTATTAGTTTTCTTTAACAAAGTATTTGAGAGATAAACTTATATATGCATGGTATGTTATTTTATTAACATCTCACAATGACTAATTCTATTAACAGTGTCCATCATTCCCTGCTACTGAATTAGATAATTTATCCCAGCATTCTTTTCATATTCTGCTATGTATTGCAATCATAATATGGGGATTATTGTAATTTATCAGTAGATTTGACAGCACTGGAAATGTGCTTGTTCTAGCTGTCTCATACACAGCCATTATTCAAGTATGTGAGACATTAACAAAAGAACTAACTTTGTTTTCTAGGTTTCTAGTGGTTTCTAGGGCTAGGATATGTTAAGTGGACAAAAGAGGAGTAACCATGAGTACCATTATTACATATGCTGATTTTTAAAAAATGAGAAATCTAAGTATTTTAGTTGTGTTTGAGGATGTCTGATTCAATGCCCCACAGAATGATTAATATGCTGTATTTAATGCAGTTTCATTATTAAGTTAAATTATTTTTGGTAAAAAAAGGGTAGGTAAAGGTAGTTAAAATAAGACCTGCTTAATTATATGTTTTCATGCTTACTGAAAGCTTGTAATAGCAGGATGAAAGAAATTTTGTAATGACATCTAAAGCATATAGGAAAGAAATTAAGCAACCCTGGAGAACTAAATAATGGTGATTGGTCCCTTTCACAATATGCAAGGAACCTGCACAGTATGAGTCAAGAGGCATGGAATCTGCCTGGATGACTCACATCCTTCCTGAAACCCTCTTTCCAGCATGATGTTGTACAGAAGTGCAATGAAGTCGCAGCGGAGAGAAACAGCATGGACTTTGGTTCTACCTCTAGCATGCTCTGGATAGCCCTCTCATATTTTAGAAATTAGCATATGCCTGGGCAAAACTGTAAGAAAAACAGGATTTAATAACTTTGACACCATATTATCTTCGTTTTTTTTGTTGAAGAAATTAAAAAACAATATATTCTGCCCATAGTTCTCTACCTGGATGACAGCAAGAGTGAAGGAAAAAGGGTGGTAGGAAAAAAAGAATCAAATTTAAATTTCATCAAAATGTCTTGATATCTTTTTTATCCAATATGAGGGACTCAACAGCAGTGTGCAAAAGGCGTGAACAGATTTGGTTTTTCCCACTCTTTGTTTCCTCCTATACTGGAAATGGTCATATCTGCAGAATTAAACTTTGAGAAATACAGTGGCATAAGAAGCTAGCTCACGGACAGAGCATGATGAAATAAAATAGTTGTGAGAGCCAAAGAGGAATACATCCTAGATTTTGTAAATGACAATACAGAGGACAGGCTCTATACTGCCACTGCGCACCGCTCCTAAAAAAGGATGTTGCTTAGAGGCACAGCTCAGTTGCCAGGAGCATAGATATGGAAACTTGAGACAGTCAGATCTAATCTTACAAATAATAATGAGAAAATGCAGAAAAACCCAAGATGCCCCCAAAGGTTCAGATAAGTGAATATTTTTCTCTTGTTTTTCTCTTCAAAAGGAAACAATTGCCTTTAGCTTTTACCAGGTAGAGTCCCACATGCTGTTGTTCATGCTATGAATTTTAAATGGAAAAACTTTTCCAAAACACAAAGAAAGATGTTATCCTGAAGTTTCTTAATAAATATTATAAATAATTTTATGTTAATTGAGGAACTTATAAAACTAAAATATTCTATCACCTCTCCTCTCTGCCTAGTACTGTTGTATTTCCTGTCACATGTAACAGACATTTAGAAGGTTCTTTTTCATGAGGGCCTAAGCAAACAAATTGACAAGACAAATTTGTTTATTGCTGTGAAGATAAATAGGAAAAGAATTGAATCAAGTTCAGCTCAGTAGAGAAAGAAAGTCATTACTTTCAGGTGGCAGTTAACTGGCTTGTATAAAATGAGTTAGCACACGGAGAATATTGCCTACTGGAGAGATGCTCATGCCCCTACAAGCATTAACTAGCATCCTGTTGAGACTGTCAGCTAACAAAAGAGGAGAGCAAAGAACAACTAAGGAAAAAGGATCTGATACAAAGTCCATTAATCTTTGAATAGCAATGGCTGCCAAGTGCTACCTTTTGGGCTGTCTTGGTCTCATGGACAGTGTGTTCTGTCTGCTCACAACCTGGCACTTCCCATCAGCATTAGGTTTATGTGGAAAGAGAAAATCCACTTAGGGCTGAACTTCAGGACTGGATTAAAATAGTTTCACACATATTTGTAGTGAAGAACACTAGTTAGGGGATAAGCTTCAAAGCAGAATTGGTTCCTATATTTCTTAGCACTTATATTAATCTAATTTATATGTTGTTACATGAACAAGTTCAGATCACCTCCATGTAAATAGGTGTCTTAGTAATACTACAATGTGAAATGCTCACTGTTGCCTCCTGGAAAGTAATGGTACTTTATAGTGCTGGAACTCAGGAGTGTTTGCACTCTATTAGGTGAAAATAATGTTTGTTGTTCTTTGTCAAGAAAGGGTGGAAAACAGAATGAAATAAATTGTTTTTTCTAGTCTCTAGATTTTTAATCAGTTCTGACCTCCTGCTGAAATAAACATTTTTTCAAAAATTTTACCATATTGATTCATTATTTTCCTCTGACAAATATTTCTTGAAATCCTCTTGTTCAGTGAATTTCCCAGTCCCTTAAAGCTCTTAAAAAAATAACCCCATCATTTCCAATTTAGAAATTCGCACATATATACATATAAGTGTATACAATACAGTTTCCAGACAGGTCTTGAAAGAGCAATTGAACTTGAAGAAATTTCTTTAAAAGTGCCTTTTGGTTGTTGGTTTTTATTCTATGTTCACTGATATAACCTTGGTGAGCAAAGAGTCTCTGTTATGCCTCATAATTTGGTGTCAAAATCTCAAAATGACTTGAGCACTGAGAGGACATTCTGGGATTTTCTTGCATCATCTTTTTCACCAGTGATTCCAAAGGGATTATCAGTTTACAGCAATTAAACAATAAACTAATTTAGACAGTCTAAATTTGAGTTATTCTTGCCTTTCCATATCTCACACAGAACTACAATTTCTTTAGCAAAATGTTACAATAGCCAATTCTTTTTCCACAGGAACTATACTCCACAAAAGGGATAAAATATTTAAGCATATGGTATTCCTGAGATTCTGCTATAAGTAAATAGATTAAAACTTCATTCACATTACTATAACTGTGTAAAGAAGGGATTTACAACCATTATAAACCATTAAATATAATTCCATCTTTAAGGCCCTATATTTTACAAATGCTCTTGGCTTAATTGGCATTTTATACTGAGATATCACGAAAACACTGCAAGTAGTATCTCTTCAACCAGACAAACCATTATTTGTGAGTTTCAAATTACAAGATTGTAACTAATATTATCACTAGGCGTGTGGAATTGTAGCAAATATCTAAACATGTTTCATTTTATGCTTATTGGATTACAGACACTTTGGATCAAATACTGTATGCTTGAATGTTGCTGTTGCGCATAGAATGAAGAGAAAAGACTCCAAATTCCAGAAGATCAGAATGCTTCTCTTTATTCTGAGATCAATTTTTTATAGGGTCTTTCGTTAGCAGCTACTCGATTGGTTAAATGACACAACACCTGCCTACCACCATTGGATGAGATAGAGAGAGCATATTTTGAAAACACACACAAGAAAGTAAGAAACTAAAGTGAAAAACAGCACCTGTTATTTTGAGACCAAGAGATGCTTACAAAACCTCTATCAATCTTTTCCTGAGAATATGAAATGTCTACAGAACCATTCTCTTTAAAGGTAAAACATTTTTCCTTGGGTAAATTCAGGCCTAATGCTGGATTTCTCTAAGAATCACTAAATGTCAGCCCCACACTAGAACACATTGCGTAAATCTTACAAGTCTCAAGATGCTCACATATATAATAGAATAGTACTGTCAGAGCTAATTGAAAGCCCCCATAAGAAAATCAGACATTAGATTGATGTCAAAATGATATATAAACATGTATGAATTTCTGATATTTTTTATTTAACTTCATATATTTTCATATCTATTTTACATATTATTGTACTTCATTCATAACCTCTGAAGGTTGGATTTTTGTGTATTACTTTCTCATAACTTCTAGACTTGTGACTTTAGCAAAAACAATAAAGTTGGACAAGCTGGTACTTCTGTGTACTCAGCAAGGCACTCCCCTGGGAAGCAGAGAATAAAAATATGTAGATAGTTGGCATGATTAATAAAGATAATTATAATTAGATTTCTTCCCTATAAAATAATGCCATATGCCTATTGAAAACAACTTCTTATATTTTTAAATTCAGCATTTCTTATGTATACAGCCAGTTACAAAATAATGTGACATTTTCACTTTTAGCAGTATATTAAATGCTGCTGACCTTAGTGAGAGTTGTGATGTTTTGTGACATAAAACATCTGGAAAAATATGCAAATGTATATGCCTTTCAAGGCTCTGATCCCCTTATAAAATTATTTTTAAGTAAAGTACATAAAGAGCTATTTATTTCGGTTTTCCTCAATTTTCTAGTAGGTAAGTTTTCATGAAAGTTTTAGTGTATTTTTTTACTCTCTGAAATATTAACTTGAAAAGCCTTTGAAAACATTGAATTTACTACTATAGGTAACTAGAGAGAACTATTTTTATCATGTTTCCAGAATTGTCTTGCAAATACCCTTCCTTGGGTGAATGAGAGAATAAAACCAGAAATGCTTCTGAAATAATATGTCCAAATAATAGGCTTAAAAAATAAAAAGTTGGACAACTATTTACAAGTAAATAAAATGACATCTATGTTCAAATATCAGTGATTAATCAGCAGCTCAAGCAGCCAAATAGTAATCTTTGCAGGAGAAGCAGTTGCATCATGCTGCGTCAGCAAGAAAGGAGCTGTTTCCACTTTGAGTCCAACTTAAGAATTCATTTCACAGCAGGATTGGGAATAGATATTGGGAGCTGAAGAATCTAGGTTCTGCTTTCAGCTCTGACACATCCAGTATGAAAGATTTTAAAAAAATTCTTTACAAAACATGAAAAATACATTTCATAAAAAAAGTAGGTAGTTCTTTTGTAAAGATCAGTGAGCTTCCTAAAAGGAAAGCTGCTGATAATTGCCAATTTCAAATTACTTCCAAATTTTAGTTTGATTAAGCTCAACCTTTACTGAGACTATTCTCACTTCTGAAAAATCACTCTATATTCATGGTGATTTTCAAGCACATAATTTTTCAGCAAAGGGAGAAAAATATTAAAAGTGAAGAAAAAGGAGCTATAAAGGTTTGATATGGATCAATACATTCATTTCCCTAAATAAATATTTTTCCTCAGAGTTGAGAGAACTGTATTAAATAAGCTAAGCTTTACATGACTATCCTGTTGATTTTAAAAATCAGCTGGCAATGCTTAATTCCAACAGAATTACTCTGATCCTTTCCAAGCCTTGATGTTCTTTCCACCCCCCAGCAAGAAGTTCTTTGTTGTTAACAAGTATATCTAGTATCTGGAGCAGGAGGGAAGATGTTTTCAGAGCTTCCACTACTCCAGAAACATCTTTGAAAGGCCTTTCCTTTCTTAAGTTTGACTGAAATTTCATGCAATAGAGTAGTTTTGAGAATTTGGAGAAATGTTTGTATTTTAGGTGCTTGGGTAAAAACAACCTGTTGAGCAATAACTTACTTTTAGTAGACTATATAGGAGCACTATTGTTAGCAAAATAATGAAAGCTATTTTGCTGAATGCTTTAGTACGTTTGAGGCTTGAGGAATAATCACCCTTTTCTTATACAGGAATAAATAGCTAACATTGTAATTAAGACAGTGTTAAACCATCCCTCTAGATGCCTTAAAAATATTTTTTTTAAGTTTTCTGTTAAAGCAGTAGACTATTCACTGATAATGTTGGAGTTCAAAGCAAAAAGCCATGCCTTTAGTGAAGATGTGTATTAGTGAAGATGCGTCTTTGTGATTCAGAAAAGCAGATGTAAGCTTCTGTTTGGGTTTTTAATAAGTTCAAAGATACTGTGTCTTCTGCATACCTTCCAGAAACATATTAGCCAACATAGCTGTATCACTTAAATTTTTATATTTTTCATAAGAAATAAAAAACTTGCAGCAGATGATTATGTGACAACAGTATAACCACTAATGTGAGAATGACTTCAACAAAAGTAACATTCCAACGTTAATTATAATAAGTGAGATTCTTTCACTGGAGAGAATGAAAAGGGCATTTTAAATTTATGTTAGAATTATACTTAACTTCTTCCTACATTTTAAAGTGTCAAAAATCTCGCAATTTAAATTATTATTTTTACATTCATTCAAAGGTTAAGTTCAGCTATCTAAGGATAATCATAATGCAAAGTAGAAAAAAAATGCATTAAATGCTTCCTTAATGCAGTTTTTTAAAAGAAAATGGATTTTAATTATTTCAAGTATATAAATACTTTCATCTGCACTGCAAAGTTTTTCTATTCCTTCTCTCATAAATTAGAAAAATCTGTTTTCCTTGAGTGATAGATAGTGCTCTATTTCCAGAAGATCATACATGCTTCTCTCCCAGTGTGTCTTTACCATAAACCTATCATTATATAATTATTTATGGAAGTGCTTATCACAGCCCTGGTGACAGAATTACAACTCTTTTCACGAAGATGAAATATCACTTACTTTTCCACATTTCTATGTATATAAAATGCTACCTTACAAGATTTTCATATGCTCAAGGTGGTAGTTTTTAATCCTTCTGTAGAGGTAGTCCAAAAAAAAAAAAAAAAAACAAAAATAAAGAAGGACAAGCAGGAAACAACAACAAAAAATATTCCTTACAAGAAACCTGAATTCTTAGAAGATATCATCATTCTAAAATATTTTTCATTGCTGGTTTTTTTTGGGTAGGGGTGTGTTTGAAGGGGTGGTGTGGTTTTTGAGGGCGTGTATGGGGGGATTTTTGGATTTTTTTTGTGAAAAAAAAAGAAATAACAGAAATTTTGTTTCAGTCAAAAATTATTGAAATAATTCATTTCTCCAGAACTGAATTCTATGTATGAAAAAAATTATTCCTCCTTCATATTTCAGGCAATAATATCATGCAGTATATTTTTTTAATAGCTTGCTTGAATATGCAGACTCTTGAGGACTTAAGACTTTCCATTCCTTTATTTTTTTTTCTCTCTTATAGGGTTTCACTTAAAATGTGGATTACACTTCTGAGAAATAGCATAATCATCACAGTCAACTTTACATTGTATAATTGCCTTTAATTTTTTCCTTTTTTTACGTTATATGTAAAAAGTCATGAAGGGTAAATCCCACTCATTTGTAATACATCTTTCTTCTCTGGAAAACCAATGTATTTTTTTCAATTTCTAGTTACATCTGTCAGCTTTCTAGGTTTGGAAATCTTTTGAGCTTTTTTTCCTTGTTCTAAGTCAATAGTTGATTATGCTAATAGTGAAAGAAATTATTTGGCTTTGAGTATAATAAATGGCAAAATACTTTGGTCTCTTGTGAGTATTATCCTCACCTCATGATGATAATATATCATGTAGCTTATTAGCCTTGCAGGGGTACCGAAATAAAACAGCAGGATGTGCTACAGGAGAAATATTTATATCACTGCATGGTTTCCTGGCTCCTGTAAAATGTCATGCAAACCACTAATATCAAATTGAGACATCTATAAAAAATAATTTATAAGGTTTTTTACCTATTGGTTTGAAGAACTGAAAATTAAAACTTTAGAGCAAAAACTAACATAGAAATAATAGCTTTTCCTTTCTACCTGTCCTAACTAAATCTACTACAAAAATGTACTACCATACACAAGATGTAGTAGTTCACTTGATTCTATTCTTTGTTGGACAAAGTCCTAATATGTATTTTTAAGAGAAAAGGAGGCTGAGAGCTGAACCTATTTCTCTCTGCAACTTCCTGTGGCGAGGAGCTGGAAAAGCAGGTGCTGAGCTCTTCTCTCCGGGGTCCGGTAATAAGGATGCATGGAAATATTCCAAAGCTATACCAGAGGTTTAGACTGGACCTTAGGAAGCATTTCTTTACTGCGTGTGTAGTCAAGCACTAGATCAGGCTTCCTAGAGAGGTGGGTGATGCCTAGGCCTGTAAGTGTTTATGAGGTGTTTGGACAATGCCTTTAGCAACGTGCTTTAACTTTTCGTTGGACTCGATGATAATTGTAGGTCTACCCATTTCTACTACATCTATTCTGTTCTAATTGCAAAAAAATTAATGGAATGTTGTGTTTAAGGAGAAAAAAAAAAGGCATAAAGAGGAAAGGAAACCAGATCTAAACTCTAAATTGTTTTTCTGGGCTTTTATTTTATTTTTATAGTATATTTTCCAGATCTCTTTGTTAAGGATGTCTGGTTCAGAACATATTTATAAAGCTCAGATTTTTAAAATTTCTCATCAAACAATGAAACAATTAACTAATGTTTATTTTCAATGTAATATGTACTTAAAATCATGTTGAAATAAGAACATTCTCAAAAGACAGGAAATATTTACTTCATGCTGCATAGATTTACTGAAGGAAACTGCCACCATAAAAAAAGTTTTAGATGCAAATACCCTTTTAGCAAATATTATATTTGAGATTTATTTTTTTTCATAAAACAGAGACTGTAGGGACTGGAAGAGGTCTCCCATTCAGCAGTCCCATTCTCTCATAAACAACTTTATTGTATATTTCATGTTGTAAATTTGTTGAGCTCCAATTTAAAGCCATTACCATAAAAGGAAAGCCAATTTGTACTGCTCTCTTGTAAGACAGACAGGAACATCTTCAAGTTTGAAGATGGAAAATATCACTCAGTTAATTCCTTTTTTCCTTATGTCTTAGGTTTTTTCTATCCCAGTGCTATGTGATATTCCAAATTTCTAAGTAAAAAATGTGTTGCTATTCAAGCCTTCCTGGATCAGCAATCACCAAAGCAATGACCTTTCCCTGTATCTATGATATGTGATATCTGGCCATCTTGTTTTCCCCCCTATGTTTTTCTTTTGGCCAGTAACATCAAAGTTCAATCTTGTAAAACGGCTCAGAAAGTTGTAGATGAAGACTTACATGTGCAGTCTTCCAGCTGAGTTACACAGCTGAATCCATGTGTAACACGTAGATGTAGGTGTATGTATTTAGATACATATTTGTAGAGAGAGAACAGTAGAAAAAGGGTTTATATTGAGTACGTTAACAGATTAGAAATATAGTTTTTAAAATCTGGACTGTGAGACAGTAGCAGTCACTGAGCTGTAGCTGAGGTTACTACATGTGTAAGTGAATATTCCTACCCTGCTCTACAAATGGTTTAAGGAAAGCTGTAGCATTGTGGTTGCCAGTTTCTAAAAACAAACAACTTAAGAGAGACCATTAGCAGAACTAAGCAGGTTTATTAACTTGAAAAGCACATGACTTTATTGAAAGATAATAGCTACACCTGGCTCTGCCAACAAAAGAGTTTGAGTTGGGTTGTTTTCCCAGCTAAAACATTTACCTGGCTACAGAATTGACAATAACAGGGGAGGCTGATCCCAAACCTATGCTGTGAGGACGCCAGATTCTACCATACAAACTAAGGAGAGTCAGCAACCCTTTCTGTTCTTTTCCCTTGGTTTCAATACTAGCTTTTGTAATTCATTCCCTCAGTACCTATACCCAGACCACGGGGCTTGCAGGAGAATATTGTTCTTCTTGCATGTTTATATCCAGTGTTGAGTGTAATCAACCGCAGATGTCCCAGTGAGTCATCAGTAATTAACCTGAAACTCCCTGCAGGGTTCCAGTATCTACGAGTAGGATAATAATTTTGCTGGCTTGCACTTTTGTGTTTCTTCCCTTACTGAAAAAGGTGAGAAGCAATAGTGGCATTTCTCATTTCAGTCAGAAATGAGACCTCTAGAAAACATGCAAGTTTTGCATCAAAATAATGGTCATATATAAGACATTTAATGGGGAACAGTACCACAGTCAGGTCTTTCTGAAAACGGTATTATTAATAACTTTACTTATAATAAACTTGGTAAGGAAAATAAATAAAAAGAGATAAAAAACATTGAAAAGAAGTAGCTTAAACTAGGCCAGTGGCATGGGAGAGAAAATTATTAGGAGACTCAGGTACAAGAGCTACTTGTATATTTTTCTTTTCAGGCAACCAAGAGTAGACTTCCAAACTCAGATCTTTGTATTTTGTGAAGGTAACCCTAAACAAATAAATAAACAAGGGAAAACAAAACAAACAAATAAACAAACAATTAAAAGAAACAAAACCAAAACAACAAAAAATCCCATCAAAAAACCCCAAAACACAATACATGAGCTAAGTGAGCTCTCCAGAACTAGTCAGTATAAAACTCTGGGCACACCTACAGTGCCTTAATTATTTAAGGTTACACTACTAAAGTAAAGTGGATAACAAGGGCATTGAGTTCTGTCTTTTTAGGAAGTATATTTTTGGTGGGACTTGGTATTGTTTTTTGGGGTTTTTTTTTGGTTTGTTTGTCTGGTTGGTTTTTTCCTTAAAAATAGATTATTTAAAAATAGTAGGAAGAGAATGGTAACCAAAATCTTATTTTATTTCACTATATCAATACATTGTTTACTGGGTGATTATTAACATTTTTACACAGGAAATAGAGAAACTCTATTTGAAATTTCTTCAAGCTTCCTTTCTTCTTTTATGGGAAGCAGTAGGGTTGAGTGAAGTATCTTTCTGCACCTGAAGGTGTGACACAATGCAGAAAGGAATACAAAATTCATTAGCTTGGAGGAAATAACATGTAAAAGAAATGTAACCCTGTGAGGTAGGTTTCTTGTACAGGTGGTAGGAGTCCTCATTTCTGAACTGAATGTTCAGAAGCTCATAATATAGTATGCAATATTTGACGAGAGTGTTGAAAGAATTGAAAAATTCCACATAAAACCCATGAAATTTTTATTGTTTCTTTTTTAAGTTCCTCAAATGAAAAGCTTCAATAACTCAATATGTTGTGTTCATAAAAAATAAATGTCAGGATAACTCGAAGTTTTATCTTTCTTAAAACATAGTGCAGATGTGCTTCTGAATCCATGAAAATACATATGAATAAAACCTATTCTGGACAACTAAGACTGACAGAATACCAACACTTTTAAAGGCATAGGAGTTTCTTGCAGAAGAAACGAGCATGTTGTGACAGGACAAAGGGTAATGGTTTTAAACTGAAAGAGAGTAGGTTTTGATTAAATATTAGAGAAAAAACTCTTTTGTGCAAGGGTGGAGAGGCATTAGAACAGGTTGGCCAGAGAAGTTGTGGATCCCTGGAAGTGTTCAAAGCCAGGCTGGATGGAGCTCTAAGCAACTGGGTCTAGAGTAAGGTGCCCCTGCCCATGGCAGAGGTCTTGGAGCAAGATGCTTTTTAAGGCTCCTTCCAACCTAAGCCATTCTAAGATTCTATGGAGTACTTAAATATTTTAATTCCCTGGCATTACTGAAGCGCTGCTCATAAAAGACAGTAATTTCTTAGATTGTGCTCCAGTGAAATGGATAATGTATAGAAATATTTCAGAATGTATTGAAAGCCCTGTGTTGAAAATTGTTGATTACATCTGAAATGGAAAGGAATTTGATTTTTCTGGATTCTTTGAGGATATCTCTGTAAAGCACCTCTTATTGCAAAGTAGGAAGTGAAATACAGTTCTATTACATAACCTACTTTTAATTTAGTTTTTTACTTTATCAATTTTATCTCATCTTTGATGTGTGTCACAGGGAGGGAGAGTACAGGGAGGGTGGTTTTATACATTTAAAAGATTTACATTTCCCTTCAAACTGCATATTTGAACATTTTTATTCAGTTAGGCTCTTTGAGTAGAAAATGAAGGGGATTTTTTCTATAAAAATGTGTGAAAGGACTTAATACACTTTAAGAACAATGGAGAAACCTTCCAGTCACTCTTAGTGTTTAAAATCTTTGTATTCAGATCAAACAGCATATGCAGTGCTCTGCTTTTAAATGACAACATTTACCAAAATTCATCCAATTTTGGTATCAGAAGTAAAGGCAGTGAATCCTGGTATATGCTGACTTTTGAAATTGTTCTCAGTGTAGATACATATGCACATATATAATTCAAGTCAAACTTCAAAATACGTGCCCATATGTTGTTTAAATTAAAATTTCAACTATCAGACTTTGAAAAACAATGACTTAAACTGCTCCTGGCTAAAAATCCAAATCAAAATGCAGTCTTTATTTTTTTTTTTCTCATTTTGTGGAATAATAATTCCATGGCAAAAGTTTAATAAATTAACTTTTAACTTAATTACTTTTATCATATCATTAAAAGACAATGCTTATGTGAAACTGCCCATGGGAGGACAATTGCTCTGGTGGTTATGATACTTAAAAAACAGAGCTATCAACATGGAGGAGACGACAGCAAAGGTGCTGCAGGTCTCTTCAGTATCTCCCAGGAGCAAGGATATGACCATGGTGATACACAAATTGTTTACAGTATATTTCAGAGGGCACTCCTTACTGTGGAATTCAAATTAGTTACCTACACCTAATTTTTGTGGATAAGCTATGAACACCTTTTAGTCTTTCCCTATATTAATCTATGACGAGTATAATGGTTATGATGTTTCAAGATAATTTCATATTAGCAGTTTGTTTTCTATTTACAGAAATTAGTCTCAAACATATATTTGTCTTTCTTGGGCTCTCAAGCTGGCCAAATCTACTTGTTTTTTGTGCAGGTTTCTGTATTTGTGTGCTCCCAAGAATTTTGTCTTAAAAATTTCTGGTCTCAATGATATGTTTAGTACATGGCATGTGTCTGTTGGAAAATATTTAATGTCTAATAGGCAAGAATTCTGAAAATTGCAAGACAACTACGGATGTATTGTAATATAAATGGTTTTTATTCAGATAGAAAGTTCTTGCTTATGCTGGAGAGACAGACTATTAAGTTACTGCTGTTTCACCTGTAACTTAATCTGTTCAGGTCTACTCATAACATAAGCAAGATTCTAATTATGCAGCTGTATTTTTACAAATTCAAAATGAAACCTTTATGAAAGTAAAATAAAGACTTGGATATGCAGAAGGCTTTCCCTTCTGTAATTGTTTCTGTAAATGTTGGTTGCACTACAGAAGGAAATAACATGGGTGAGACATATGGGCTAAGTTAAAAATTGCCCTAAAATAAGTTTGAAAAGCTTTTAGTCATACTAGTAAGCTGACTGGGATTTTTGTTGTTGTATGACTAGCAATGTTTAGATCTCCTTTAAGGCAGTTGCTATTTTAATTATATCAGTTTTCCAGCTATGTGTATTTGTTCTGTTGGAATGAATTTATTGTTGTGGATATTCACTGTGTGTTTTTTCAAAAGACTTGAAGAATTTCCACAGTAGTCCTGATAGCAGAATTTTCATGGAAAAGAAAAATGAAAGCAAAGGAAGATAAAACCATGCCAACAATTTCTATGACTAGAAATTATTACCACTGTCTCCAGGAGAGACCTCTTCACTGAAGTATCATCTCATTTAACATGCTCCATTAACTATTTAATATATAGTTACTATAACTTAAATTTTAACCAAAATATGACTCTGCTAACCATGAAAATTTCCATTTAGTTCAGTTACTTTTAAGTGGCTTTAAACAAACAGCTTCTCTCTTCCCCCAGTTTCTGATGTAACATCAGATGGGTGAGATGCAGAGTGATTCACCACTTCTTTTGGCTTCATGCCTGAATTGAGTCAGTCAAGACTAAGTCTTCTAAGTGTAGAATATCAGGCCAGATGTTGACTAAGCTGTTGTCATGAGGCTAAAAGCCATTAGAGATTTCATATCATCAGTAAATGTAGGCACTTTTTTTCTTCTGAAGAGAGACATGAAGATAGACTTTATTTCCGTGCTTTTGTCTCCATTTGCTGAAATGACCTATTATTTACTGTTGATGTTATCTACATAATTAATATGATTTTCTAAACTAGTGATTAATAAACAAGTTAATCAATTGCATAGTGTTTCTAGGGTACATATTGCTGTTTGGGTTTTTTTCTTATTTTCCCTATAGTTTGTGATAAATTGAGGTAGAAATTTATTTTTTGCAAAGATGGTTGTACTAGTGTAATCCCTGTTCTAAGAGTTTTAAAAAATCTGTCAGATATGAAAACAGGCATGAGAATGTGTTTGGTTTTTGGTTTGAAGTTTTGTTTTGGGCTTTTTTTTCTGATTTTTATCCTGGAAGAAAATTATTTCAGTGTGGCTCCAGGCATCTCTGACTTAGATGACCCACACTTCACTCAGCAGCTTGTTCAAGTTCTCATTGCTCTTGGCATCAAAAAGACAACTACATTTACACGGGTTAAGTTTTTTGAGAAACTTGTAAATGATGTATCTAGCATATACTTTTCTTGAGAAAGGTATATGCATGCCTTAACTTTCTACTTTATTACTTCTCCAGCAAATACTTTTATTTTGGTTACTGAATGGAAAATTAGATTTTTCACTGAATGCTTGAGTTTGCTTGCATATTATGTCATGTTACTGATTGAGTAACTGCTCATACTCTGCATTTCTCTTGTCTTTCTCCCAACTAACTTTTTAAACTTTATTATTCAAAATTTTAGAGCTGATCACTAGTGGTATGCAATATTTCTTCAGTGATTATGCTTTATCAGGATATTGAGTTTCATCGTTTCCAAGTTTGCAAGCAGAGAAACAACATATAAACAGGAATGCTTCCATAGGTAATTTCAAGTAATTACTTAGGCTCGCTCTTTTCTGAGCTAAAAAAAACCCAAAACCACCAGCAAAAATCTCAAATAATCCCAACAACCCCACAAACACATATTTTGAAGCATAAAGATGTCACTATTGAAGGCATCATTGTAGAAAACTGCTAAAGTCCTTTACATGGTCAATTTTATTGTTTCTTAAATTTTATGAGACATATTTCATGTGTGTGAATAAACACACATATATATATATTTTGTCAAGTCACCAAATGCATATTAGAGAGAACAATTTTTAATGCTACATGAATACACAGTGATCTAAAATACACACACTTTACATTTCTCCCACTCACATAATTTTGTCTGACAAGATTGTCAGAGCAAGATGCAATGTTTTATTACACTTTTATTTTTCTGAACTATATTTAATGCTCTTCAGCATGATAAAACTTTAATATCCAATTATTTGCACAATATATAGTAAGAAGTCTTAAACTGCACCTCCTAAAAGAGATATAACAATATCATAATATTTCTCTGCTTTAACATGTGTGTATATGGTAATGTAAGGACCCTATACTTTGGGATGGAAGCAGGCACATTGCATCTGCATTGATTAAAACTTACTTGCTGCTTAAAATAAGGAAAATATTTTCCAGAGAGTTGTCAAAGCATCATTATTGCTTTGGAGTTTTTGCAGTTAATAGTGTAGAGTAGGCATCAACTTTTCAACTGTACACAAAATTCTCAGACTTTGTTAGCACTCATAACGTAAGGAGGGGGAGAATTACAGTGCAGAACTTACTAACTCTTCTAATCCTTCTATTACTAGACTATTACACAGATGACACAAATTTATTTTAAGACTATTTTTTTATCTTACAGTTATGCTCAGTAAAATACATTATCTCCCCAAGTTGCTATAAAACCCTGGCAAGAAGAATCTTTTCTATTATAACATCAATTTTTGTAAATCTTTATTTAGGAACTTTATTATTATAGCAATTAGAAGTACAGTACCTTTTCACTTTATGAAGCTTGTCGTTATTTCAATTCATGTTCAATTATGTTTTAAATTATTTTCTTTAAAACATGATAAACTAAATCCAGTAATTTATTTGAAGATCTGTTCCAGAGTTTTTGGTTTGCAACCTGTGGTCCTAGAGTGGAAAACCATTGCAGTGCTGCACAAGCTTAAAACTTCTAAGATTTATAAACTAAGTTGGTAGTAGCCATAAAACTTCAAAATGAGATTTTCAATTTAATGTAATGCAAACTAAAAATAAGCGGGGAGAAAAGCCTTTATCTGGGAAGCAGTTTTCAAGTTCTATTTTGAATGTTTTCCTGTGTAGCCTGTGTTAAAAACATTAGCTGATGCCCAAAGAGGAAAAGCAACTTCAAGGTAGTCTCTTATGTTAATCTTTATTGAATGATTGTAATATATTAGAATAACATGTATTATTTGTAGGAAGTCTATTTTACTTAGGACAGATGCTAGGAAAATGCAAGATAAACATCTCTAAATTCCTTGAAAAATAACATTTGACAGTGTATTTTTCTGTAGAAGATTTAAAAAAAAGCATGGATTTCCCTTAGTTTTATTGAAATTAAACCTGATCTTAACTGGAGAAATAGATTCAATTACTTAGTTTGATTATATAGAGAAGCAAATCAAAGACAGATTCTTGCATTGTGTCTTCTCGTTTTTATGTGTCAGTTAATTCTCCTGTAATAAATCTGCTGATAATTGTGATAAATCTGATTGCAGGATATAAGTTCCAATGATGATGAACAATATAGCTGTGAGTTTCATGGAAAGAGGCTGGTTGTAAAAGGTTTTCTGGTTGGAATATCTTTTATCTTAAACCTCTTTCCTCCCATCTTCCCACCATGCAGCACCATGAAAAACCATCTTGAATACCTTTATTATAATAGATGCCTTTTATTATGATGTGTGAGCAAGGACTTCCTAAAAATGATAATCAAATATCATAGTGTAGAAGCAATTTTGAAATAGTTATATTTGAAAAGAAAAAGCACAGAGTCATATCATTTTACAGCACTTGCTAATCAAGAAAGTCAAGGAACCGCATTATGTTTGAAAAAGGGTGTTAAAAAAGGTTATATAAAAATATCCAGGTTTGCAAGACAATATTTAGAACATTCATGAGATCCTTTTAAATTTTTGAGACTGTATGGTAAAAGTAGCTTATTTTAATATTTCGAAAATAATCATTCATATATGAAGGATTTTGTCGTTGTTTTCAGTTGGTTGGCATTTTTTGGTTGGTTGGTTGGGGTTGTTTACTTTTTCTTTCTGGAAATCTGAAAAATGTTTTTCATTTCACAAAATACTTAGTTTCAAGTATACTAGTAAGTAATATATTATAAAGGCTTGCAGTGCTGGTAATTATATTTAAAAAATGGATCATTTAGGAAACTCATAGGAGTTGGGGGGATGATAACAAGTGTTTGATTCATAATTGTCATATTACATTTTGATGTTTTCAGTAATTTTAACAGTATGTAAGATTTAAAAATACATATAATATGTTCGTGGAGCCAGAGGTTCCTGAGAAGTCAGGGTTAAAGTTACAATTACATAATTATTTTTAAATGCCCTTAGATCTGAAAAAACAATCAATTAGATAATTTTTTGCAAGCAAACATTAGCTTGCTGTGGAGAAAATATCATATAGGCTCCCAGAATTTGGGAAAAAAATTAGAACTACAGTGAGAATTTGAGAGAAAAATTTGCTAGTGATACAAATTTAGCCCAATAAGATTTAAATTCTACAGCTTTGTTACAGTTGTGAGCTTTTCTTTTTTTAATTAAACATTTTATATATAAAAACTTGGTCCTTACTTTATCATTGCTAATTAGCAATCTAAAAATCCTCCTGTCCATTTCTAATTTATTATTTTTCATCTGAATTGTCATTGTTTAAAACTGAAGTAGAGGTAAGTGTTTCTAGCTATTCCATAACACAGAACTTGATCATCATACAAAACTTCTCATGTCTGAACATTTCTCTGTAGGCATCCACCTTTCTTGGTTTGCAATATAAGAATAAATAATTATTTAATCCCTTTTATGGGTGCTAGATAGCTCATATTGCGCTTATGCTATATATGGACTATATATCTACAAAACAATATTCTAAAATTTCAGAAGTCTTTGACTGCTGTTCCCTTGCTTGTAGAATCAGTTCACAATGGAAGAGAATTTGTGAAATCCATCTTCATATTCAGAGTGTGATCAGCTCTGAATTCAGACTTAGCCCTGATCTGGACTGTATTCAATTGGATCTTGAAAACCTCTAAGGACAGATTACAGAACCTCACTGGGATTCTTGCTCCGATGTTGATACCTTCAGTTGTGTTATTTTTCCTTTCATTCAGTCAGAACTTCCTCTGTCTCAATATATAACCACCACCTCTTGGCCTCCCGCAGTGCATTTCAGTGAAAAGCCTCACGCTTCTCAGTAACCTTAACATCTCCTCCACCAAATTAATTTATGTTCTTAGTAGTAACAATTTAATGCACTTAGTTGTTTATTGTTCACAAACAAAAGTTTTTTTCTGCAGTTCAGGAGGGGAAAAAGTACTTGGTTTATGGACTAAACCATTCTGAACTACTTCAGTCAAATGACTTGCTGACTTTTTGGTAATGCGGATTGGAGTTGAGACGAGAGGCTTTTCTTTCCTGTCTATTCCTAGGTTCTTGTGGATTGTTGAAGTATCATCTGTAGAATATTAAGCAGCAGGTGGTCAATAGGCTATGCATGAAACACATCATCACGTTGCTGTGGTGCAGATTATTCTTGGTCATCAGAGAAACACAGATATCAGAGTTGCTTGTCAAAAACCTACACCCAGTTAATGAACCCTGTTCCAATTTTCATGGCCTTCACTGCATTAATACCAGCTAATGGGTTGCGGAAAATTGCAGTCAGGTTATTTGTTTATCCAGACCTGATCCCCATTCAGTATAGTCCATGTTGGTTTAACAGTAAGGTCAGATGGACACTTTCTGAAATGTGCTTATTATATCAGCATCCATTGGGGTAATTTAATTCAGTTCTATTTCGCTTTTCCTAGTTTCCCTCTTTTTTTTTTTTTTTTTAATGTTAGTACGTATTTTTAAATTATTAATAAGTCTTCATCTTCTCACATAAAGGAGATATATGAATATGAAAGTAGTAGTAACAATAAATAAATTATTGTAATCTGGTATAATAAACATTAGAAGAAAACAAATTTTCTTAATCTTTGTGTGTTATTCTAGTTTTCCTACTGAGGCAATTAAATTAAAAATTATTATTTAATAGTTCTAGAAAAAAAACCGTTTAATGACAGACTCTACAGTGATAACTAGTTACCATCGCATAGGTAGCCTTTGGTCTAACAATTTTCCCTTTTCATAGAAAAGAAAAAGGAAGATGAGTAGCTTCTTTTTTAGTTGAATTGTAACACTTCTTCATTTTCCAATCTAGAGATATCAGAAGTCACTTTGAAATGTTGTCCAAGGCATCTGGATGATGCTCTCAGGTGCATGGTGTGATTTTTGGGACTGTCCTGTGCAAGACCAGGAGCTGGGCTCAATGGCCTTGGTGTGTTCTTTCCAACACATGATATTCTACAATTCTATGGTTTTCTGGATGAAAATTTTCAGCTCATATGCATGAGAAGATAAGCCTTCAGGAGCATATAATATTGACCCAAGTTTTATCTGGTTAAAGTCACTGTTTCACTTTTTATATAACAAGAGTTAGTGTGTTCATAAAAATTCAGCCATCTCAGTCTTTTTGATGAGTTGGCAGTTAAAAGGCTTGAAATTAGGTGTGGCAGATGCAAAATAAATTCTTATCATTAAATTAAGAAAGAAAATTAACTGCCAAGATTTTTGTGCTTACAGATAAAAAAAGTAGAATATTCTTGTGAAAGAAGAGATAGAGGCCTCATATGAACATTTGCAATTGTAGAGCAAGGAACATCTCTTGCTCGAAGGCTATTTTGTTAACCCAGTAGGCATTTCTAGAATTATTTTATGATAAATAGTTATATCTACCAACCACAGCTAAGATTTTTCAAAGATATGTAGTTGTTTATCTCCTTCCTTTAAGTACTCATCTATCATTTAAGTGTCACTGATAGCCTCAAAACAACTCAGCTGAATCTAATCTTTCAAGCATTTACACTCTTATTGGTGGATATATACAAAGTCATTACACTGTTTCTGCCTTCCTACACCCTTAAGCTCTGGTGTTAGACAAAATCCCAAAACTGAAAATAATTCGTAATTCCCTTTTCTTTTTTTTTTTTCTCTGTTTCGTTTAGCTTGCTTTAAGATCTTCTAAGCCATCTGTATGGGTTTCTCTTATGCCAGCATGGATCAGTGACAAAATAATTTAGCTGTAAAGACAAACTGGGGTTCAAGTATTTTTATTTTTTGCAGAGTCTTGAAATTCTGACTCCCACAAACCCTAGGGATGCCTAAATTACCAAGTGTTAACAAGTGACTGTCTTGGGTAAAATGAATAAAAAATTACTGGGCTGGGATATAAGATTCTCCATCTTTGCTGAAATCACAGGCATATTGTAATTTTGCTTCTCTGGGTCAGTAAGGACAGTCCCTTCAGTGATCCAGGGAGTCATATTATTGAGACTGGGTCTGTAATATGTGCTCAGTAATGGTGAGAGGAAGCAGAGAGAATTTCCAGAGAGCAAGGGCTCTGCCCACCCAGCTGAGAGTCTAGCACTAGGATGCCGATTTCTGCTTTCTCAGACTTGTATTTTTTCTTCACTTCAATGAGTTTGTATTTTTACCATAGAACAAGAGCACCCAGTGTACAGCCCTTTACTGTTTCCTCAGGTTAGCTTGTAACTTCATTGGTAGCACAACCTTCTGTGCTTGTGACAGATCTTTACAAAAGTAAAATATTAGATACTTGTGGATAGGCTTTCACTTTCATAAAGAGAGTCAAGGTGAGTTTTCTCTTTAATATGTTTCCTTTAATCTATTAATATTATATTTCCTGGAAAATAATTTTTTGCACCACTTATGAAAGGATTTCCTTGTTGTAGAATTGTTTTGAAAGGTTGGAAAGAAAGGTTTTGGTTGGAAGGGATCTTAGAGGTCATCTAGTAAATCCTCCTTATGAAAGGATTTCCATCATAAACAGCTGGAAAATCTACCCTACAAAAAGGATACAGCCTTTGGAATAAACTATATTTCTATTTACTGTTATCTTCAGGTGTGAAGGAAACACATTGTACACGGAGTCTTCCAACAAAAAAAGAAAAAAAAAAGAAAAAAAAAGAAAAAAAAAGAAAAAAAAAGAAAAAAAAAGGGGTATCATATTTGGAATAAGAATAAAAGAACAAAAGTTGAATCTGAGAAGAGAAAATATGAAAGGGATAAGGAAAGCAGTCATCTTTGATTGATGTAATGCTACATGTGGCAAAAACAAGAAGAGATCATAATACTTCTTGTGTCATTCTTCTTTAGTTTGTATTTTGTATCTCTCCTTTTCTTTTTCGTTTTCTAGAATTTTTTATGAAAATAAATTTTTATGTGTTAATTATTTATATATTTTTTCTATAGTAACATATAAAGTGTAGTTTCCAACTACACTTGATTTGGATTTTGTATTTTTCAGACATGACAGATGTTTAGCTCCACATCAGGCTCAGCAATATAACTCTTTTTCTGTTAAATAAATCTCTTTTAGCTATTTTTTTTTAAGAACATGTTGTTAATGAAAGTACTAGCTGACCTGAGTAGATTTTGGTAACTGAAGAGAATAAAAATAATATAAAGAGAATATTTATGTGTTTACTCTTGAAGGATATAATTTTGCATTAAATTAATGTCTATTTGAAGATTATCCTTTTGTTTTATTTTCCAAATAAGATAGTGTTATGGAATTGGAACTGATCTTGTCCTTTTAAGGAGTAGAAATTGGCTAAACAATTTCACACTCTAAACACTCTGAACACTCTGTACACTCTGAAATTTTTAGTGTTGAATGCACTTTAAAATTAAAAATGTGTCTCTAAAATGAATAAATATTAATGCTAAACTCTGAATTGTAACTTGCTGACTTCAAACAAAGCAGAGTAAGCACCTGAAGATAATAGATTACCACTCTTGGTATTAAAAAATTAATAATTCTGCCAGTCAGGAAGATCAACATAGAAGACCCCAACCAAATCGAAATAGCATTCACTTGCTAACCATTGCTGTTCTAGTGCCCAGCAAAGCCTCAGTCCTTATGAGCTTCTCTTTATTGATCACACTGCATTATCTGGCCATCTGCTCTATCTGCCAGAAGAGCAGCATTCCTTTGGTGGTCATTATTAACAGATTTCATGCTTTGTAGTTTATTTGTGCTGCCTGCTGTCATCTACAAATCTTTCTTTCTCAAAATACATGGGAGGAAACAAAAATGTGTGGAAATCCCAGCAATCAGTTACTCAAGGAAGATTAGCCCATATGACAAAGTGATGCCATGTGGGTTGTCTAAGAGCCTTTTTTTTTTCCTGTTGCTTTACAGTCAACATTTTTAAAGTATTTATCATAGCAGAAAGACTGCCTTTAGTTCATAACCAGTGACAGAATAAAACAGTAAGTTAAAGAAAATTGTATGTTTTGTTTACTTGCTGTTTCTCCTGCATCTACTCCCATGGAATCTTCATATGTACATTCCATAGGTGTTTTGCCACTTCTGGATGAGCATTACACACTTAATTTTTCAGCTCTGCTGGGTGTTTTCTGGTTGGACACCAGTAAAGTAGTGTGTGTGTATATGACTTGCAATTCCTCTTTGAAAAAATTTTGTCTCACGGGGAGCTCAGTGCACTGGAATCTCAAAGGATAAAACTAAGCTGGGTATATGAACAGTCCATATTAGTCTTCAGTGCAATTACTTAGACTGCTGTGAAAGTTAAGTGTGAAGGATTTTGGCTTTTTACTTTCGGGCAGTGTTACAAGTTCCTCTAAACTACAGCTAAAGCACAAGCATAACCAGCCAGAACAGCTCTCTGGCTTTTGTATTTGTTATTTTACTGCCATTTTCTTGATTTTGGAAGGAAAAATGATGTTAGTAAATAGCCATGAGTATGTGAAACACTAACTCACATCATGTCTGTCGTTTGTCTAACGTAGTTTCCTTCTATCTCACAGTAGGTTAAGAAACTTGGATGTGATATGTGCAGAAAAGAATCCTTCATGGCATTTATACAGCTGCGCTGTAGTTTCAACAGACAGTGGTTTGTACTTGCCAGCTGGATAGCTAGCAGACTGATTTTGAGGGCAGACCACCCAGCATGGTTAAGTAGACAGAGGAAACAGAATAATTTACTAATCCTCTTTTACAAGTCAGCTGTTTTGTTCTCATCTTTTGGGGGTGTAAAAAAAAAAAAAGAATGTTTTACAGATTAATTCTTTTCAAACAGTGTACACTTAAGTTTGGATAAACTAGCCACAATACCTCAGCACCTCCTAATGTTTCTGCAGCACCTTGAGATGTACATTCAGAATTTATGCTGTGCATGAGAAATACAGATGAAAAATTTATTTGGTCTTTATCGGAGTATAATTTCTCCTCTGATTCACTAATAAATCTGACTCTTCCCTGATAAAATGCATTTAAAGTGCTAGTCCTCAAGATATTACTAGTATAAAGAAGAAAACTAGGTCATTGAATTTGATCTGATTACATTAGTTATTAAGCTTATTTAATTTACTACTATAAATTGTTTTGAAGTGGGAGATGGGCTTGGATTAGTCTTCAGATAAATGACATCAAAATCTAGCTCACTGAATTTGCCAAGTTCTTTCCTCATGCTAAAGTTATTATGAAATGCCAAAGTAATAATATTTATGAGCAGTTCTGCATGTGGGAAGAGAACATCTCAGATTATGATTCCTGTTCCCATGTCTATTTTTATTTGTGTATCTCACAGTTGTTGGATAAAGTACTAGGATAATATGGAACAAGATCCACTTACACTCCCATTCTTGCCTCGATGATATAGATATTTTAGTGACTCATATGGGACCATGTTTTGCGTGTTTTCTCTTTCTCTTACCCAAATAATTTGACCTCCTATAAACAATGTCCAATCTTTAGCAGGAGACAAAGGCTCTAGAAGTAGACTAGACATGGTGTTTGTGTGTCATCACTGGGGAATGAAGACATGACATTTAAGTTCTCTGACCAAGAGTTTAATCTATCTCACCCACATTGGAGTGTATGCTTCCCTTCTCCTCGTAGGCAGAACAACACCTGATTTCCAGAAACTGATAAGGTGCAGCTAGACACTTAGCTCATACATACCTAGCCATGTCAAAACCAATGTAGTTCTGAGTGTGCCTGGAGGTGTGTTTTAAGACTTTCGGGCTACAACACAAAGTTCCTCAGAAAACCAAATTAGTTTTTGCTCTAACAGTTCTGGGCTTTGGTTATATCTGGACTTTGGGTACGAATCCTACTTAGTGCAAGAGTATTCTTTAAACTGCTGACTGCCATGACTTAAAGAGCTTTGCTATTGCAGAGCAGTGTTATAGCATGAGGATTGAATTCCTTATAAGTGAAGCTAGACAGAATATACATTGCAGGAAAAAGTGTAACATTTCCCATCTGGTAGTAGGTATTCTGTTCACAGGACTAAAATACCGAGAAATAGAATTCCCCAAATGTGTTTTGTGTAGAGTTCTCATCAGTTATGATTTATTCTTTTGCATGGCAGTGCGTAAAAATGTTGGCTGTACTTGTTTTGATACTGGTCTGGCCCACAATTTCATGACTTTTATTTCTGTGGGTTTCTTTATCTCGATTTTGATTAAATATTTAGTCAACAAAAGTCTCTATGATTTTAGCATCATATGAATATCAGCTGACTTGGATGACTGACTTATTTACTTACAAAAATTCAATATTTTTAAGCCATGTCTATAAAAAATACAGCAATATATTAAATGACATTTTCCTACTGTTGCTCCAGTCACTTTAGTGTACATAAAAACACGCAGGTTTTGTGTGTAATTTATTAGTCACATATGGAATTAAGTGATTCTCTTTCTTTTATAAAGGGATGACTTTATATATTCAGCTGCAAATCATACTGGGCTTTTGTTTCATGACATACATTTCTTCTGGTATTATGTATTTTCCAATATTTTTCTCTCTACAAAATATCCTTTTCTGAGTATTTTTACTTTCTTTTGCATTTTCATGCTGAATCTTATTTTTCAATTTTCTGTCTTGGTGACGAGTTGTTTCCTAATCCCTATGTTTTTTTTTTCCCCCAAGTTTCCCTATAAGAGATTATCACTATCTAGCTGATTTAAAATAAATAGATTGATCTAATCCCATCAACTGACATTTTGCTTAAAATATTTTAACTAAGAATAGTTTGTACAATGAAAAATCATAATCCCTCTGTATCTGAGTAAGAAAATGGAACATGGATTTCTTTTCAAGATTTGTTTTATATGTTAAGAAAAGTGCATCCTCTTGTTTAGATAAAGATAGGCTCCTGAACACAGATTAGTGAATTGAATCAAAAAAATTTAGTTTTATTTTGACTGCACTGTCAAGTCTGCACTGTGTGTGTCTGTCTGCTGTCTATTCTTGTTTCTCTTTTGGCAATAAAAATATTACTTAAAAATGTAGCTAAACCAGAAGCAAAAATTCACCAATATCCATTTAATGCTATAATAGTTCTTCCTAATACAGAGTTATGAGATTATTGTAAATGCTGGCAATCAAAAAATAACCCCCTGCAATTGCAACAAACAATAAATACCTGAGTTTCAGTAGATTAATATCATCAACCCATTCCTAGTCCAGTAATGGATTACTTGAGGTGAACACCAGAGAGTCTAATTTACTTTACTTTCTTAGTTTTTAATACTGCATACATTTAACAGTAGGACTGATCATAAATTAACACAGTGATGTCAAATCAAAGGATGCCAAAATGTTAAGAAACATCTATACTTTACCTTTGAGCAGCACATGGTAACTCAATGAGTATACTCACTCTGAATAAAAAAGTGACTAGGAGCTTAGTCACTCGCTTTCCTGACAAGAAAGAATCAGGCAATTATGAGGTATTGCATGCTAGCTTTTCATTTAGCTTCCTTGATCTTTTGCTTTTCATTTAGATCAAGATATTTTGTATATTCTATTACCTGTGATCTGTAGTTCTTCATTAGAAAAAAGAACAGCTGCCAGTCACATACCAAGAGTTGACTCTGCATCTGCCCACCCTTCAAGTACACTGTGGCAGCAGGTAAAAGAGGTAAAAGTATTCTTATGAACAATAAGTGTATTTAAATCCATCAATGCAACAAATTTCACTGAACTGTGCAGAGACATGAATGTGTTGTAAAAAGAGCTAGTAACATATGCTGTCTTAATGAATTGTCAGAAGTCATTTAAATGATGAAAACCTTTCTTCTTTTATAACAAATTAACTGAAGAAAGATAAATTGAATAAATAAAGGAAGAAAGGATAAATTATAAGATGTTTCTGCAAGATTAAAAAAGGGGTGGGTCACAATTTTATCTAACTGTGCGATATTATATTTCTGCTTCTGACCAGCTCATAAGAGCAACAAGGTCATAATGATGTGGATTTGGATGGGAAGAGCCAATATATAGTAAAGCAGAGCCTTGGAGTTGAGCTTCTAGTCTCTGCATTATGAAAGGTGATAAATAAGGCCTGGAACTTAGCTATGCATGCTGTATCTTACATTTTGTTCATTCTGGTGCCTTAGTACTACAAGCTCATACTTAGAATATTCATTTAATAAAACTACACATAGATATGAGAATGTTATTATGAGCAAGTGTCAATTTGATTAGGGTGTAGTTTAAGCTTAGCTTCATTAAAAGAGTGAGCATTGAATGGTAGGCAGTGCTGTGAGTCACTGTGAACCTGCAGACTGTCGATGCCACCATTCTGTGAACAGTGTAGCAAGAGCAGATGGAAACAAAATAGTTGACTGGTCATTTTTAATCTCTGCCACATGACAAAATACACGGATGATTGTATTAAACTCATCAGTATTACAAGTTTCAGTTCTGGAAAAGGAATTGATGAAATTGCAAACAATGTGAGTTTGCTGATCTGAATTCCAGCTAAGGATCTAATAGTAGCAAAGGCTCACCTTCATAAGTCAAACCACAAGTCTTTGTCACTCTGAAATCTTTACACAGTCTTCATATGAAGAGCAGTAAGCAAAGATGCAATATTTCAGCAATTGAATGATGAAACCATCCTGCATGGCTTTGCAGTAATGTCTCTTTATATGAATTACATGATATTATGGTGTATGTTAGGTTATTTCCATCACATAAGATGGTTGTGAAACTGTCTTGAATTCTCATGGAAGTAATATAACACAAAAATATTTTTCCAGTTCATCCCCCAGGCCATGTTGGCACCAGGAGGATGCCCAGACCCAGGTGCAGTATCTTGCACTTGATCTGGTTAAACCTCCTGAGATTCCACTTCTCAAGCTTGTCCAGGTCCGTCTGGCTGGCATTCCATCTTTCAGGTATGGCAACCACACCATTCAGCTTGGTGTGACCTGCAAATCTGCTGAGGATGTGCTTGATCCCCTCATGTATGCGATTAATGATGTTAAATGGCGTTGGTCCCAATATGGAGCCCTGACGGACAACACTTGCCACTGATGACCCTTGGCACTCTGAGCCATTGACCACTACCCTCTGGATGTGACCATCCAATCGATTCTGTATCCATCTAACAGTCCACCATCGAATCCATCTCCCTGCAATTTAGAGAGAAGGAAATAGCCTGTGAGGCAGCAATGTCAAAGGCTTTACAGAAGTCCGCGTCTGTAGCCCTTCCTTTGTCCACTGATGTAGTCACTCCATCACAGAAGGCCACTAGTTTGGTTGGAGAAGGATTTGACCTTGGTGAAGTCATGCTGGCTGTCTCAAATTGCCTCCCTGTCCTCCATGTGCCTTAGTATAGCTTGTTAGGAGTGTCTGTTTCATAATCTTAAGCACAGAGGTGAGGCTGACAGGCAGGTAGATCCCTGAGTCCTGCTTTCTGTCCTTTTTAAAGAAGGATGCAATGTTTCCTTTTTCCCAGTCACCTGAGACATCAGCTGACTGCCATGGCTTTTTAAATATTGTGAAGAGTGACTTGGCAACTACGTCAGCCAATTCCCTCAGGACTCTGAGATACATCTTATCAGGTCCCATAGACTTGTGCACATTCAGGCTCCTCAGGTGATCAATGCACCCAATCTTACAGTGGGAAGCATTTTTCTCCCCGTGCCCCTGCTGTCCAACCACTTAAGAGGTTGGGGAAGGGAGTTTGTCATTGAAGACTGAGACAAGAAAGTTGTTAACATTCCTTCTTTGTTTTCTTTTTATTCTTTTCATCCGTTGCCAGGTTCAGTTCTGGCTTTGCCTTGGCCTTCTCACCTCATCCCTAAACAATCAAAGTGTTTCTCTGTTCTCTTCCCGAGTTGTCTGTCCTTGTTCCCACTGTCTGTACAGATGCTTCTTTCCCTTTAATTTGACCAGCAGGTCCCTACTCAGGCATACTGGTGTCTTGCCTCCCTTGCCTGATTTCTTGCTCCTGAAGATTGTCAGGCCTTGCACTCTACCTATTTCCTTAAAGATCTGCCCACTTTATTCCATTCCCTTGTTCCTGAGGGCAGTCTCCCAGGGGCTCTATTGACTATCTCCTTAAAGGTTTGGAAGTTTCCTTTCATAAACTTCAGGGGCCTAACTTTACTCTTTTCAGCGCCCATATCCCTCAGGACTGGAAACTACATCAGTGCATGATAACTGCATTCCAGGCTGCCTCTCATCTTGACATCCCCATTTACCTCGCATTACTGTGACGCCAGACCCAGTATCACCTCCCCTCTGGTAGGGCTGTCTATCACCTGGCTCAAGAACTTGCTCTCCATGCACTGCAGGACTGTCCTGGATTGCCTGCAGCTCTCTGTGCTACTTTCCCAGCAGATGTCAGGGAGCTGAAGTGCCCCAGCAGGACAAGAGTCTGTGAGTGTGATGCCTCCTGAAGCAGGAGCAAGAAGGTTCCATCAATAGGCTCCCCTTCATCAGCTGGCCTGTAGTAGCCATCAACCATTAGTTCTGTTCCCTTAATCTCTGATTCTTATCCACAGGGTTTTGCTCATGGCCCTTCCTCACGGACAGCTCTTGTTGGGCTGTCAACAACTCTGACATCACTCCCTCCCCCCCGTCTCTTCTGAACAGGCTGTAGCTGTTGGCATTTGAACTCCAGAAATGGGATTTGTCACACCAAATCTCAAATTCAACCTGACTAATCTTAGTCCAAAAGCTACACCAGTAAAAATGATGCAAAATACTGCTGATTATTTTCATTTCCCATTAATTTTATTTTTTCATTGGACATTTCCATAGAATTAGGATAAAGGTCATTAAGTGAAAAATCAGAATAAATTCTATGTTCCAGGCATTTTAAACTAAGGCAAGACTGGTTTAATTTCACAAGCAAATTAAATTGGTGTGAAAAATGTGCTGAGGTTTTCAAGAAGAAAGAGCTTTTATTTTTATACTCAGTTCTCTTAAAAATAATAGTGAAGAAGTTTTACCTATATTTTTTTTTGTTTCATTTTTAATCTAGATTGCATAATTAGTAATACTAGTAGTTTGTCTTTTTTCTTTTCAAAATATGTACCAATGGATAGAGTGGATGGCAAGACAGAGATTTCAAACAACTGTTCTCAGAAAAATCTAACCCCATAGATATTGCTAAAGATAAACCTAGTTTTATTTCTAGACTCAGGAGTAAAAAGGTGTAATAGATCTGTCACACAGCTACTGAAGTCTTCCACGTGTAGAAAATATTTTTCTCATTCTTCATACAGAAAAAGTAATAGGTTAATAATTTTATACTATATGTATATTTATTTATTTATTTGTTTATTTTTATTGCACTTTGACAAAATTCACAACCTACAATAGTTTAATGTGACCATTTTGATTTTATTAGGCCACATATATTTATAAAGTAGCAGTAATCAGTATGCATTCTATGGGGAACTGTAACAAAATTGACACTTTGAAATATGCAATTTCATATCCAAAAGTGTTACTGGGTATGCTTTAGCCAGAATAAGATCCTGAAACCAATTACTCTGACTTCATTTATCA
Source organism: Vireo altiloquus (assembly GCA_013396875.1). Classification (NCBI taxonomy): domain Eukaryota; kingdom Metazoa; phylum Chordata; class Aves; order Passeriformes; family Vireonidae; genus Vireo; species Vireo altiloquus. Next base: position 231,973 of record VZRF01007216.1, read on the forward strand.
AATACAGCATATCTGCATTTGTCTGTAGATATACAGCATTGCAGAGTTGTGCTATACTGCTAATGTAATGAAACTGTTCCTTCTTGTGATTTAAAATAATCATAGCTATTTTCCATGTTAAGGAAGCTTCTGAGAGGTGTAACACATACCAAATATTGTTAAGAAAATGAAAGTCAAAAACCCCAATACATAATGTAAATATGTTCTGGCAGAGGTTTTTTTTTTTATTTTTTTCCTGCAAAGTTTAATGTTATAGGGTATTTTTCAGCTGTCATGGTACAGTTGTAAATGCATAAAATTTTATATGCTTAATAATAGAGATCATTGATAAACCAGAAAAGTAACAACATTTTGTAAATTCTTATTTTATAATGAAACAGGTAATTTTTTTTCTGATAGCTCTTCTATGAAGTCTTAGTGGTACATAATAAAAAGGAGAATGTAAAAGTCTGCCAAAGTAGTCATAGTCTGCCATAGAATATCTCGAGTTGAAAGGTACCATGAGGATCATTGAGTTCTCATTCCTAACAATAAACCATGTGACTAAGAGCTGTGCGGATGCTTCTGTGAGCTCTGGCAGGCTTGGTGCCATGACCACTTCTCTGGGCAGCCTGTTCCAGTGCCCACCTCCTCTGCGTGAAGAGCCTGTTACTAATCTGAACTTCCCCTGATGCAGCTTCATTCCATTTCCTCGTGTACTGATGCTGGTCGCTGGGAGATCAGTATCTTCTTCTCCTCTACCCTTCTTGAGGAACTTCAAGGCTGTGATGAGGTCACCCCTCAGCCTTTTCTTAGGGAAATTTGATCAGATTTTGCCAAATAGTGTTTCCACAGTCTGCAAAGCTCCTGTAGTTTAACATTGCTTCTTTGTCATACAGATATTGCCCCAAAATACAGTAATTTTAAAAAAATCTGTACGGAATTTGATGCATCCTTTCTATTTTGGTTTTCAGAAATATAAAGGGCAGAGACCTGTGTGTTACCCAAAGCCCACATAGCTCCCTATTGTGTGGATTTTTGCATTGAAGATTACTTGTTGATTTTAAAGAAATATTATATGTTTTTTCTCAAAAAGCAAAGTAGAATACAGGACTTGAACTCATTTTTCATGATTTACCACTTGGCATATAGAACCTACTACACTGCAGCACAGATATTTAAGAGAAGCCTTTGATTTTCATATTTTCAATTACTAATAAGTTTTTGGTGTGATACTTTTTCCCTTTAATTTTTTTTTTTTTGTTTGGGTTTGGGGTTTTGTGTTTCAGTTGTTTGTTTTTTTCATTTGTTTTTTTTCATTTGTTTTTTTCATTTTGTTTTTCTTTATTCCCTTTTAACTTGTTTAAGACTTCTGTGGTATGTTTTTAGAATTCTTAGGCATTCCCAAATTCTCAGTAAGTTAGTGGGGGTTCTGAGAATTAAGAAAACCTGTAAAGGCAAGCTGAGCTCCCAAATTAGCGAAAATGGGCTGCCTTCAAATTGAAAGCCCTTAAAATCAGAAACTGTTTAATATAATTTCATTTTATACAAATAAAATTATAAAGCTGTAAGTCACCAAATGTTTTAAGGAATACCAAATTGCTTTAAAGATGTTAGTAATTTTAAAATAGCTTCCTTAGACAAAATTGAAGAATTGCTAATAGAAGCATTTAACTAAAAAACCCCGACTCATAAATCAAATTCTGGACACACCACTGTACATTTAAAATAAAAGCATAAACAGCAGTGAAATTTTTTGAACTACATAACAGAGTACCTCTGACACTCAATATATATGAAGACTGTCACTTTTCTAATTGTTCAGCTCTAACTATTTAAAACACTCCAGTCGGAGTTAAGTTGAAACAAAATTCAGATAGAAAAGGAAACCTAATATTTTCCATATGCACTGTCATATTCCATCCCTTTTCTAATATTCATGTTCCATTAACATTTAGCATTGGATGAATCTAGGCTTGAAGATACAAAAGATAAAAAAAAACTAAAGTATTTTTGACTTGTTTTGGTATTTGCTATCCATGCAGTATTTGCCCAGCCAAAGCCATTTTGTTTTATGAAAAGACAGTACAAATTCTGAGGCAAATAATCAAAATCTTGATTTCTTATAATGTTGGATATAGAACTGCCACAGAAGCATACTACGTCGACAAGATTGAGATTTGCAACACTAAACACTACTACAGCTTTGATCATTTCAATGCTAGAACTTAGTGTTGGAAAATCCTACCCTCGGCGTTGAGAGTTAAAGATATCAAATGAAACTGGGAATGGAAGACCTCAGTTTACCTGCAGGCTATCTACAGCAATGGTAGTGTTAATGCATGTTTTTCTGTGTTACCCCTTAAATTAGCTCAGCCATATCACTGTCTTTACCAGAAAAAAGTTTTGCAGAGAGATAATTGTGCAAGGTGTCTTGTGAAATAAATAATTGTTCTTTATGTCTTTTTCCAATAAAGTGAGTTATATTAGACAGTTCTCATTATTTTTCTATTTTAAATGAACGTAAAACACTTTGAGTCAACTCATAAATTCTGATTAATCTGAAACATATTTTGTAATATTTGGTAGACACAGTTTCTGAAATTGGCTTTCTATATTTATGTTTCAAAAATTATGCATTATTTGAATGACATATCACAGGAAAATCAAGCAATTGCAGTTGAAAGATGGCTAACAATTTCCTATGTTATAAATACTGAGCTATAAATTCTTCCTATTCTCAACTGCAGAGAGCCATAAATACCTGGCAGTAAACAAATTTAGTAGCCCTCTAATGGGGTAACTTATTTTTCTTTGTGGTTAGGAATTTTCATTTATTAAAATGTTTAATTAGAAATGGGCCAATTCCTTATTTACATTATAAGCCTTAACTATAACTGTAATACCTACCACCTGTAGTGTGCCTGCAGCAGTGCATGTTGTCTGTTTTATATGCAAATATTGTACGTCTGTAGTGTGTCTACAAGTTTCTGTAATATACCTGTAAGTGTATGTGCTAACTAACCTTTCACAGGTGCTGCAACCAGCCTTTCCAACTCTCCAGACTTTATCATGAATCTCACAATATTTGGTGTGTGTGTGTGTTTCTTTTGATTTAAGTTGAATTTTTAGTCCAGTCTCATAATTATCGGTAGAGAACATATATACTCGTTCTAATTCCTATTGAATCTGTCTTCCATTATTTTCATTTGGGCTGGTCATCGAAGTAAGTGGTATTTCACTGTGCTTTCTGCATTAGAACTGAGGTTGCCCTGCCCCGACCCAACATGACCACCATATTCTGTTGTTCTCAGACCCACCTTTGTTTAGATCATTAAATATTTAGGGAAACAGACTGGAAACTGAATCTTGCACAATAAAGGTGAGTGCCCTAGACATTTGAGTAAAAAAAGCCAACACCCGTCTGCTCTACAAACGTATGGAATAGTTTGTCCTTATAAAGAACAATGGAAAGGCAGCGGCATTACTTTAGTAAACCTCTCTCTTGCTCCTGTGATTGTTGAACCATAAAGCAAGATTCTTTTTTGGCCTTCCCTCCAAAAAGGACTTTCCCCACTGAACACCTAAGGTGTCCAAACAAGAACTGCTCCAATGAGCTCTCCTATGAACACAGGCTGAGATTTAGGATTATTCAGACTGGAGAAAAAAAGGCTTCAAGTAGACTTTATTGCAGCTTGTCAGTACCTAAAGGGGGCCTAAAAGAAATCTGAAGAGGGACTTTTTACAAGGGCGTGTAGTGACCGGATAAGGGGGAATGGCTGTAAAGTGCAAGGTTTTGATTAGTTATTAGGGTTTTGATTAGCTATTAGGGAGAAATGCTTTACTATGAGGGTGGTGAGGTACTGGAAGATGTTTCCCAGAGAAATAGTGGATGCCCCATCCTTGGAAGTATTCAAGGCCAGGGGAGATGGGGCTTTGAGTACCCTGATCTCCAGTGGGAAGTGTTTCTGTCTACAGCAGGGGGATTGGAACTAGATGACCTTTAAGGTCCCTTCCAACCCAAACTGTTTTGTATGATTCCATGTGGTCACCCTGAATACAACTTGAATTTGGTGTCAAACCCCAGCATCTTACTGACACTTGCTTCTGGCTTGCTTTGGCAAGTGCCTTCTCAACTTTCTGTCCTCTTCAAATAGCATTCACATACTTTATTCTTTACACAAACTTCAGGGTAACATAGGACTACTCTCGCTTACAGAAGCAGATTAGGTTAAGTCATACTCTGCAAGGTTTTGATGGCCTTCCACAGGAAGAAATGGTTTAAGAAAAGGACATCTTTCTATGACTTGCTGATCTTATGAAGATGACCTCTGGTGTAGCCCATAGGCTTCTTTAATGTCAAATATAACTGAATAATACTGCAGTTTATCTCAATATGAGGAATTCTTTGGTCTCTCTCATTCTGTTTTGGGAACATATAATCTGCAGGAAAACTGCCATATTGGCAGATTAGATGTAGATTGACCCCAGATTCACTAAACATTAGATCTTACAGAGTGAGCACATAAAATCAAGCTCTTAAGGAAATGTTTTAAGTTATTTTTCTGTGTATCACCAACTGAAAGCATATTCCTTAATTAATTTTAATATTTTGTATGTAAGCATTTAGCCAGGAATATAACATTATCAGTGAGCAATGAAAAATAGACCTTATTTAGACATTTGAGTAATTTATTTTTTACCCCAATCCAGCAAGACAAGAGCAATAAAATAGAATTTTTAAACTACAGAAAAACCTGCATTAGTAATACATTGAAATATGTTCTGGATATTTAAAAAAACATAAATTATGAGAAATGGCATGAGTGCAAAATCTGATTTATATCATGTAAGAAATTTATGTGAATCAGTAAAATATGTTAAAATGTTTGGCTTTGAACTTTCTTGAGACCCAGTCATAATGACAAAACAAATGTATTTTGTATTTCTAGATAAAACTAACATCTAAATATTATGATTCCTCCACCAAATTTTATTTTAGTCTTCTACGGATTTAAAATATTTGAAAACAAAACAAAAAAAAAAAAGAAATGAGATCCCTTGAGCGTATAAGGAAGTTCAGAGGTATACTAATGAGATATGACAGTAAAGGAATTATTCTGCAGGTGCCTGGGTTTTATTGCTGAAGTCATTTGTTGGGATCAAAGAAATGATTCTGAAATGTATCTTTTCTTCAGGGAGCAATGTGAGTCTCAGAATTTGTACAGCCCTTCTTGCAGAAACATCTGCATTTTCTGCTATTTTGTTCAAGAACATATGATATCTACAATTAGATGAGTATTATCATCTTGTGTATAGTATTATGATTACATGTGCAGTCACAAGAGGTGCTTGTAGTCATAGCTATGTTAGTCATGTTAAGAGCAGAAAGTGTTTTTTGAACATATTGAAGGTGGCTATATTGACAAAAGTTTATTGTGATTTTAATAGTCTGATAAAACAAAAAACTTCACATACCATCTTTTCCTTGGATGTGTTTTTCTGGTGCTCTGAATATGAGCTCATTGTGAACATAACAAAAAAAAAAGCAAACCAAAAAAACAATTAAACCCCCCCTAAAAAAAAAGAATTAAACAAACAAACAAATAAACAAAAAGCCTACACAAAACCATAAGCCAGAGACAAGCTGAGGTGGTCCTGCATTCTTAGCTTAACTTTTTTAATAAATCAAAAGTTGAGATCAATATTCTGTTCTTTTTCTTTTTTAGTTGGACATTTTTCTAATACAAATATATGTCTCTTGATGGAGAATAAGGATTTGCTTTTTGTTTCTCTGAAGTAATAAGTGGGTTTTTTTTAATTTGTTTTTAATATCTATCTGTGAGGAATTTCACAAACTATCTAAAAAAAATCAAAATATTTGGAATGTACTGACTGTACATTCTTTTTCAAGCCAGCTGCTTTATGATGTTCCAGATTTTGAGGCTTAATATGTACCCGACAGCATTTGTGAAAATGGATTCTGCATTGACAAAATAGTTGATAGAGTAGATAGAGAGCATTTTTGTTGGTTTGAGACCATAAGCGAATTCATATTTAGTGAAGTAAGAGGGGGTAGAAAGAGAATAAAGAATGAAATGAAAGATGTTAAAAGTACAGTTTCCCTTCTATTCATAACTTATAAATTATAAATGCTAACCCATGAGAGGTTTGAAGTTGCTGGATATTATATGTGTCAGTATCGCTAAGGGCATTATTATACAGATGATAGAGTTACAACATGTAAGAAAGCTTAACCTACTATAGTTAAGACCTTGAGAGTAGAATATGACTATACAAAAGATGAAATTAGATGTTTGCAAAAGGATTAGTGGCATGCACTTTTTGACATTTGTGCATAAATATTTATCTGTAAAAAGCTAAATTTGTAGAAGTCAGCTAAGTGTCCATATTCTTAAGGAAAACGCAATACTGTTTATCTCAAAAAAGTTGACGTCGGGGTACGTAATAAATACTGACTAAGATAAAAGATAGACACAGAAAGGTATTAAAAACAAAACAAAACCAAAACTGTATTTGGCTGATTAGGACCTCATGCTGGTCTCGGACCCTGCTGGTGGGGGAGTGAGTGAGCAGCTGTGAGGTGCTTGGTTACTGACTGGGATGATACCTTGACAGACATGCCCAAGATTTCAAACTCACAACTGATTAAAGAAAAATAAATGTCGAGTAACTGAATTATTTCTTTTATGGACACAATTTAGAAGTGATGTCATCTAAGTGCTCCCACTAACGCAAGGCAAGGTCTTGCTTCATACAGCACATAGGGGAGAACCCAGAGTGCTTTCACAGAAGTCAATGAGTTATGTGTTCAATGAAACAGCTTCACTTGTGCTGTGAAATTTGAAAAAATTCCAGGACTAAATGCAGGTCTTGATGCTTACTTTTAGTGGATCTGAAACAACCAGTGTTATTCTTGCTCCTTAAAACCAAAAACTCAAAATCAAGGCTGCTGGACAGGAACTCTGTTTTCAGTCCAGTGGTATTTAATTTTAACAAAGTGGATGTCAGGTATCACAAAACAAGCTCTTGATTATTCACTGAGATACTTTCAAACTCTCTCTCAAAAACAAAGTTAATTCTTTGACATTGGTGTAATTTTCTTAGATGATGAAGTGATAATTAATTACAATATTTAAGCCTTCCATTTTCCACATAATGACATAAAGTAATCTGCTCTACACCATGAGGCCACAAAATAATTAATTTCTAATACATGGATGTGCATAGCAAGTTTGCTTCTCTCTGCTGAAGTAAACAATTTTGAATTATGCTGATAGAGTGATTCCCTCCCCTGGTAACTTAGAAAGTCTTTCTTGAATCTTGATTCAAGAGACTATCTTGTCATCACACAAAGAAGGTTTTTGTATGTGTGTCTGTAGTTCCTTAGACGTTAAAGATATAAGGCAAATAAGATAATGTCAGACAAGGGGAATTTATCTCTTCTTGGTCTCTTTTCTAGTCCCCGTCTTTATTAAGGCTGTGAATTGATTTCTCCCATTATTCTTTCTCTTTTGAAGGAGTCTTATTCATGGGCATAAGGGAGAGGGGGGTTGTGGAGGTTCATTTCTGTTTGAAAACACTGGAGATTCCTCTGATTAGGGAAGCAATATAAGGTTTGAGGTTTCTTACTTCTCTTCCTGTGGTGTAATTGTAGTTTCTACTAATTTTCATAGGATGATTTTAAAGCGCAAATATTTATCTAAATAAATTGGAGACAACTTCACAATGTATGTATGTGTAAGATTGATTCAGCATTGCTTGAATTATTTTCTTTCTTCTTGCAGTGAAAATGACTTAATTTAGATCAGGAAAAGCAGTTTAATTATTTCATACTCTGGCCGTAACTATCTGAGTTCTTAATTGCCAGAGAGAAGTAAAGTAATAAAATTAGTGATCCCTAAATGGACTGCTGTAAACACTAGAACAGTATTTATTTATTTCACCGTGATCACTTATTAAATAAAAAGCAGTGTCATTTTTTCCAAAGGACTCTTCATTCTTTTCTTTCTGTTCAGCCAACATTTCAAAGGGATGCTGTAGGGTTTAGCCTTATATTTGCTTAAGAAAAATATATCTGTCAATATGACATCTGGAAAACTGTATTTTTAGAATACAACATAAGCCGCCTGATTTTAGGTAAAACAATCTTTTCTAAATATTGAAATAATTCTCTGTTGAAGCACTGAGGTTTAGGCTAAGGGGGATGAAGTGTTGTAATTTATTTTAAGGTTAGCAAAACACAGCTTGGGCATTACACAGCTGCACCCTTAATTTAACATTAGGTTTGGGCATGCGTTTGTACCAAATAATAATCAGCAGCCCAGATAATTGTCATGATTCAAAATCTAGGAGCATACTAAATACAGGCAAATTAAATAATGCATTTATTCATTTCACAGTACAAAAGACGTAAGGAGAAAGTTCAGTGTTTTTGAAGAAAAGTTTAAGGTGCAGTTGTGAAGAAAGGTTAGCTCCCCAGTGTTGGAATTAACACTGCAGGAATCCTCTTGTCCTAGCACAGTTAGACACAGCAGGGTTTCTTGGCAAGATCTGTCTTTTAAGATATTCTCATGCAGCTCATTACACTTCCACAAATATCCATTGAAGTTCTGGATGTAGGTATTAGGTAATGTAAACTGAACACTTTGCAAAATTAGGTGTTCATCAGGATGAATGACAAAATACAATCTATGTTTTAACTGGACCATACTATATCCACAAACAGTAAAATTACTTCCACCAACTACTTTTTATCACGAACAGAAAAAATACACAGGGACAGTTAGCTGTCACAGAGTGGATAGGCTGCAGGGTAGAATCTTTCCTGTACAAAGGTATATTAGTGATGTACAACTTACTGTGGGAAAACATAATTTATTTTTCCACAAATGGCACCATAATGTGCATGATACTGAGTGATTTGAGATTTTGTTTGTTTACTTGTTTTAGGAGAGTTCTTTGCTTTTTTACTTTCTTCTTAAACAATGATTCTTCTGTGGAAGCTACTGTAATGAAAAGAACTTAAAGCAGGCTCTGAAATGGATTTCATATCTTAATATATAATAACATATTAAATAAATATTTTACTCGTAATTATAATTAGAAAATGGTAATTGAAAGTAAATATAGGTAGTGATCATACTGCCTCAACATTGTTTGGAAGGATTTACTCTTTTAAATGAATTTCATTGCTAGGTAAGTTGCTAATGATATATTGACACACTCGGAGCTATACAATTTAAATTCTAATTGTAAAATAATTTCGATGATACTGACTGAGGTGCAGCAAAATTTTCTTCTGGTGAAAAATCATGAACAGAATGCTAGACAACCCTGTACTATTATTAAAGATGTAAATGGCTTAGTAATAAAGTTCATGTTTAATGAATTCCCAGAAATTTCAGCATGGGACAATTGAAATAAGAGGTATTATTTTTATCTACCAATGAAACAGATTTATTAAATATGCGTATTAATTTTGTCCCTGTGAGTTAATTGATGTTTGCATAGTTTTCGCATTCTGTGTAGTAGTGTATCTGTAAAGATTGAAATGCCTTTTTTACATTGTTCAATCATAAGCCAAAAAACTCCTTTAAAATTCAGATATTTTTCCCTCAGATTGGATTTTTTGTATCCTCTTTTCTTCATATAATAGTTGTAGCCCCAAAAGGGTTAAGTAAATTGTACATCAGAGTGTAGTGTTATTATTTTAATGAATCAACTTAAAATAAAATAGCTACTTTTTATAGTACCTACAGTTCTATTAGGTATTGTAGAATACCTAATAAGGTATTCTACAATATTTTTATAGGAGTTTCCTAGATAAATACTAAGATTTTGTGACACTTCTTGAATTTATCAAAACCTATATCAAAACTTGCTACTAGAAAATAGTATGTTTGTATTAAATGCAAAGTGGAAAGTCAATGAGAAGTGGAAATAGATTCAACATGCAGTATGAAGCAAATTCAGAAACACTATGTTTTTTTGTACTTCTTCTATAATTGTGTCCTTCAGCCTGTTGTAATACTTCTGCTTTCTGCATCATCCCTGGAAGTGTCAAAAGCCAGGTTGGACGGGGCTTTGAGCAATGCCATCTACTGGAATATGCTCCTGTCCATAGTAGAGGGGTTAGAACTAAATGATCCTTAAGGTCCCATCCAAACCAAACCATTCTATAATTCATAGTGTTATATTCTAACTTGGTTTTTCTGATTGCAGCAATTATACCTTTGGCCCAGTTAAAAGTGGCTGTTGCTAGACAGGTATCATATGATTTCAGTTTCAGTTTACTCAGTTAGACTACATTGAGCTGGATTATTGCAACAGAAATGCCACAAAGAAATACAGATAAAGACATACAGATAAAGAGGTCAGGAAGTATTCATGAATTAGGAGTGTTTGTTTTCTTTTATTTTCCCTTTTAACACAACAAAACTCCACTTAGACATCTAGGACTAGTGCAATAAAAATAGTTTTTTTGGCTTGGAGGAATTATTTTCTTTCCTGTGTATATGAACAGGGTTTGATTGTAAGCTAAGTACATCCAGAATAGGTTTGGACTTCATTGTACACTTAGAACATGCAAGCTTTAATAAGGTGTTTAAAGCTTAAGAATATTTTTAGTGTAAAGCTTATACATAAAACTAGCATGTCCAGACTCAGGGTAGAATCAGAGAAGAGTTGAGTTTTTTGGTATTTAGGTATTGTATTTTTTCCGTATGTGCCTCTTACAAGACTGAATCTTTTCTTTTTAAAAATAAAGCTACAATTCCGAACAGTGATATAATGCATACAGAATTTGCATTTAAAAATAAAAGTTTCTCTTAAAAACAGGTTCGACTGGATGTGCAAAACTGCACGGAGAGGGAAAGGTGGTGTTCTTTTGGGGATATAACATGAATCATTCTGACTCACTTTTCAGAAAGCACTGTACATACAGAGACTTGAAGAAGAGGCATAATGTTTCAATGAGATGCCTCTTAAGGCCTGTGAAGTCTCAAGACTGATACACGCTATCTTTAGAGCAGGCAGGTAATTGTAGAGTGATGTAAGCAACTGCAAAGACCTAACATGCCTGGGCAAAGGCCCATTAACACTATGTGTGTTGCGGGGTTCCCAGGGTGCAGCAGATGAACTTAAAAGCTTAGCAGTAAAATAATTAAACTGCCAGCTACGAGGAAGTGAGTTATGGAAAAGAGATAGGATTTAATAGCCCCATGAGAAATGCAAGAAAGTTGCTAAATCATCCAAGATATTTTAGCAAGTTGGCAGATGATTTGCCCAAAGGCAGAGGCCGTTGCTGTGTAGTAGGCCTGGTGCAAGATAAAAGAACTCCAAACACGCTGTCTGCAGGCAGAGTGAAAAGGAGGTGGTTCACTGAACAGTTTAAACTAGGACTTCAGTTGGCTAGATTTTTTTTGATCGATGTCTGCGTAAGCTGTCTGAGGAACAGTAAAGGATTTGATCTCCGGAAGAGAGGTGTATAAATATTTCATGTATTTTTATGATTTATTGTTTACCTTTGTAAACTTCACATTTTTTCTTATGTTCGTGTTTTATAATATTTCTTTCACTTAAGATGAATATATTTTTATTTATACATTTCTAGTTTATACTAGTGCGGTGCAAGGCAGCATTGCATCAACTCTGACTCAGTGCTGGGAACACCTGTGAACATGTTCTGGCCATGCACAGGAGAACAAAACAAGCAAAATTACCAAAGGAGGTGGATCCATGACCACTACCTTTCAGACCTCATATTTTCTATGTACAAAGGTGCTTCAAATTCAGATGCTCAGAAATCAAGGGTAAAATTGAAATATATTGTTTTTTATCAGACTGTCTTCTGATATCATATGCTTGTCTGAAAAAAAAAAAGGCAGATAGAATTCATCAGGTTTTATTTATGTACTTTGACAAACAGTGATGTTTCCACAAAACACTGTAGCAGGCTGGGTTATAGAATTCTGTGAAACATGTAGTTAATTTGATACCAAAATATTTCTAAGCTTAATAGAAGTAAAAATCAAATTTTGAACTTTAGTAGATTATTTTTAAAAATTAACAAACCCGTTGCCATAATTGTGTGCATTGGATCTAGAAGAACCACATCATGATGTACATTACAGTGTATACAAACTTGTTCTCTAAAGGTCCCTTTAACATTTACTTTTCTTGTTAAATTAGAAAGGCACAATTACTATTTGATTTTTTTTTTTGCTTTAAACCCCTGTTTCATTATACAATATCTACCATTTATTTGAAATAAAATTTCCCACCACAGTAACACCAAAATAGTTACTAAACTAATAGATTAAAGAAGCAGGAGATTTTTGTTTCTTGAAGATTCTTTGTAGAGATTAGTGCTAATTTAACCAGAACTTCTGTATATAAACTATTTCTGAATTCCCTAGAGGTGTAGAGCATTGTTTGCGTAGCAACCTTGTCTGTAGCATTAATCCAAATTATTTTTTTATAGTTATTCCTGCAGCCTAGGAAAATGTTTTCTGTTTGTAAGTCTATTCCCTACAGCAATTATATTTTCTTTCTCTATATTTTCCCTTTAAACATAAGCTCGGTGTGTTCTAAATAGTTCTTTTTGAACTGATTATCACATTTATATCCAAAATTAAATTCCTTCACTAAAAACATTATTTGAACTTAGGTGAAAATCTGAAAAATTTCATATTTCTCTCCTGAATAATAGCATAAATGTAGAGTTATCAGATGACTTTTGATTGCACTGACATGCAAACAATTTCATGACGCAACACCAGGAGAACAAAATCTATTGGTGTGAAGTAAAGATAGGTGTGGGGAAAAGTGCTCTTGTTCACATTAAAGAGTGCCTTGAACTTTTATTTCAGTTTTATATTCCATCATCCAGAAAACTTTGACTTCTCTTTTGATGTACTACTTGTTGGGATTTTTCTTTGACAGGTTTCTCCAATAATGAAATTTAGCCTCCAGCTTGATGTACACAGTGCTATGGTTCAACAGATGCACTAACTTAAGTATTGCTTGGGCTTTGTCTTGTTCAGGCAACTTCACCTCCCTATTCCAGAGGCTTTCCAAACCTTATGCTTATGCTATCTGAAACATTCCTTGGACCTTTAAAAGAAATTTGTGTGCAAGTACAATAGCAGCCAGTTATCTTACTGAGAGGATTTTTAGGTTTTTTGGTTGGTTTTTGGTTTTCTTTAAAGATCTGGTGTGATCAGGAAAGGAGGAAAAGTATCTTAAACTGTTTGTTCCAGGAGAATCATACTACTAAGTTTATCTTGTTTATGTGGCCCTGGAATAGATCAGAAATATCACAAGCAAAAAAACCCATACTTAAACCCAAGTGTTACTTTTTCCAGCAATGCTTTTTGAAGTTGTAGACAATGTTTTTTTCAGTGTGATTGTTTCAGCTGCACTTACTTACTTTGCCCTTTGACTGACTACCACTGTTAGAGACACTAGTAAAAAGAAACCCTTTCATTTCTGAGAACAGATGGATGCCAATTTCATTTGTCTTTTGCACCAACTGACAAAGTGAGGAAATTATTATTTTTATTGCCTTGTTTTCATTTCTGCAGGGTAAGCTCTAATTGCAAATTTTTAAGCTTGCATTGAGTTTTCTGCTAAGCTAAGAGATCTTATGTGGGTCTTATTTCTAGCTGATATCCACTGGTCAAACCTATTAAGGTATGATTCTGTCTCTGAAATACAAAACTATTTGCATAGTGTAAAAAAATTTTATTCCCATGCGAATATTCAGTGGGGGCAATATTCTTTTGCTTCCCTGTCCTTTATTTCATTCACTACTTTCAAATTCTGTGTGTAAACTGTGTGCAGCATATTCAACTAGAAACTATTGAATTTCTGGTTCATCTTGTGTGGACTTATGATTTCACTCTGATAGGAAAAAATTATTGGTTTATTTTGTAATTTGGGAGAAAGACTGGTGGCAGTCTATTGTATCTAAATGGTCAGAGCTTTAGGCTTGCTTGATACACTCCCTTTTGTTCAAAATCATGTTTGAATGGCAGGCAAATGTGACACAAAAACATTCAACAAAGCATTTTTGAAAAATAGTTGTAGGAGCTGATAATCATTTAATTTGCATAATTTGCATAATCATTTAATAGAAGAAAATTTAGTGTACTAGTATATAAAAATAAGCTTAAGGAGTTTAAATTCTACATAAACATAAGTTGTAAAAAGATTTAACAACTTTTTTCCTTATTATGTACTTACAAAAAGTTATTTTTTACTGTTTCCGGACATTGTAAAAAGAGTTAACAACTTTTTTCCTTATTATGTACTTACAAAAAGTTATTTTTTACTGTTTCCGTAACTTTTTAGATGATGCATTGCCATCAGGATTAATTTCAAATATAAAATGTGGCATAGTGCTATTTATAGAAACATTTTTCCAGCAGTAGAACTTTGCATGTGATCAGTCTGGGGAGAAGGTCCAAATATGTCTTTATATGGTTGTGGTTCATTCCAATATAATTGATGAAGGGGCTTATAATTCTAGATATTAATATAAAGACTTATACCTTATTTAAAAAAAAAAAAGTTTATTTTTTTACCTGACTTTCTCAACTCTAAATTCTTTGTCCAATCTCTCATGGTCTGGCTCTGACGCACTATCTTTAACCTTATTCACTGCTTGGGTTTTAAACTGTGCAATAATTCTCAGAAAATAAACGGGCTCAGTTTTTCTAATCTTGCCTGCACAGTCTGACAGAGCTTTTGCCTCCTGATCTGTCCAGTTACTTTCTGTTGTGTATTTTTACAAATACCAGAAAAAAAGTTTTTAATCCCTGTCTTCTCATAAGTCTTTCAAAGTCTTTTTCCCTCTCCCATATTCCCTCTCCACCTGCTCTCAATTGTATTGTTATTCTATCTCAGTTTTGTTCAGTCTTGAATCCTCCAGAGTCTAATGCTGGAATATGTTTCTGATATACAGATAATGTACTAGTCTAACACATAATTCTCCTATCATCAGTCTATTCCATACTTTGAAGTTCCCTGGCATTCATTTAGAACTAATGAGAAAAAATAATAACAAAATTATTAAATATTATCAGTGAAAGGATTGGCACACAGATAATAAGTGTTTCTAGTGCCTAAGATAATAAAAATGCTTTGATTGGCTCACTCTCTTTGTTCAAGTGATTCCTGGAAGAGAAGCATAACAGCATGGTTTTCATGGAGTTGAGAATCAATGTCAATCCACAACTTTTGTAATTGCAGTCGGAACAATTTATTTGAGGAAATTTTTGCACTGATAGATATTAAATATCCATAAGAAATTTTTTAATGGTTTTTGCAAATAAATAAAGACCTCTGGCTTTCATGTTGTGAAAATGATGCCCAAAATATGTGTGTTGTGATATTAACTGAAAATGTTGAGTAATCCAAATGCTATTCTGTCTGGTCTAGTCCAGTTCCTAACCTCTGATGAAACATGCAGCACTTCAGAAAATAACTTCCTCTCTCATAGCACATTTATTGCTTCAGTCTCATGCAATGCTATCCAATTCTCAAAAAATATCTTATACCTGGAGACTAAAATATACACATTCGTATCAATATATCAATGTAAGGAGAAAGACGTGATAAACATGATCACCTGTACTGTAGTCAATAATTCATTTATGACAAACATCACTCCAAACTGCATCTAATATAGGTCACTTAAAAAAGCCTCTCCTGAGAAATGCTTTTGAATATTTCAGTGATGATGACTAAGCTATATTTATGACAAAGGAGAGTTTAAACCTGAAATTTTAAACAGAGTTCAGGAACAGGTGCATACAGGCTGTCTGTGATTTAGTAGCTGCACATTTTAAAAGTGTCTGTAAATTACTGCTAGGTCTGCCAAACTGTATCTTGATGGATAAAGGATTTCTTCTCCCCAGTACTGTATACACTTGTGGGAGCTTGTTTAGGATGTATGTTTTACTTTGAAGATAATAATAGAATAATATTTTAGAAAATATTGTGGTCTTAGTAATGAGAAAACAAGACAGCCATATCTATCTCTATTGACTTCTAGAATATTGTGTATATGGAGATGTGCAAGTAAAGAAGGAGTAGAGAAGAAACATCTGAAGAATACTTTGTGGTTCAAGCAAATCTTACAGTAACTTTTCCACTCGCATGCAAGCCATGTTAATGGACCAGTAAGACAAATGATGTTTTTCCAATATTGAGCTCAATTACCTCGTTATAACCAGTGTATGTCCAAAGATATGTTGATAAATATTCCGCATGAGAAATTAATTTTCTGCATGAGAAACAACAAAAGAAATATTTTCTTGAAAGACTGTCATTTTTAGCTGATACACCATGATTTAACATACCATTTCAACCTTTCTCTTGGAATTTTGTTTATGTTGCTTTTCTCTTCATTTATCTTTTCTTTTTGCCTTTTTTACCCACTTTAGAATGTATGTTTGAATTTTGATTTTTTTTTATTTTGAATTTTTTGGTGCAGAGAAGATACAAGGACACGATGCGTGCCCTTCCTTGTGTTTTAACTGGAGGCAGGCATGTTTCCTGGCCTCTTAATTGAATTCAGTATGCCAATTAGGACACACCTGCACTGGATACAGATAAAATGAATTAAGAAAGAACAGTTAGATTGCACTTCTTCACAGACTTTTTGAAGAGCATCATCTTTAGTGCTGCCTCATCATCTCTTGCTAAGTAGAATGTAGTCGTAATTAGTGCTGTATGTAGCTGGGACAATGTGAGTTGAGTAAAATGGGACAGTCAGTGAGACACCTGATAGAATAAACTATTCCTAAACCATAGGAAAAGGGAGTAGAGGCTTCCTTTCTTATGCAGAGACTTGGATAAAATTTATGTGCTGTGGGGGAAGTGATATTGGATAATGATGGAAATAGCAAGAAAAAGTAGCTGGTCAAAGCAAATATGTAACACTCACTCTCCAGTTTGTTGCCTTCGCTGAGGCGTGGCGACCTGGTTCAGGAACGGCAGGGCAGCCAACCCCAGACCGCTCGGGCCATAAGCTCACAGACACCAATATAGTGGATGGCAAATGACGTTTATTAATAAGTTGCACGGGATTTTATAACTTGGGTTCCTGCATCACTTCC
>VZRF01007217.1:0-56606 GCA_013396875.1 Vireo altiloquus
CCATGCCCTCCTTGGCCTTTCGGAAGAAGATGTCGTCGGTGCTCTCAGAAGCATCACCTAGAGGGCAGGAGAGGTGACATCAGGTTCTGCACTGCCAGCCAGGCCTGGGCCATGCAACACTGCTCCAGGCACACAAAAAGAAGGAGCTGCTGGGCAGAGGATGCAGAACTGGACAGAGCCCTGCGGGCTCTGAGTGGGCACTGGGCTGAGTTGTGCTGGAAAACTCAACCAAAGCACCCCTCGTACCTATCTGCACCCAAACACCTTGGTACTGAGGCAGGTCCCCCAGGGAACACTGGTAGCCTGAGCACTATCTCCCTGCTCCTGCCCAGGCCACAATGCCCTTTGCTCCAGGGGCAGCTCTGGGTGCCTGCTCCAGATCCAGCTCTTGCCCTTTCCTGAGGGCAGTATCCCCTCCAGCCCTGCACCCTGAATCACTGCACGCTCTCCTCATCACGGGCAGGCTGTGCTCACCTGTCACCTGGAGCTGCTGGCGCAGGAGCAGCAGCCGGTGTGTGTCCTCCTCGGCCTCCAGCACGTGGGCATCGAAGGGCAGCTCGTTGGGGCCCAGCAGCCGGGGGCTGTACTTGCCCGCGTCGTAGTCATCCAGGCTCTGCTGGATCAGATCCTCCTCCATCAGCATGGCCTCCCTCTCTACCTCTCCCTTGGCCTCTGTGTCCTGCTCTGCCTCTGGCTCTGAGGATGGTCCTGGCTGTGCCTCAAGGCTCTCCTTAGCATCCAGCCTGGATGGAAGGGAGAAGAGAGGACTGGGACGGGGATGGTACCCTCGTTCTCTGCTCACCTGAGCTCTGCCTCGGGAAGGGTGGGGGCACAAGGCTGTCTTTCTGCCTGGGGTGCCCCAGGGACAGGCCCAGGTAGCTGCTCACCTGTCACTGGGGGAGGCTGGCTCCCGCTTGATGATGGGGAAGAGCGGCTCACTCTCCACACCCTGCTCCTGCTTCAGCTTGTACAGCTTCTGACGCAGCACGTCCTGGTGCCGCTCCCGCAACCTGAGACAGGAGAGGAGCTGTTGGGTCCCATCCAGCAGAGCCACCTCACTCCCACTGCCCAAAGCTGTGACACCTGCCTCCATGGGCAGAAACCTGATGGGCTTGGATGGCTTTGGGCTTAATAAGCCCCAGTTCAGTTCCCTCTTGGAGATTTCACTAAACACCACCACTGCAAAAGGGACTATGTGTCCATCCCCGCTCCTCTCTTGGAAATCAGCCATCTCAGAAAAGATAGAACACCATCCCCCATTCCCTCCACCAGCTGGGTTTGTGCCTCCCCAGCTCTGCTCACAGCAGGGTCTGCACTGCCCCCACTCTGCTCTCACCTGGCCCGAGCCATGTAAGCTTTCAGCTGCTGCAGGAGGCTCTCCCAGTACCCGATGTCCAGGTTGGGCCCTCCTGCCCGGATCTTGCTCTCGATGCCCTGGTACAGAGCTTGCAGCTGGTTGTATGTCTTCCCCTTGAACACAGACTGCACATCTGAGCTGACTGAGGCATTGACGCCGTCCCGACGCTCCCCTGGACAGGTGAGGGCAGTTGGTCACTCTCCAGGCTGCACTCCAGTTGCACTCATCCCAGTTCTCCCAAGAGCAGGAGGCTGGACCCCAGCCAGAGACAGCTGCCGGACCCACAGCCTCCATCCAGCAGGTCCGAGAGAGCTCCTCTGAGCCTGAGCACACGTGGCAGACCCTGCACCCTACGTCACCCACCGCTCACAGTGCCCGACACCCACACCAGGCTCTGCTCTCCTGCTCACCTGGTCCTCCTTTCCCAGAGGCCTCCAGCTTGCGGAGCTTGGCTATCTCATCCTCCGTGATGATGGTCATGTCCCTCCAGAAGTCCATGTTCTTCCCTTGCTCCAGCTCCATGTACACCTGCAGGCAGGAGTCAAACCGGACATCAGGCACCTGCTCCACACCAATCAGAAAGCAGAGCTGGTAAAGAAGCCCTGAGCCCAGGCAGAGGGGCAGCAGAGCAGGCACCTGGATGTCCTCCACCAGGTCCTCCATGTCAGAGACGGTCAAGCCGTTCAGGAAGGTGTAGGGCTCATGCATCTCCACGGCCAGGTCATCGTCCTCTGCACTGATGTACTTGGCCAGAAGATCAATGGGTTTTGCCCTCCCATCCCGAATCCGGATCTTAGATCTGATGAAGGGAGAGGAGCAGAGTGACAGTGGGGGATACAGAGCAGTGCCATCCTCTGCTCCCTGCCAGGCCCGGCTCTGAGCAGCTGCACTTACCGCAGCTTGGCCTGCTGCAGGTGGAAGTTGTCCTCCTGCTCCTCCCAGGTTTTGAAGTGCTCTGCCTCCTTCTCCCGCTGCAGCATCTCCAGCTCCTGCTCCCGCATGGCTTTTTCCCGCTCCCGCTCCAGGCGCAGTTGCTTCACCTGCCCAGGGTAAGAGAGCTATGAGGCCACTGGGGATGGGCCACTGTGCAGACACCATGGACACCTGCTTGAGGACACAGCCATGACCTGTCCCTGAGTTGCCTTGGCTCCTGCCATCAGCCCAAGCTCCTGGAGAGCTGGGAGCCAGCGGGACCAGGTTGCCTGGGCTCACTGCCAGCCTTGTGGGGGACAGGGGACACAGGCTCAACTGACTGCCTCAGTGTCGTGACCTGGCATTGTCCTCCTCAGCACCTCCTGAGCTCCTGGCCTCAACCCCAAGGGAAAAGGTTTCTCATTCTGGAAGAGCAGAAACCAGGGTTCTGTGGGCCCCACAATCCTACACACTGGACACGCCCAGGAGAAGAAAATGGAAACTTCCCAGTGAGGGATGGAAAGAACCAGGCTGTAGACAGGGCTCTCTGTCAGACAGTGACATGGAGAGGATATCTTATCCCACCTTCTGCAGCTCCAGGCGATTGTCCTCCTGGATTCGCTTGTTCCTCTCCTTCAGGTCCTTCTCGTCCAGATGGCTGATCCCTTTCTTTTCCAGTGCCTTAAACAGAACAGCCAAGGGAAGCTGTGGAACCCAAGAACCTCCACAGCCCTTCGCTGGCCAGCAAATGTTACTACATTCACCCGTTTCTGCTGCTCCAGTGAGCTCTGATCCTGTTGAAGGTCCCTAAATCACTCAAACCTTGTTCCTGAAGCTCCTCAGCACACCCAGACTCAGCCCACATAGCCCACCTGGCCTGGTGAGGCAAATGCCAGCACAACAGTATCATGGAAAGGTTTGGGTTAGAAGGGACCTTAAAGATCATCTTGTTCCACCTCCTGTGACAGCAGGGACACCTTCCACTATCCCAGGTTGCTCTGAGAGCTGTCCAGCCTGGCCTTCGACACTTCCAGGGATCCAGGGGCAGCCACAGCTGCTCTGGGCACCCTGTGCCAGGGCCTCCTCACCCTCACAACCAAGAATTCCTTCCCCATCTAACCCTGCCCTCTGGCAGTGGGCAGCCATTCCCCTTGTCCTGCCCCTCTGGGTCCTTGTCAAGTCCCTTTCCAGCTCTCCTGGAGCCTTTGTAGTGGAAGGAGCTCTAAGATCTCCCCAGAGCCTCCTCTTTTCCACAGAACCTTCTCTTCTCCCTAACCCTAACCCTGAACACCCCCAGCTTCCTGTCATTCCTAGAGTAGAAGTGCAGCATTCCCGTTACCATCTCCGTATTGCTGACCCAGTAAATGCTGCCCAGCACTCAGCCTGCACCTCCCAAAAGCTTCAAGACCCTCTCCTGCCCTCTCGACCCATCTCCTTATCCCACCTCCCTGGCTACAGTAAATGCTGCCCAGCACTCAGCCTGCACCTCCCAAAAGCTTCAAGACCCTCTCCTGCCCTCTCGACCCATCTCCTTATCCCACCTCCCTGGCTACAGACACCACCTCAGGCACAAATCACCCAGACTCCCCCTGCCTGTTCCATTTGGCTGCAGGGACACGGCAGAGCTCACCTTGCTCCAGATGAATGTGCCCAGAAGGTTGTTGTCCCCGAAGGGGTTGTCGGTGTTGGTGTAGCCCATGTACCCCTCACCCCAGCCCATCTTCTCTCGCTTCTTCCTCTCCTTGGCCTCCTTCTTGGCCAACCTCCGCGCACGCTTCTCCTCGGGCGTCTCCAAGGCCTTCAGCAGAGCCGCCTGTTTCTTCTTCTCCTCCCTCAGCCTCAGCCGCTCCTGCAGGCTCAGCTGCTGCCCCGGCTCCTCCCGGCCCCGGGGCCGTGGCGGGGAGGGGGAGCTGACGGAGGACACGGAGGACTTGGATCCATCCCTCCTGCGGCGCCGTTCCCGGCTCCGCGCTGCCCTGTCCCGTCCGCGCTCCGGGCTGGAGCCAGAGGAGCGGCCCCGGGACCGCGAGCGCTGTTTCCTCCGGTCCTTACGGTGCCGGTCGCGGCTGCTGCTCCTTTTCTTCTTTTTCCATTTCTGTCTCTCGCCGCCGGAGTCCGAGCTGGGGGAGGCACAGCCGGGCTTCAGCAGGAGAAGGCCACGGCCGTGCCGGGCACGGAGCGTCTCCCCGCCACAGGTGAGGCCGGCTCAGGCCCGGCGCCACCGGCAGCGCCGAGAGAGCGAAGGGTACCTGCACTCCGCACTCCTAATCGCCCCGGGCCGGCGTCAGGAGCAGCACTTGGGACCGACGGCCCGGCCCCACTCCTCCGTCCCCCGGCCTTGCCCGAGCTTGGCGGGACCGAACACGCCCTCCGTTCCCCTCCTGGCCCGGGGGTGGGGACAGCGGCCGGTCCGGGCCGCGCGGGCCCCGGTACACTAGCCCCGCTCCCCCGGGCCCGTTTCCCCACAGACACGGTGCTGCCGCTCCGGGCCAGCTGCCCACTCACCCCGAGCTCGGCTCCCGGCGTCGGCCCCGACTCCGGCTCTTGCTCCGGCTGCGGTGCCGCCGCCCGCGGCTCCCGGACCGCGAGCGCCCCCGATCCCGCTCCCTTTCTCGATCCCGGTCCCGCTCCTTTTCCCGGTCCCGGTCCCTTTCCCGCTCGGAGCGGCCGCCCCGGGCCGGGCTGCGCGACCCGGAGCCCATTGGCAGCGGCGGCTCCGCCCCGGGGCCTCGCGGGGCCTCGCGGGGCCTCAGCACACCAGGCTGCCCCGACGTCCGCCNGGGCCGTGCCCCGTTCCCCTCAGCGGGCCGTGCACCGCGCGGCGCGCACAGAGGAGGCGGAGAGCCCGGAGAGCACAGCACAGACTGCAGAACGCTTTATCAGAGCGGGGTACAGATCTCTGGAAAAGGGGCTCCCCGGAGAAGGAGGGGAAAAACCCTCAAAACAACCGAGGGGAAAAAAAAAAAAAAGCGCCCAGGCCTCGAGCCCCCGGAACAGAGACGGGATAACACCCCAACATCGGCGCCCCTTCCCCGTGCATTCGGCACACGGTGCACGCGCAGCGCGGACACGGACGTGCGTGGGAACAGCGACATCCATGGGGACATCCACCGAGACACGCGTGGGAACAGGGACAGCCACCAGGACAGACTTGGCACGTGTAGACATGGACAGAAAAAAACCCTCAGACATGGCCCAAGACGCCTCAGCCCTGGCTTTCTCCTTGTCCATTCTGGAAGCGCTGGAGCAGTGGCTGGGAATGAGAAGGGGAATGCGGGGAGCGATGGTGCCCTGCAAACGCCTCTGCCTTGGACCAAGACCTATGAGTGCTCTGCCTTCACTAAAAAACTCCCCAAAGTGCAATTCCGGCACACGTGGCCAGAGAGGCAGCGGCAGCCAAAAGCTGCACCCCCCTCTGTGCATGTTGAGGGTCTCTCTACGAGCTCCTGGGTTTGCCTCAGAGCCTTTACAGGAGCCTGAGTGCAAACTCAATGACAGAGATGCCCATTTTCTCCTGCCAGCCCCTTACCTGGCAGGGAGAGCTCACTTGCAGCCCCAGGCACCAGGCAATGGCCAGAGCATGTCCCACAGAGCCTGAGATCCTGGCTGGGATGACAGGGATGAAGGACAGCAGTGGCACAAGGCCTGTGTGGGAAGGGGTTGTCCTGCAAGGTCAAATCTCAGAGTACAAGACCCATGGTGCCTCCTTTAATGATGGACAGCCTGGACAGCACCTTCTGGGTCACTCGAGAGAGCCCAGCAGAGAACAGCAACTCAAGTCCAGAATGAGCTGGACGAAGTGCAGCTGGGGGAACATTCAGACCAAGGATGCTCTTTCCCATAGGCAAGTGCTGTTCCTGCCCAGGCAGCGCCGGCAGTGCCTGTGATGTGCTCCAGAGCTTCTGCTGCTCCCCTGCAGTGCCATGCAGAGGGGGGCCAAGAATAAGCTGTAAAATTCAAGGTCCTTTCAGCCTATGTAGGAAGCAGAGGCTGAACAGTTCCCAGGCACTGAGGTGCTGGGACAGGAGGTGACATGGCAGGGACTGTGCCAGCCTGTATAGGGGCAGTTTCCATTTTAGATCAGCATCTCCCCACAGGGAGGTTCCTCCTTGTCCCCTTTACAAAACTGTTCTAAGCCTTTGCCTGTCCTCTTACAGGACCACCCCCACCTGTCCAGACCTGCTCTGAAGGGTTTAGCATTACAGAACTGCACAAGGATCATCTCAAAAAGGGAAGACAATTCTTTGAGTGAACATGCTGCAGGAGCTCTGGGTTCACCACCCCTCTCAGGACCCAAGCACAGCTCCAGCTCACAAAGCTCATTCTCTGGGACACTCCCTGCACAGAGGTCAAGCAGCTTCAGAGACCCCCAGAAATTTGGGAAAGGAATAGAATCTCCATCAGTGATGCTTAAACCATCTCAAAAAAGATGCTTGATTTCAGGTGGCTGGAAAATCCTGATGAGGCCAAACACTTCAGCCCCTGACCGAGGTGGTCCCAGGGCAAGGGCCTGAGTCAGAACAGCTCAAGCCCACTCTGGTTCCCCCCGAGAGCCCCCTCCTCCAGCAAAGCACCCAACAGCAGCACCTGCAGCAGGGATGTGGCTCCCTCTGGCTGTTCTACACACACTGCTGGAGGAAAAATAGGTTGCATTTTTAGCTTTTTGAAGCCCCTCACATTGAGCCCAAAGGCAGGTGAGGCTGTAGGTATAGCACAGCTCCCATTCCCCTCCAAGTGCTGAGCCCCCCCCAGCCTGCAGACCCCCCTGGGTGGCACAGGAAGGTGGGATGGGGCAGGAGCTGCAGCTGGGAGAACAAGCTGCCAAGCAATGACGGAAAGGGGAGAGTTTCTTGAGAGACTTTTGATAGACTATTTGGTAAATACATGGATACATGAACAGCAGCAACTTGCACAATCCCCAGACTGTGCTCCCAAGAAGCACAACTCACAGCCTTCTACATCCACAGGCAGGGAAGGGAAGTCCAGGTCCTGTATTCCAGGCAAGAAAAAACCATCAATTCATGAAAATTCTCATTAAGTTCAGCACAGTACAGAAGGAAGAGCTTCCCATCAGCCCAGCTACCTCCTGGGACCCAACATAACCGCTCCTGAGTGCTGCTGTGAAGACAGATTGTGGGGACTGAGGCCTGAGAGCAGGGTCCCACTTCCCTCCCCCTCTACACAGAATCCCAAGGACAGTGAAGATTGTAAAGTGAATAAAGAGATTTCAACCCTCTTTCTCAAGTGAGGTTCATAAAGCACACGAACAAGACCTGTCTCCCTCTGGTCTAAAGGATTTCCTGTTTTCTCTCTGGGAGATGAGGATGGGATTGCTGGATTCCAGACAATGCTATGATATGTGTCCTGCTGATGGATGAGCCTGAACACTACCCCGGGACACCAAATTCTCTCACCTACAGCCTGCAGCCCTTGCAAAGCAAACCCTCTCAGACACCCGCAGCAGGGATTTCCACCAGCAGACGAGACCCCAAGCAACACCCCAGTCACCCAGCTTTCTGTCCAAGAGTCCGTGAGCACAGCAGCGCTGGCACAATTCCATGGCAAAGCCAGGCTCCCATTCCTGCCTCCAGCGTGTGGACGTGCCCTTCTCTCCCTGCCTGCCCTGAGGGGCGGAGGGGACATGTGAACCCAGTGTCCGTGACCCCAGGGTACACCCACGAGCATGTGAGGGGCTGAGTGGCTCCAGGAGGATGCAGGGTCTGGACAAGCCTCACGTGGGCTGGGCAGAGCAGGGAACTCGCCCTCCAACGCAGCCGGGCTTGGCAGGTGCCCGGTTCCCATGTGTCCATGCCCGCGGGGCCGGAGCAGGCGGCGGCCGGTCGGATGAAGTGTGGACTCCAAGCACAGAGGGAGGGTGGTGCAGCAGTGCAGCACAGGGTGAAGGTGGAGCCCATCACAACTTCGGGGAGAGCCGAGGAGTCCACGTCACTGTCGCCAGGATCTGTGTGCTGCCCCGCAGTGTTACAGACAGGAGAAGTCACTAGAGAGTTTGGATCCAAGTGAATTGGCATGGCTACTTTGGACTATGGTAACATGGGAGCGATTCTATTCCATGACCTTTAATAAATTTCATTTTCATAGCACCTTTCATCCCAGGGTTTAAGTGCTGTAACAGAAGCAGGTACTGTGCACCCATTAGCACAGGGGAAACCGAGGCACAGAATGGTTTAGTGACTCGCCTTGGGCCACTTGGAAAAACCGTGGCAGAATCTGGACAGCCTTAAACCTCCTGACTCCCTCAGTGGGTCAGACCACACTGCTGCCTCACATGAAGCCACTCCGGTCCCTGCCCTCCCCAGCAACGTGCTCCTACCCATTCTTCAGTGAGGTCTCATGCTCCTTTTTGATGCACAAATACATGACCCAAAAAAAAAAAAAAAAAAAAAAAAGAAAAAAAAAAAAAGTGCAGTAAACTAAATGTTTAAAAAAGCACATTTGTGCTGTCTCTGTGCAAAGATAAAAGAAATAAATACATGATTAAAAAATTAAAAAGGTTCACAGTATCACACATGGATAGGTAGCTACGGTAGTGCACGTCTGGAAAACACTGTTACTACCCAGGATTCTCTACATCCAGCTGGAATTCTCTGCTGGGAGCTGCGGGTGAACGGGTGGTTTCTTTGCTGCCCACGTCTGGGGTAAGTAGAAATACATGGTTATAGTTTTGCTCCATTCTGAAACGCAGTGCCCGGGATCCTGCAGTGCAGCAATACTGGTGTCAGCAAGCTCTTCCCCATCCCACTGGAATGGCTGCATCAACGAAAAGGGAACACATCGACCTGCAGAGGGAATCGCTGCTCTCTGGGACTTCTGTGTCTGCATAGAGATTACTGCAAGAGGCAGAGAGAGAACACAGTCACAGAATAATGGAATCATTAAGGTGGGAAAAGACCTCCAGGATCATCAATTCCAACCATCAGCCCAGCGCCACCACCATGTTTACCACTGACCCATGTCCCCAGGTGCCACACTCACACGTTGTTTGAATACTTCTGGGGACAGTGACTCCACCACTGCCCTGGGCAGTCTGTTCCAATACCTGACAACCCTTTCAGTGAAGAAATTTTACCAAATATCCAACCTAAACCTCCCCTAGCACAGTTTGAGGCTGTTTCTCTTGTCCTGTCCTTTGCTCCCTGGGAGCAGATCCCAACCCCTACCTGGCTGCACCCTCCTGTCAGGGAGTTGTGGAGAGCGAGGTCTCCCTTGAACCTCCTTTTCTCCAGGCTGAGACCCCCCCCAGCTGCTCCTCATTGCACTTGTGTTCCAGCCCCTTCCCCAGCTCTACTCCCTTCTCTGGACACGCTCCAGCCTCTCAATGTCTCTCTGGTCATGAGGGGAAAGAGAATCAACCCCTGAGCACCAGTGCCCACATCAGTCAGATCTGCATTCCGCCAACTTCCCAGCACAACCAGAGAGGCTGTTCTGCATCCTCCAACAAAAGCTGGAAAACCTGAGCTCCTCAAAGCCTTCCCTGCACCAAACAACTGGGAATAAGCCACAGCCCTTGCGGAGCAGGCCAGGGCTCTGCCAGCACAGAGCTGACCTGAGAGGCAGCCGGGCTGGAGCCCCACACTGCCAGAGGCCAAGCTGAACTTGCAGAGGGAGCACAAACTCTGACCTCGACCCACCAGGCACCCGGCACACGGCTGTTGGACACTTACTGTATCGCTCTCCTCATCGGAGACAGAGTGGAGCTGAGCGCTATAGTGGAGCGGGGAGTAAACCCAACTCCTCTCGTCTGTCGGCTGCCAAAGTGGCCAGAGACGGCAGGGAGAATGCAGGGAGAGCAGCAGCAGAGCAGGGAGCAAAGGAGAGAAGAGGAAAAAGTAAAAGGAGAAAATAAAAAGAGTAGGAAACAATACAGTAAGAACAGCTGTCCACCTGGACGGAGAGCACTGAGCCCAGAGCCAGCTCTCAGCATGGGAGCCCTCCTCATCCTCAGCACGTACCTGCTCCCTGCCAGCCGGGACACGGGACCTGCGCCAGCTGCAGTGGGGGTGACACAACCTCTCCTCTTGTAGGGACAGAGTTTTAGAGATTTTGAGATGTCAGGGAAACTTCAGCTCCCTGCCATGGCATCACCCCGGCTCCAGAGAAACTGAGAGACTTGGGAAGTGACTTACCTAAGAGCAGTGACAGCTCTGGGTTCCTGCTACCCACTACCAGCTCTCACCCTCCCATTTCCAGAGCCCTGTACAGGGAAACTGGATTTGTTTGCTGTGCCTTCCTCCTTCTCTGCAGAAGGCAGCGGAGCTGGGGTGAGACCATGGCGGATGGTGGCCACAGAAAGGAAACAGTTATTGCTGAGATCTTGGGGACAGTGGAGTGATGGGAACAAGTACAACACAGGAGGCAAAACACAACTGAACCCTGGAAAGAATGAGAGGAAGGAGGTGTGCCTTGAGGGACAGTTATCACAGCACTGGGCATTGGTGTGAGAAGACACACTGCTGCTGACACAGCACAGATTCAAGGGCTGGTCTCTGATTCCAGGGTTCCCAGCGGCCATTTACATTGCAAACAGGCTCTTTTGTCTCCAGGAGAGCTCCCACAGAGAGGAAACTTCCCCCTTTGACCAGCCTGGCATTTGCAAAGGAAGAGAAACAGAACTGGGTGCTTGGAAGAAGCCTGGGGTGTTCCCAGCCCAGGAACTGAGTGTGACAGTCTACAATGTACAAGGAACTACAAGAAGCCAGAGAAGCTTTGAAGCACTGGGCTCCACATGCTGAACCCTCCAGTAACTGCAGCTCCATTAGTAGAGACCACTGGGAGGAAGGAGGGTTGAGAAACTCCTGTCTGGAGCTTCTCTCAGGGCTGTCACAGGTACAGGAAAGCTCCCCACCACATCAAGCTTGTCGCACATCCTCTTTTTCATCCATCCTGACTGAACCACATGCTCCAGCCAGTGTCTTTCAGAGCCTTTTAGGAGCTTGGATGCATGCGGGGAGCTGCGGGAGATAAAGGAACAATCCAGTGCTTGGCACTACCCCTGCCAGTGCCTGAACAGGCAAACCCAGCTGAGGGGCAGGAGGAGCTACAGGAGGAGCTGCCTGTTCGCCCACAGAGGTGCAGCACCTTCCTCATGCCATCAGCCACTGCCAGGGGCACATTCCTGCCCCTGCTTCCCCATGCACTCTGCCCAGTACCCAAATGGGAGCACCAGGCTGCACCAGCACTTGTGCAAGGCTCTGCCAGCACCCCCTAGGGACAGCAGCTCTCCCAAAGCCCGAGAAGGGAAATGCTGAACTCCAGAAGAGTCTCGCCTCTAGATTCAGCCCCCAAAAGCTCAAATACCTTCCTGCATCTTTTGGAAAGGAAAATCCTCCCTGCTCACAGAACATCTTCAGTGAGGAGGGACCACACTGGTGATGCTGAGAAGGGCTGGAAAACTGAAACCAGCCCTAAGTCGGCACCAGCTCGTGCCTCATTTGGTTTATGAGTTGCTCCCCACATGCCAAAACAGTTCTGTTTGCAACTGGATTTTTAGAAGCTTCAAAACATCTTAATGGTGTCTTTATAACCCTCTTCCTGGACTGAGGGAGCTGAGCCTGACATCACCTACAGAGGCCCCAGTGCCTCTCTGGCTAGGTCTGGTACTCAGAATCACATTATCAGTTTGGGTTGGAAGATCACTCAGTATCCCCCCTTGCCATGGGCAGGGACACATTCCACCACCCCAGGCTGCTTCAAGCCCATCCAACCTGGCCTTGGATGTTTCCAGGGATAGGGCAACCACAGCTTCTCTGGGTAACCTGTGCCAGGGCCTCACCACTCTCACTTTTCCCAAGGGCTGGGTGACATTACAACCCATCCCAGGGTAGGAACTGTGTCACCAGTCTGCAGAAAAGCAGCACAGAGCTCATGATTCTCCCAGATCCTGCAAGGAGATCCACTGGTGTCATTTCAATATGCTTCCCCCATTTCTGCTGGGCTGGTTCCTAATGCCCACTCAATCCAGAGCCCCAGCTGTCGAGGGAAATGGGGTGCTGGCCCCAGTGTTTCAAAGCTGCAGCTCTGCTCCCCTACATGCTGTGCTGGCGTGGTCACTTACAATCCCAGAGGAATGCGAGGTAGTTCGGAGTCTGCGCTGGCGGGGAGAGTAAATCCAGTACCTCCCATCTGTGAACTGGGTGGCCCCAGGACAAGTGAGGTGAGAAAGGAAACAGAGGAAAAAAAGGGTGATGTGAAAGACAGGATGAAAGAGAAAGCAAAAAACAAGGGGTTGGGCAACTCCAGGCCTGAACGGGTGAGCAGGTGGGGAAGCCGTGCAGGGGAGAGCGGTGCCCGTGCCCTGCCACACTCTGCACTTTTATTCCCTGGGGATGAACAGGAGAATGAAGTGCTCTCCAGGAGCAGACTTACAGTGATCAGATCACAGTCCCCTGGGACTGCCCAAATCCTCCTCTGTACACACCAACCCCTCACCCACCATTGCCCCTGAGCACTCCTGTAGGAGCAGCTGTGGTGCTACTTGAGCACAGGGTGCAGCCTCACCTGAGCTCCAGCTCAAGTGGTTTTCCAAGGAGAGCGCCCATGGCAACCCAAATCAGCTTTTCCCTTCATCCCAGCAGTGACAAACACTCCACAGCACACGACACACATTTAATGCAAAACTTAGACTCCGATGAAGTATGAAATGCTGATGAGCAGACAGTCACGCTCTCAAGAACACACTCTGCAGAATTTTCTCTTGGACAGAGGTGCCCCTCAAGCTGGGGGGAGTCCATATGCCCAGGGACAGGGAGGAAGAGGAGCTGACTCTCGCTAGAAGACACTTGCCAGGAGAACAGGCAGGATCTGCCTGCACACAGCTGCCATCCACAGGCAAGGAAGGGGCAGCGGTGTTAGAGGAGCCGTTTGCATTTTGAACAGCATGCATCCAACCCCAAACAAGCTGTAAAACAGGGCTGATTCCTTCCACAGCTCCCACAAGCCTCAGAGTGTCTCGGCAATGAGTGAGCAGCTCTGCAGCAGAGTCACAAGAGCTCAGGGAAAGGCCAATGCTGCATTTTAGTTTAGCCTGAAGGAGCCCATCACACGGGCTCAGCTCATCTCCAGCACCACAGAACCAACAGCAACAAGTCAGAGCAGGGAGGAGCCGGGCACCTCTTTTAATGAGGGTTCCAGTGCCCAGGCATGAGAGAGAGCTCAGCTCTCACGAGACATGCACTCAGCTCTGCTCCGGGAATCCATGGGACAGGTATGTGTTGCTAAAAAACCTCTTCTCTGGTCTGCAGAAGTTGCTCAGCCATTGTGGGAGCTGAGTGAGGACCAGCGCCAGGCTCCACGGCACTCTGCTGCCAACCACCAACTTACTCCCTGGCTCAGCACTAGACTCCCACTGCATCACCTAATGCAGCCTGCAGGGAAAGGAAAAGCCGGAGTTCACCAGAGCCCAAGGTCACCCTCTGCAACCACCTCCCCTTGGGTCTAGGCCATGTTTGTGTCAGGAAAGCAGCCAAGATCTCTGGCTGAGGAAGGAAAACCTCTCTGTTGCACCCACATCACCTTGGCTTGTCCCAGGAGCAAATGTGCCGGCCTAGATAAGCACTTGTACTTGGAAGTAGAGCAGCACAGCTACAGCTACATCCACAGCAGGACTGTCACCTGTATGAGCCCCACTAGATGCCGGTTTGAGTTCTCCAAGGGTTAATCCAGTTCCCTGCATTCAAAAACCCACCCAGCACCAAGGTCTCAAGGTGCTCCACACCAAGATGGTGCAGGGCAGCCACTGTCCTGCACCCAACTGCCTGGAATGGATACTGATGGCCTTGTCCAACCCCTCCCATCACACCCCAAGGGTCAGGTGAAGAAGGTCCCTTACAAAGTATATGTCTGTGACTGGCACGTCGTCTTCATCCGAGGCCTGGCTGGCTGGTTCCGAGGCCTGGCTGGCTGTCTCCGCCTCTGCGGTGGCTGTGGGTGTGACAATGGCACAGGCTGAAGAAGCTGCCTCTCTGCAGAGGGGAAGGAAATTACAATCTAGTCACTGCAATCAGGACAGCAGCAAGCAAAACTGATTTATTACAGAGGAGCTGAAGATGCTATGCTGTCACATCCTGAAAGGTCAGGTCAGAACTGTTCTCAGCCTCACCGAACACCCATGACTCCAGCAAAGCCTCCAGCACAAGCAGCCACAGCTCAAAACCCACCGTGTGCGCTCTGCTCAACACACTGAAACACTCACTCTTTGACTTTTTCTTCTTCAGGAGCTACAATCTCAACGTCACACTTGGGCTCCAGCTCGACACTGATTTGCTGAACCTCCTCCTCGACCCGCACCTCCTCGTGTGACCTGGAAACAGAAGAGAGACAGGCCCGAAGGCTCAGCTGGGCAGAAGTTATGCACAGCCCTCAATTTTAGGTCAGCCTGAATCAGTCCTGAGCCAGTCAAGCCTCTTGTGCAGCTCTGCCCCAGCACACAGCTGCTGCTGCTACTGTGGCACCTGGCTCCCATCACAGACTCAGTGGCTGATTCAGCTCAAAGGGAGCACTCAGATCTCTCAGTACTGAGGGTTTGGATAACCAAAACTCCCAGGAAAAAAGAGTCAATTCTGGAAGATTGCAGCACTCAGGAATAACAAGGTGGGAAAAGAGGACAAGAGCAAAGGAATTAAAACAACCAGTGCTGCAGGAAAGATGGGCAGTGTCAGGCAGAGCATGGGAGCAAAGAGAATTGGCCTGCAGGGAAAACTTGTATCCAGAGTTAGCCTGGCACCAGGCCAGAGCCTCTGACCTCTTCCAAGACTCCCAGCACACTAAAGCTGCACCAGGGTTGACATCAGATTTATCTGCACACTCTGGAACTGTTTCTGACAGTCTTCACTTCAATACCTCATGCTATTAAAGTAATTACTTGTGCCAGCAGGGCTGGCTCCACTGTCCCCATGGGAAGGAGGAGCAGGAGCCTGCCAAGCCAAGGGGCAGTTGTCAGAGAAGGGCTGAGCTCTGGGTTCACTGACAGCACTGCTCTGCTCCAGGCTGGCTCTGACCGGAGCTGGGGCCAGCAGGCAGCACTTCTGTCCAGCTCCACACAAGGAATTCACTCCTCTCTTCCTCACAGGGCTGGACCTCAAACCTGGAGTGAACTCCCCAGCACACAAGAATAACCAGAGGCGTGACACATTCTTGAGCAAATTGGGTAAGGTTTTTTCCATCTCAGCTCAGGAATGTAAATTCTTGCTTTAATTAATTTGTGTCCCCTGCACACAGGGGATCCCAGAGAGCTCTACAAGTGCACAGGTCCCTGCTCTCCCAGGAAGGGCACACGGAGGCACTGGCACTAGAAAGGGACAAATTAGGCAAAAACCAGCAAAGGTGGCCACAACCTGCAGAGGGTCAGTGTAGCTCTGGCAAATTTGTGACAAACAGATCTACTCTGATCAAGCCACTAAGCTCCCTGAATGCTCCCAGGTCACTCTGATTCACCTGACCTATTTCTGGATGAGCAGACACATACTACAGCAGCTCCCTCCCTTCATCAGGCACTGTTGAGTCCAAACTATTTTGGATGAAGTCCCTGCATTTGCCAGATGGGCACCACCACTGTGGCCTGGGTTTAAGTCTCCAATTTTCAGCAATTTTTAACACTGGATTCTGCAGGATATGGGGTACTTCACAAGTCCCTGACATTTCACACAGCAAGCAGGTCCCTGCCCTCCAGAGACAGGAATTTACCAGCATTCAGCAACATGCAGTATCCAGAGGTATTTTCATTAGGAAATACCACAGAAAGGGATTTTTTCACAGGGCACATCAACCGAACTCAGCAAATCACTCAAAGCTTGGAACAACGGCAGATGCCTGTGATGTGGGGCAAACCCTCATCTTCCAAAGTCCTCTTCTTCCAAGCACCAAACACTGACTGCAGCGGGAGACGACATCAGCCTGTCAGGTTCCTCTGGCTACGGCACATCTCAGGACTGAGTCTCTGATGTCATTTCAAAGCCTACTACACCTACACAGTGTCCTGGAAAGCGAGGGCAGAGCCAGCAGCATCTGCTGGCTCCTCGTGCAGATCCTGCTGACATGGGCAATGGGGTCATCTTTACTGGTGCAAAATAATTCCGCAGTAACGCACAATAATTCCATGATATGAGCCTCTAAATCAGACACCCCTCTGCAGCACAGCATTTCTAACCTACCTTGCCCTTGGCTCTGAAACACCACAGGAGGGAAAAAGTCTCACAGATTTCTGAAGACATTGGAAGCTACTTTTGTGGGGACTGAGGGTGCTCAGTGCCTCCTAGAGTCAGAGCCCTTTCACTTCGCCCAGGCCACAAGCAGGTGCTCAGAGGAGGAATGTTCCTGCTGTCAGGACTCACTCACTTAAAGGGACTTAAATGACCTTCCTTGACTCTGGTGCTGGGTGGGTGGGTAAATTTGGACAACACTGTTGTCCCCTTTCCTATCAAATAACTGTAGTATTCAAAGCACT
The DNA here is from genome assembly GCA_013396875.1 of Vireo altiloquus. Taxonomy (NCBI): domain Eukaryota; kingdom Metazoa; phylum Chordata; class Aves; order Passeriformes; family Vireonidae; genus Vireo; species Vireo altiloquus. The sequence continues at coordinate 16,731 of VZRF01007217.1, forward strand.
AAGAGATCTACTTGCAAGGAAAATTCTGTGTAAGAAATGGGGATCGTCTGATTGCAGAAGCAGCTCAGCATCCTGCAGAGGACCATGCCAAAATCCTGGAGCTACTGAAATTCCCACTCAGCTCTCTAAGAGACCTTCACACAGGGATAAACAAGAGGCCTCTGTGCAGCAGAGAGAAGGTGAGACAAGAAGATAGGAGACCCATTTCTCACCTGCCATCCTGCCCTGAGGAGTGTGTACGCCTCCTGCAGAAAGAAAACAGAAGAGTTTGGAGGAGCAGTTTAAGCCAGAAATCCTGCACTGTCCCCAAATCTACATCCACACCCCATGAGGGAGATGTTCTACTTAACAGCTGACACTTCTTCCAGCAATAATTAATCCCATCAAAGCTGTGTCTGCTTGCTCCCAGGAGAGATTTAATTAAAATCAGTCATTAGCATTCCAGAGTGCAGGGCAGCCTGCCGGGATCTGCAGCACGGAGAGGAACGGCAGCCACTCCACGCCTGTGGGAGCAGGGGAAGAGCATCCTCACCTGTACCTGGGCTGCTCAGAGGTCTCCGAGGGGGATCGCTCGGGAACAGAGAGAGATGTTGACGATAGTGTCGTGGCTATGGAGGCCGTGGTAGCTTCTTCAAAGGAAGGAGGAGTGCAAGGGAGCAGGTCTGGCCTGCCTGCTGGCCCAGAGCAGGGGCAGGGGAGAGGCAGGAAGAAGAGATGATTAGGTCAAACACCAACACTTCACCTACACCAGCCCTGTGCGAGGCTGTTCCACCATGAACCTGCACACCTGCACTGGGACTGGGCACTCAAACCACAGACAGGCAGGAAGTTTAGCTGGGTCCATGAACGTGACAGCCTCTCCCAAGGCATCCTCTGGAGAGAGCCAGTCGGCACCACTTCCAGCACAACAGGCAGGGAACAGAATGCCAATGAAGACTTCTCACTGGTGACTGAAGCTGGATTAAAGGCTTGGATCACCAGGGATAAATATCCAAGTGAATTAAGAGATGACTTGAGTGTCCAGTGCTTTGCACAGGGAGCAATCCAACACCCATGTATCCTCCAGCACTCAGCTGTAAATGCAGCCAGATGGAAGTGAAGGAAAGGCAGCACAGAACCAGCCTATTCCTCTGTTTTCCAATGGCAAGATCCTACCTGTCATAACTGCCCAAACACTGTCATTGGAGTGCTGCAGTTCCCAGTCACCCTCCCCCCACCCACGTTTTTTCTAAAGGTAGAAAATGCAACTTTCTGATGGCTTTTGGGCTATGACTCATGGTGCCCCTTGGCAGCAGCTGTCTTGCAGCAGTGATGCAGGTGACCGTTTTTACTGCAGAACCCCACAGTGCTGCAGAAAAGGGATTTGGTCTCCTTTGATGCAGAGGTGTTGCATCAAGTACCTGCTGGTGCTGCGACAAAACAATGTACTCTTACCTTCTTCCCTGTCCTGGTTAGGTTTAGCACCTGCAAAGCACAGCAAGACATGCAATGAAGAGCTATCCATGAGGAAAGATCTGCAGTCGGTGCACAGTGGGGAACTTGATGAGAACAGGGGAGGATCCTAAGGAACTGCTAGGAAAGAGAGGGTAAGCACAGAGCCAATACCCTGAGCGGGGCTGTCACCTTCATCATCGAGCGTGGGGTAGCTCCTGGCCGCCCGCAGGTCATACTGGGTGTCATCCTTCTCGGAGGCCAGCTGGCTGGCCGAGAACGCCGCAGTGGGACCTGCTGTCTTCACAGCCAGCAAGGCACTGCGCCCTTTCTTCGAGGGGGACGACTTCAGAGCTGGGGGAGGGAGGGAGACACAAGGTCAAATTAACCACCACCAGCTACTGTCACACCAACGGCATTTTTCCCTTCCCAAGGAGAGGCTCTGCCCTCACACACATCCCTCCTGGACTGAACCCAGGTCAGGTGCAGGGACTGGGTGGGAGCCTGAGCAGAACAGGCAAGCTGTGACAATCTGAGGGCTCTGCAGTTCTCAGTTTTGCTCTGTATCATGGAATCTTGGAATGTTTTGGGTTGGAAGGGACCTTAAAAGCCATCTCATTCCACCCTGTCCATGGGCAGGGACGTGGGCACTAGAGCAGGTTGCTGCAAGCCCTGTCCAACCTGGCCTTGGATGCTTCCAGGAAAGGGGTAGCCACAGCTTCTCTGGGCACCCTGTGCCACGGTCTCCCCACCCTCTGAGTAAAGAATTTTTTCCTAACTTCTAATCTAACCCTGACAGCTCAAAACCATTTCCCCTTGCCTGTCACTATCTGCCTGTATAAAATCTAAAGTTTCCTTCTTTTTCTAAGCCCCCTTTAAGCACTGGAAGGGGCTCTAAAGTTTCCTGAGAGCCTTCTCTTCTCCAGGCTGAACACCCCCAGCTCTCTCAGCTCTACCACAGTGGAAAACTCTGCTCAGGCTCCAGTCCAGATTCCTTGTGAGGGCTGCAGCAGTGAGGCTGAGGCAAAGCCTAACAGCACAGCAGCCCCTGAACTTGGTACTTACAGGAATTCTTTCGAAACACTGTGTTGGTCATGAATTTGAAGAATCTCTCTGCATAAAAGCTGGGTCTGTGTACTGACACCGTGTCCTACAACAGCAAGACACAATTGTTTAATTTAAAATGATCCCTCAAGGCAGAATTTCTGTAACAACCAACACAGTCTTTTTTATTCCAACATTTAGCACTGGTAGAGTCTTAAAATGGAAAGGATTAACTGAAACACTCTAATTAATGCTATAAATAATCCTGAAGCATTGCCTCTGATTGCATTTGATTATATTCTTGCTGTGATTTTATAATGGATTTTGGTGATTTTATTCCTTTGTAGACTTCCTGGATTTTTTTTAAGCGCTGGCCTGACTGCATACATGAAATTTCTTATGGCTTTGCTGGCTGCCATTCCAAGTACACCTGGATACTTTTGCATGTGACACAGACACCCAAATTTGGCCAAGGGTCTCCATACATTTCAAATGTTTTTGTTTAAAATAGTAAAACTGAAGCTCTCTCTGCTTCTGATGTGTGACTGTGTTCCCACGATTTGGCATCTCCACATTTCCTTTGCCACATTAAGGGAAGCCAGGAGATGCAGTGATGAAGAACTGTTTCCACATCCAAGGTTGTTCTTCCAGAAACACACACCTGGCTGCTGCAGGAATGAAGCCAGCAGGGAAACATGGAAAGGGATTTGCTGGCAGAGAGTTTGCTGAAGTGGAAACAGCCTGTCACCAAAAAGAACAGCACAGGGCTCCTGACAGCCCAGGAACACACACACCTGAGTGAGTGCTCCTGGTGTCACAGAAGGAGAAGAGGGACAGACAGGAGCAGGGGAGAAAAACTGTGAGCACAACAGCTCAACAAGTGAGGAGGTGGATTTAGCAAGGAAACCCAGCTGGGAATAAGTGGCACCACCCTGCTGTGCAGGAATGAGTGGCAAGAACTGCTCCTTTCATCAGCTGCAGCTGTGCCAGTTCAGGCTCTATAAACAGCCACCAGGTAATCCTGCGAGGCTTGGACAATTCTGCCTCTGCACAGGCACTCACCCCATCATGAACAAGGGCCTTCCAGGTGTGTTCTAACTTCTTGATGAACCTAATTCCAAGGAGAAGTGGAGAGAAAAAGAAAGATACAGATTCAGGCATGCACTCTGTACTAAGCCCCCTTTCATACCCTGTGAGGGAGATCCCTGAGCTGCCAACGTCACCAGGATTGAGCTTTCTCCAGCATTTCCCCAGCCTGGTCAGGACTGCCTGGGAACACCACAGGGAAGGAAGAAGGGCTGGGGGAGAGGTGCACTTTCCACCCCTGGAGATATGCTTCCCACACTGAGGTGGGAAACTGCTTTATGAGCAGCTCATCATCCTGGACAAAGGGCTGTGTGTCCCCAGCTGTTCTAAGGACATGATGGAAGCCCATGGCCAGCCTGGGGCAGCCATATCTACTCATCCTCACAGTCTGCAGGAGAGGACATCCCCCTGCTTCCATTTGGTACTAAAAGAGGTATTATCAGCCAGAAAAGACACACTGCCAGGTTACCTACCTGTAAGACTGCAGGATATCTATGATTCCTACGTGCAGCAGGAGACGCTCCCCTTTGCCATTCACTGCTGGGATCCCTCCCATCCTGCAGGCAAAGCAGAACTTCAGCAGGTGCAGCCTCAGCCAGTGCACCTGTAACACCCAAGCTCTGGGGAAGGGCAACAGCAGCCCCACTAAGGGCTCTGGTGTGGTGTCACACACATCCTAAAACCTGTGTGGTCACTTTGTGCACGACCATGGGAGTCACTGACTGACCTGGCCTGACCCCAGGTGTCCCAGGGTCACTGCCTGCATCACCCCCTGCCACTATCATGACAGAACCTCTGCCATGTGGCACAGCTCTCCCTGGGTCAGAAAGCACCACGGAGGTTTTTCTTGGCTATTTTATTCTGGGGATCAGGTTATCTATCAGGTCAGTGAGAGCTGTCTGCCATTAGGGCAATAAACCCTTAAGGACGAGAGCATTCCCAGTCCTGTCCACACTAATGCCAATGGTGCAGCAACCATCAGCACCAGCACATGGCTGAAGCATTGGGGTACCAGACAGGCCACTGCAATTATTGATGCTGCTTGAAGGACTGGAAACACCTGGTATTAGCTCAGCTCTCAGGACTGACCCTCCATCAAACCTACAGCAGCTGGTTTCAGACAGCAGCAAGCAGCAAACTCCACCATTCCTTGGCCCAAGAGCCAGGGAGCCAGGCAGAACCCCAGATCAGCACAGCATAGGTTTGGGGCAACCTCCAGCTCCAGCAGCGACTCCAGCACTTGGCTACACTGCTGTCTGCTAACCCCACAGGAATGGCCTCAGGGAACTGCCAGGGATTCCAGAAGTGGGAGTGATGGAGAACTCCAAGCTCCTGGGAACAGGCTGATCTCTACTTCTGCTCCAGTATTTGGGTGCTGAACTAGAACTGAGCTAGTGTCTCCTCCCCAGGGCATGGGTAGGTGTTTAGAGGCTGTTACACAAGCTGATAACCTACACCCTGGCCTAAGAAGAGAGACTGCCATGAGGCCAGAGCCTTACAGAACTATTTCCCACCCTGGTTTTCCCCTTTCCCACCACAATGGCAGCACTACCCAGGAGAGCTGCTCCCTTGAACAGCTCCTGTGGGCCTCATTAGGGATTTCCCACTCCAGCCTCCACCTTTGCCCCTCCCAGCAGCACAAGCAAGCCCAGGTGTCACCTACGTGTCATCTGTGTCTATGGACTCCCCCCGGGCAGCCCCTCCCTGGATGGACTCCATGGCTGTGGAGTACAGAGCCTTCTGCCCCACAGGACGCTTCTCATCCGACGTGCTGTGGGCTCCCTCCGACAGCTGCTCCCGCTCGTGCTGGTCTATGTTATGAACCCCAAGCAGGAGGCTGTAGTCCATGATTTTAAAACTTTCCAATACCTACAGATTAGTAGTGAGTTCAAGAAAAAAGACAAAATATCAAGCCAGCAGCAGAAATACAAACCCTGAAGAATGGCATCAAAGCAATCAAAGCAAAGCATCCCATCCACATCCCCACTAACAAGTCCTTTCACAGAGCCTGAAAGTTTCTGAACCAAAAGTCACTGCTGGGCTTGACTGCACAGAGTTTGGCCATCCCACAGTCACACCAAAGGCCTGAAGACTCGCAAACAACACTACTGTATCTGCTCCACAGCGATTGGGAAAATGCTCCAGCAGAGCAGCTACAAGTGGAGCAGGCTGCCAAAGTGTGATGCACCAGGCAAAGGAACACAGCCTCAGTCCTCAGTGGCTGCCATGAGATCCAACTCTACTGCTTGGCTTTCAGGACAAAGGGCAGGAGAAAGGACTGATCCTCCTCTGAGGCCAGCAGATTAGCAAGGTTCTCAATCGGGAATTGCTCTTCATCATGCTTGAGAGCCACAGAGGCTCCTTACCCTGTCTCCAAACTGCCCCCTCCTTACCAGACAGTCTCGCTGCAACGTCTTCACCAAAGCACTGAAGGTGTCTGCATCCAACATCAGGCCCTCGGGCATGTCTTGGATGAAGTCCAGATCCTTGTACGTAGGGCTGGACTTTTCTTTTTCCTTCTTGGATGCCCGGCGTTTGTAGGTTGAGCCTTTGAGGTCGAATTTCAGGTGCATTTTCACCACTCGAGGCAGGATGTTGTTCATCACAACCACGCGGATGTTTTTGCCCCCGGACTGCACACAGTACAGTCCATAAAACTTGGGCAGCAGTGTCCGGGGGTTCTGGTTCAGATTCTGTAGCAAGGGTGAAAAAAAGCATGGAGAAAGGTCATTTGAGCAGAAAATTCCTACTATGTTCACCACAAAGCACGTCAACAGTTGGACTAGGGATTCTTTGCTGAGAGATTTTCTGAACTTAACAGGAGCTCAGTGTACACGTTTGACAAAGTCCTGCATTTCAGTGGCTTTAGGACCTGAAAATACAGGGACTGAGATGTTCAGCACTCTCTGGGCGAATAACCAAGTCCGGAAATCCCCTACTTTCCCCAAGTACAGCAGCTAAAAAAGGGAAACCAAACTGGGAGAGAAATAAACACATAAGTGGGAACTTCAAGCTTAAAAATAACAGCTCTCTTTATCTCTTCACAAGTGTCGGAATCAAGAGCCATTCTCCGGCCCAGAATAAACCAGGGACAGGGTTATTTTCTAAACAAAACAACATAAATGTTCTCCTCCTGTTGCAGAGTTGATTTATAAAGCAGTCAACCAGAGAGCACGGATATCCTGTTCTGCTGTCATCTCCTTTTTTTAGGCAGCAGAATGATTAGGAATGACATGACAGGCAGGATTTGCTTGTTCAGCTTTGGGCATGTTTGGGAAGGAAACAGAACTTCTCTGCATGCTATGGCAGGAAGGACAGACCTGACAGGTTCTGACAGACAGCAGAAACGTGATTGTATTAAAATTTCATTCTCCTCAGCTCACCCACCTGGACACAGCAGTGAGCCCTCTTGGAGATTGCCAAAAGTAACAGAGACAGGTACATGGAAAAAAATAACTCAGGATGAAACCACCCTGCTTCCTTTCCCTGACTCCTTTGACATGGGTGGTTTCCCAGGAGCAGCAGAGTGATCAGGGGGAGCACCACAGACCCCACAGGCAGTGGAAAGCTGTAACAGGTTGCTCAGAACTCTGCATCAGACAGGGAAGTTCAGTTTAATTCACTGACTGCTTGTCAGGATGACGGCAGGATTAACAACGCAACTCCATTCCCACTCAAAACCCCACCCCTGATTTACTACACCCATTAGGCAATGGGCAGTGCCAAGAAAGCTCATCCTGTCCAGGAACGTGAGTGTCACCTGCAAAAGCAAGTGATTCACAGAACCTCAGGATGATTTGGGTTGGAAGATGCTGTAGAGACCATTTGGTTTCACCCCCTGCCACGGGCAGGACACCTTCCACTATCCAGGCTGCTCCCAGCCCCGTCCAGCCTGGCCTGGAACACTCCCACGGATGGGGCAGCCACAGCTTCTCTGGGCAACCTGTACCAAGGCCTCACCACACTCACAGGGAAGAATTTCTTCCTGGCCTGGCTGTCACTAACACACAGACATCCCATAACCTGCCTCCCTTGGGTAAATTTTCCCCAATAAATATTGAGCAAGGAAAGGATTTTCACAGAACCAGTGCAGGATCACATAAATGCACTGCACCAGGCACACGGAAGGGGCAGCAGCATTGCTTCTCATCCCGTTCTCCTTGGCATCTTCACAACAAACAAATCCCTGGTCATTCTAACTGAATGTCAAAGTCCTCATCCATAAAGCTGAAGCCTCCAGCACAGTTGTGCAGAGAGACCAGCTCCTGGTTTTTACACCAAAACAGCAGGTTTGGGTGCAATTTACTTCACCCAACACAAAGTCTCTGGGTCTCAATATCCTGCCTTGCCAGACTGATGGGCAAAGCTGACTGGTACCATGGAGGGTTCCAGCTTGGAACTGCAGCCAGTGGGAGCCAGGACAACCTTCAGAGCAACTGTCACACAGCAGGAATGGGAGAGATTCAGGGACAGCTGTGCTTTCCCCACAAAACCAAGGTGGTTGTGTTACTGCCTGGAGAAAAGGAGGTTCAGGGGGGACCTTTTGCTCTCTACAACTCCCTGACAGGAGGGTGCAGCCAGGTGGGGGTTAGGCTCTGCTCTTAAAGAACAAGAGACAAGATGACAGCAAATAGCCTCAAGCTGTGCCAGGGGAGGTTTAGGTTGAATATTAAGGGAAATTTCTTCATGGAAAGGGTTGTAAAGGATTAGAACAGGCTGTCCAGGGCAGTGGTGGAGTCACCATCCCTGGAAGCATTCAAACAATGTGTGGCTGTAGCACTTGAGGACAAGGCTTAGTGGTAACCATGACAGTGCTGAGCTGAAGGTTGGACCTGATGATCTTGGTGATCTTTTCCAACCTTAAGAGTTTTATGATTCGATGACTGCCATCAGCAGCCATGCCCAAATCCAGGTTGGGGCAGATGCACGGTGCCAAGTGAAGAGGAATGAACTAGTTCTGGGGAAATGACACTCAGAAACACACATCTGGGAAGCCATTCTGAGGCCAGAACATGCCTCCAAACTATGGCACAATTATCTGCCTCATGTTTACTCACAGAGTTTGCAAATAATCAGCAGGATTTGTGCTTCTGGGACTGGCTTCATGACATGCTGTTAACACTCTCCCTGGCATGGGGACAGGCCACAAGACACCCAGGTGGAGGACCTGCCCCTGTGAGATGCTCTGGACAGAAAAGCTGCCATGACAAACCCGAGCTGGGTGCGAGGTCCTGGGTGATACACACCATATAGTATCCAGGAAGGAGCTTCTGTAGGAATTCAGCTTCCTTGTGCATCACAGTTTTTATGATGAATTCATCGTCGCTGGTGACATAGAAGAGGGAGCCGCTGGCCCCAGGGTTGGACAGCTCGATCAGAGGCTCGTTACATAACGAATACTGGCGAGAAAAAGGAAAGAAGGTGATGTTTCATCTCCCATTTATTGCAGATTTGAGTTCAATGCCCTCAAGGGCCTTCCCCAGCATGTCGCCTCCCTGGGAGATTAGGGGTAGCAAAGCTCAAGTGAGAACTATTTTCATTTAGGTTACGTCTGAGCAGCCAAACTGATGGGACAATTTATAATTAGAGACTAAGATTACAGTTCAGAGCATCCCAACTGCTCAGTATCCAGCTAATCATCTGCTTTCAGGAACATCCAGCCTTCATAATGACATCTTATCTGTTCCCATTGTGCCTGCACGCACGTATCACATCCAGGCTCTCTGAGCACAGCCCGGCACACGCTGACGGACACAGAGGATTTCAGGAGATACCACAATCTGCTCAGGGAACCACGTATCACTGTGCTGGAGGGAACACAATGCGCTGGCTGTTCTCAGCAGCCTCCCCTGGCATTGTGCTCCCCTGTTCCCTGCAAAAGCAAGTGTCTGATTTACAGAATCCCAGAATGGTTTGGGCTGGAAATGACCTTAAAGCCCATCTCATTCCATACATGGGCAGGGACACCTTCCCCTGGACTGGGTTGCTCCAAGCTCCATCCAACCTGGCTGTATTTTTACATCCACACCTCACTCCATCAATCCTGTTGAAAACACGTGACAAGTCTTAGCCCAGGTGTGCAATCAAGAGGGATGAGCCCTGCTCAAGCACAACAAACAGTTCTGCACTGGGACCTGAACTGGGAGAACATGTCTAGTGATGAGGATGCAAACAGCAGGTCCTCAAACAAGGACTTGCCCAGCAGCAGAGAATAAAAAAAAGAAGAAAGCAAAGCAGGCAGATGCACTTTTTAGCTCAGTGCCCACCCAAGTTCTGCAAGGGTCAGGTGGGTTCAGGGCAGAATCACAGAGCTGCCCAGCGAGAGGTGAGATGGGGAGAGGGAGGTGGGGCATGGAAGGGAGGTGATTAGAGCAATAAATTAAATGCTCATCATTATGTACTGAAAACAGCTTTCAGATCTGCACAGATTAACAATCCCAGACTTGATCAAGTTAATCATCTCATGCATAATTAAAGGCATTTGCTACTGTGGCAGGCAAGAGACAACCAGGAGAAGCAGAAACAACAAATCAGAGCCATGACCTTTACAACTGGGGCAAACTCCTTGCCTGTCCTCAGTTCTGAACACTCATCCATCGGTCAGCTCTGCCTCGGCTGGCACAGGAGGGGATCACTGTTCCACTCCCACCAGGCACTGGCACAGGTTTGTTTCACTGGCAGTGTTCAGCTGCAGGTGAAGTCACACAAAAAGGGCTGTTCCACTAGGGGAGGGTGTGCACTCATGGATGTGTTTCCTTCCCCAGCTCACATAGAGCAGGATGTCACATGAACACAAGGGCCCAAATTCAACCACAGTGCACTCAAAGCCCCAACAGCTTGTACTCTGAGGTATTTGAAAACCAGCCTTTCCAGCTCTGAGGAGCTTTTGGAGCACAAGAACAAGCTGTGGTTTATTCTGTCTTTATTCTGTCTAAGATGATTAAAATAACTACACTCACATAGCTCTCCAGTGAGTACACAAGGAAAAATTCCCATCTTTGTCCTTAGAGCCACAGGGGACATTACAGGGTCGCACCCAGCAGAACACAACTCCTTTGGCTTGTAAACACAGTAAGTTATTGTTACCACAAGGACCAGAGAGGGAAGCCCATTGCAGGGCTTACACAGCTCACACTGTGTGCAGGTCATGGCCTCCCTCCAGTACAGGCTGGCAGCTGCCGCTCAGCAAACGCAGACTTGGAATCACGGTAATGTTTTGGGATGGAAGGGATTTTAGAACTCCTATGATTCCACTCCCTGCCCTGGGCAGGGACACCCTCCACTAGAGCAGGTTGCTCCAAGGCCTGTCCAACCTGTCCTGGAACACTCCCACGGATGGGGCAGCCACAGCTTCTCTGGCCAACCTGAGCCAAGGCCTTACCACCCTCATGGTAAAGGTAAATAAAGGATGAAAAGACAGAGAAATCTAAAAATATATCCATACCAAATAATCATCTGGACGAATCCCAAAGAGCTCTCGGAAGTACCGGAAAGCCACTGGGGCATAGGTCTTGAACCTGAAGTCGGCGTAGTGGTGAGCCGGGGTGAGGTTACTGCCTTCACTGCACAGAACACACACATGGGCAGGGCCTGTTACCATCCACCACACATGGACAGTCACACCAAAGCTACTGTATTTCGGATGCACCGAGCCTTGAAAAAAGACATCTTTGGAACAACAACCACCACCTTTCTTCTGTGGTAGGACAACAGGAAAACAGGTTTCAAATGTTTTTTGAATTTTTAAATGTAGATTTATCTGCCAAAATCTATTTCCAGAGAGTAAAGGAACAACCACTTGCCAAGCAGAACGTATTTACACAGAGAACATAGCTTTTATGAGCTTTGTTCATGCACAGTTAGAAAGCTCCCAGAAGGAGTTTCCTCCATCTAAGACATGATATGATTTTGTGCAAGAAATTCTAGATGGACAGGTAGAAAGAAGCACGTAGGAAGGGTAACAAACTGGAGTGTGCTCTACTGCATCTTGCACTGTGCTTCCCTACAAGCCAGTGCACTGCAGAACCCAACACTTCCCACTGCCTCTGTTTGTATGTCATGGATTTAAAACATTCAGAGCATGCAACTCTAATCTAAAGACAGATGGAAGCTGAATTGAAAAATCAGTGAGAGGAAAAGAAATAATTCATGCATTCATTCTTTCTCCCTTTTCCTTTACCTTGGGAAAAAAATGCTCTCCACCACGTAGAAGTCCTGCATCAGGACATCTCTCTCTGGCTTGGAGCTCAGATTGCCCACGGTATATCCAATCCCCAGCTGGATGGCCCCCTTCAGAGTGGATGAGGTGGTCTGGCAAAAGGAAAAGAGCAGTCAGTGAGCATTTCACAGCAGATAATCACAATAACATCCCCTGTACTACGATGCAGTCATGTCTGTGGTTTCTGTGGGGTCATCTCAGGCACTACACACTGCTAACCAAGTTTACTCAGCTGCTGAAGAGATGAATCAGGGCTTCAGATGTGCTGTTTGCAGGACTGTGCTGTCCAAGCGTGCTGCATAAAAATCTCAACCGGATTGCTAACTATTGGGCCATAACTTCTTCTCTCAGCCTGTCACCCACACTTGGGTGCCATTGCCCACTCCCCAAACCCAAACCTTTTTGTAGGTGGTTTCCCCAGAGGCATCCACGCTTCGATGGCCAATCTTCTTTCCTTGGCCTGGCTGTCCTGGCAGTGATGGGCCCTGCAAGGAGAGCACAAGGACAGTCAGGGCACAGGCTGAGCTGCCAACAAGCACAGACAGAGCAGGACAGCCACACTCCCACGCTGTACTGCACGCTGGGATCATGGTACTGCTGGAGAAAACCCTGCAGAGCACCAACAGGTGAAACTGATGCTCTTTGAATTACACTTCCACCCCTCAAGATGAGTTAGAATAGCAACACTGGCACATGACATCCCCACTGCTCGCTGGCAGAGCCCTCAGCAACGATGCCAGGCTTGGAAAAGATCCAGCTGCCAAGGTTCCCCCGGTGCTTGACTGCGGTTTCCCATTGATTTAAAACAGTGATGTATTATATCAAACAGCCACAGAGATTTATTCTTAAAATCCCACACCCTCAGGTGTCACACTGACACCTCGGGCTTTGCTGCAGAGATCAGAGCCAGCTGATGGGGACAGCCCAGCCCCACTCACACTGAGATAATCCATTTAAGCGAGATCTCATCTGTTTACAATTCCAAGGCTGAGCCACAGGAATGTCTCTTCCACAAGTTTTGCAGAAATGCTATAGACTTCCAGCACTTCAGGGTGACAACAAACCTGCTCCTGTCCCCTTCTCCTCTCCTACCTCTGAGTCTGCCTAGGCCTTTCTTTGCCAACCCAGGAGATAGCAGGTTGTGGCTGCTCCTTTAACAGCCCAGTGTAACCAGGCATTGGGAAGTTCCCTGAAGTTCCTTTTGCAGCCCTAGGGACTCTACTCCACCACCAGGTAACATTGCAGGCACTCCCAAGCTCTCTGCCAGTTGATCCCCATGGATCCTGGAGCCTATCAGACAGAAATGCTGGTGAGACACCAGCACCATTTCAGGGTTTGCTACATTGCAGAACAGCTTTGGATGTTCCTTTGAGTAGCATGCAGAGAGATCCAAGGTCACGTCCCAAGTGACACTGTTCTATCCCTGTCCCTCTTGAGTGCTGCACAGACCCAGCTCTGAACCAGTGGCTCCAGCAAACAATGGATAATTTTGCTCCGACTAAGAAGCTCTCTGTACTTTAGCTTTTGATCAAGAGCTTGCAGTTATTTTTGGTCAATCTGCTCATACTTCTCGTACTAAGGGGCAGTCTGCGTTCTCCTTCAAAAATCCCATTTCCTATCCTATTTTACTAGCAGAGCCAGCCTTGCTCCTGAGCACTCCTCCTCTGGCAGCTGTGAGCAGCAGCACAGCTCACCTTCTCCTTCTACCAGCCCGTTGGATCTTACTCCATGCAAGCCCAAGCTGTGCTGTTCTGCCTTGCCAGTGGCTCACATCATCCTCCCAATGTGATGGGCAGACACAGGCAGGGGGAAGGGACTGCCATCTTAGGAACTGCAGTGACAAAAGCCTCTTCCAGTCTCTTATTTTGCCTGTGGCTGTTTCTAGGGCAAGAAACAGTGGACCTATTTGTGCACTGAACAATGCAACCAACTTCCACAGAAGTTGAGCTTCCCACTACGCATATTCCTGTGCAGGTACAAAAGAATCAAGTGTCATATTCCAGGCAATTTTTTTGGGAAGATTTTGCTGCTCGTGTATACAAATTCTCATCATCCCAGGTGAGGACTGGGAAGAAGGATGTAAAAAAATTTGATCAAGCAAAAATCATTTGAACATGATGCCCTGAACCATGAGTGTGGGTTTCAGGGAACAGCTTTCAGGCACAGAGCCTCCTACTAGATTCCCTGCTGCCAACTGTGAAGAGTTTTGCTCCAGAAGGTAACAGTGACTCAGAACCTGTGACCTGGAATAACTACAAGAGAAGATGAGTCCCTGGAGATGTTCCCCTGTTTTAGGGCTTCACAAATCAAGGTCTCCCTGACTCGCTCCCATCAGTGGATAAGACCCAACACAGGCCTGGAGATGCCCAACAGATGCATTCTACAGTTACCACTTCCAAGTACTGGTGTGGAAGAGGTGCCCTTATCCACTGATGTAGAGGCATCAGGGATCACAGCCAAAATTGGCCACATGATACAATCCCTCTATATCCCTTCTTTGGCTGCGGTGATGTCAATGAAGGGACCCCAGGGACCTGCCACTAATTTTATTTCTCCCAGATAACAGATATCAATTTTTTAATAATCTCATAAGTATTTTGAAATACAGTTTTGCTCAAATACGCAGGCACAAGAGTTTCCTAGAGCTCTGTGTTATCATTTCTCAACACAGGATTTAAATGTGTTTTAAATGTGATTTAAAGCCCGGCTTTACACATCTCACCTCAGTGATGGCTGTCTTCTTTGGGCCCAGACCTGCAGACAAAAAGGAAGAACATCAGGAAAAGTAGGGACATCAAATAAAAACCCCTAACCCAACCACCAAACCTCTAAAAAAACAGCTCAATGCTGTCTTTTCAAGTACAGCAGCCAGCCTTTAGAGCAGCTGGTTTTACTTGGTTTTCAGCTTCACTAGTGCAGGAATCTGATGGTACAGGAGTCACCCAAACAATTTCATATTCAAAAGCACAAAAATGCACATTTTTTTCCCCGTGACAGTATTTCTAAGAGGCTTCAGCAGAGAGATCTTGTGAATCTCTGCTGCCCCATCAAGCAATGGGTCCACACTACGCTGAAGAGCTGGCTCCAGGCAGAAGCCCAGAGAGACACTCCTGAAGCTGTTTTCCAGCCACTCAGAAGGCACTTGAAAAACTATATTGATAATTGAACCTATTTATAGAATCCAATGTCCAAATATATCACACAAATGAAAGCATCATTTATCTTTATTGCTGCCTCAGGAGAAGCCACTGCTACTCCATTACAGCCAACGGTGGAAATCAGGGTTTTGCCTCAAGCTTTTAGATATATAATCAGAGCTGGAAACACAGGCCCAAACCCTCTGACATGAGGCCATCTCCCATTTCCTAGCCTGAGTTTGTTTTTCTGAGCTTTTCCAAGCCCAAGTTTGCAAGAAGCTCCTTAATTTTGGACAGCAGTGAGCACAGACTCCTGTGTGGAACATGGGACTATGAGATCCAGCCCAGCTGGGTCCCGAGAGCTACCAGGAAGGATCAAGAGCTGCTGAAGAGGAGCTCCCCACACCACCCCAGCAGCCCCCCAACACCTCTGTGTGTACAGGCCAGTTCTCAGGGGGGAGTCTCCTACACAGAACACAAACCCAAGGGACAAGTTTAATGCACCTGTTTCCAGGTACGAGTCTGCCACTCCCTGTTCCTGTCCTACAGCGTTCCTACAGGAACTGATCCTTATCAACCCGTAATCTTTCAGAAAGGGTTTAATTTTGCAAGAGACCATCGAGTGGAGTTTTGAGTTCATCTACACTCAAATTACGGGGTAGTCTTCTCTGGGGGAGAGTGGATGTCCCCTGTCTCTCCTGGCTGGAGAGCAGAAAAGTCCTGGAGCACCCAACCCAACTTCTGCTGCTTCAGCATTTCCCCCATTTGGTGAAGGAAGAACTTCGATGGTTTACCTGTGGTACCTGTTCAACCCCCTCAAAGTGAAGCAGTGACACTGCTTCAGAGCTTGTTTCAGAAGGAGCCTGAGCAAGAACTTGGGCATAACTTCAGTAGCTGAAGGGGCTCCAAGAGAGCTGGAAAGGGACTTGGACAAGGGCCTGGAGGGACGGAAAAAGGGGAATGACTTCCCACTGCCAGAGGGCAGGGTTAGATGAGATATTGCAAAGAAATTCTCCCCTGTGTGTACAGGAAGGCCCTGGCACAGGTCGCCCAGAGCAGCTGTGACTGCCCCATTCCTGGCAGTGTCCAAGGCCAGGTTGGACACTGGGGCTTGGAACAATCTGGGATAGTGGAAGGTGTCCCTGCCCATGGCAGGGGGTGGAACAAGGTGAGCTTTAAGGTCCCTTTCAACCCAAAACATTCCCGGATTCCGTGATAATGGGATAACGACACCAGGGAAGTGTGTGACTCAGTTACACTTTGGAAAATATTTCAGACTCCGGAAAGCAAATAAACAACAAACCCAACAAAAAACCCTTGGTGATCACAGGGGAGATGAAGCTGCTTTGGCTCAGAAGTGCTGCAGGTGTCTCACCATCCTGATCTCCATAAACTGGGCAGTCCCTCACGTGAAACAAGTCTCGTCACGTGGCACTTGGAGCTGTCGGCAGAGCACCCCCAGGCCTACAGCCCGGCCTGCAGGGCAGAGCCAGAGCAGCACAGGAAGAGTCACTACTTGCTGTTCTCTTTCAAACAGTGCCCAACTCCTGCGTCAGGAACAGTCACTGAAACGCCACACCCTGTGTCGCACAACCCCATTGCAAAGGGGCAGAGGGAAGTGAGCAGAGTGGGAACCCGAGGGGTGCAGAGCAGCTCCCGTCTGTCACACACCCAGGCCAGACCCCTCAGCTGAGGGTGTCACTGACACAGGCAGGTGACACACACCATGAGTGACATGAACCCTGTCAGTCCTCCAGCTCTTGGACTGCAGCAGCACATGGCTCAAGACCACTGCGAGCTCAAACCGTGCTGAAAAATTAGTTCTTTGGCCTAAGCCAACGTAATTTTGTTATTACTGAACAAAACACCCTGCAATGGCCCAGAGAGCAGGAAATAAAGCTCTGAGTGAGCATTTGGCTAATGAACTTCCAGGGCACAAGCTGAAGCAGCACTTCCAGAGCACAGGGGAATCCAAAGGAGCTAACACTGGTCCAGATTGAGCACTGGAAATCGCTGGGAATGCAGCGCAGCTGAGAGCCCCTGGGCCAGGGGAATGCTCTCTCCCTGCATGGCTGCCACCACTCTCCTGCTGCACTAATCTCGTTTCTACACTTCGTCACAATTCCAGAGCAGATTATCTTTAATTTTGTGATAATTACCACAAGCTGCTTTCATTCCCAGCTTTTAAGTGTCTGCTGCTGTACACGTACCAAATGTGGAATCAACACCAACCGTCCGCACAAAGGAAAGGTATCGGAGGCAAGGAACCGCAGATCTCTGGGAGAAATGATGCCTGATGTGGGCAAGAGCAACCCCAGGAAAACTTCCCTCTGCCCCCACCAGTAATAAAAAGTAATCAGCTTTATAAAATCAACTTGTCTAGTCAGAAAATGTAAAAATCTTCCACTGGCTTCTCTGTGGATGGCACACAGCTGTGCTCAGCTCAAATAAGCTGACAGATGGCCTGGCAAAATCTGATTTAACTCCAGCTCCGGGGGTTATAGAGCCACGAGGCAGCGCTGGGGTTTGCGGGAGTGGGAGCACTGCTGCGGGAAGTTTCAACACTTAACAAGCTAATTGAAATGATTCTTATCCGATTTGGTGTGGCTTATGAGGCTGTGCTCAGAAATGTGACGAGCAGCTCTGGAGGGAAAACCCTGAGATGAAACCCCAACTTTCTGCCCTGCCTCCAGTCTGTGCCAGGCACTTCGTGCATGGTTGACCTGCTGCCTTCAGTTCTGTTCTCATCTGTGCATGGCTTTGAGTGACCCCGTCCCAATGCTTGGGCTTCTACAGAGCCTCTAAAATAAACACTTCAGTTATGGCATTCAGCAATTCCCATCTCAGACTTGTGTTTTTTCCATATTCACAGTCACATTGGCCATCTCCACCACTAAGCTGACACCCTGTAGAACAGGCAGGAATTTCCTCCTGGAAAGCCTCTGCACAGGAAAGGGCTTAAGTTTCAGCTCTACCAGCCAGAGGAGCAAAACCCCCACAAGGTAAGGGTGGTGAGGCCCTGGCACAGATTGCCCAGAGGAACTGTGGCTGCCCCATCCCTGGAAGTGTTCCAGGCCAGGTTGGATGGGGCAACCTGGTCTAGTAGAAGGTCTCCCTTCCACTTCCTTCAAAACCAGTTGAGGCAGGTTGACTTGCCAAAACCCTTTATCATCAAAACAAACATTAGAGGCTTCCGTCCACCCGAAAGGAATTTCTTAAAAGGTTTACAAAAATCCAGCAGAAGCCTAATTTAAGATTATAGAATCCTAGAATATCCTGAGTAGGAAGGGACCCACAAGGACCATCGAGTCCAGCCCCTGGCCCTGCCCAGACACCCCAACAATCCCATCCTGGGCATCCCTGGCAGTGCTGTCCAAATGCTCCTGGAGCTCTGGCAGCCTCGGGGCTGGGACCATTCCCTGGGGAGCCTGGGCGGTGCCCATATGATCTAATAACAAAGTTTTCTTTATATGTCTGTGTGTTCTCTATACACACAGACATATATTTATAAATTTTAAGTATTTGATGTTTTATGATGCCCTAGAGAAGTCAAAAGAAATCTGAATAACCAGTGGACTCCTTCTTCTGATCAGAACTGCTGCTGCATCTTTACTAAAAGCTTCACTTTACTTAAGGGTTTATAAGGATATACAATGTGACTGGAACTAAAAATACGTGAAATTATAAATGCCATGTAAGCTCCTTGGCTGGAGGCTGCAACAGCATGACTCCCCCAGAAATCCAGCAAACCAGAGACCTGCAGTTTGCCACTCGCTCCCAGCCTGGTCTAGTGGAAGGTGTCCCTGCCCATGGCAGAGGGATAGAACTGGACGAGCTTTAAGGTCCCTTTCAACCCAAACCATTCTGGGATTCTATGAAACGCTGACAAGTTACACACACCCCTAAGGAGTGTGTGTGTCTCATTTTTCAATTTCTCCATTGAGAACAAGACAATGTGACACACCTGAGCAGCCCTTTTAGACAATAAGGGGATGTGGAGACTGTAACCAGGACACCACAATTCCCTGCTCCATCTGACCCCTAACGCAGACTCGCCCGGTCAATGCCTTACAGGCAAAGGCAGAAACAAGAATGCCAAGATAGGAGCTGTGGAAGTTAAAGCCTCTACACATGTATTGCTATCAAAATACAGGCAGAAACGATGGAAATTAAATGCATCAATCAAAAGAGACAGCTGTTACTGCCTGTAAGGGACTGCTGGTGAAAACAAATTAAAATTAAGGGGGAGTTGGGGAAGGCAATTCAGCAAATCATGGAATGGGTTGGGTTGAAAGGGACCTTAAAGCTCATCCTTGAAGTTCCATCCCCTTCCCATGGGCAGGGACACCTTCCACTATCCCAGGGTGCTCTGAGCCCCATCCAACCTGGCCTTGGGCACTGCCAGGAATGGGGCAACCACAGCTCCTGTGGACAGCCTGTGCCAGGGCCTCCCCACCCTCACAGGGGAGAATTTCTTTGCAATATCCCATCTAACCCTGCCCTCTGGCAGTGGGAAGTCATTCCCCTTTTTCTGTCCCTCCAGGCCCTTGTCCAAAGTCCCTCTCCAGCTCTCTTGAAGCACTCCTGAACTGGGAAGCAGCCCCTGAGCCAGTGTGGCAGCCAGCTGGGCTTTCCGAGGAGCCAGCATAAGCATTAGGTTGTGTCTCAAGGCACGGGCAAAAGCAATCCCTGAATTTCTCCTCACACTCCACATGTGTGGAAACAGCTCCCATCACAGAGCAGCAGCACTGGGCAGCCCTGGGAGGGGAGGGGACATCACACAGAGCAGGAGCAGGCTTAGCAACTCCCCAGAGAAGGCAGCTGAGTACAACCTGCCCTTCTCAAGCACCTACTTCTGACTGGTAAACATATTTCCTTCCCCTAATTCAACACCATTTAATTTGGATGAGAAACATCAAGCAAAGCACAACATTAAATCAAAAATTTGGGGTTTTCTCCCCTTAAAAGTGCCATCTCTTGGCAGAAAGAGCTGTAGCTGTTCTGCACCCTGGGCATGGATCACTGCTCCTGCCATCCGAGAGCTTGGAGAAATAATACAGAAATAAAGCAATCTGAGATAAATTCTGCTTGTTATATAGAACCTACATAAAGCTTTATCACCTAAATGTATCTATTTTTCCCTGGAGTGCTGCCTGATTGACTGACTTTTGGGATCATCCACAGAAAACTGGTGCTGGTCAAACCCAGCCAACCCTCTCTACCAGCTGGTTCACCCCATTATTCATCCCAGCACTCAGGCAAGGCTGGCTCCATCCCTATGGGCAAGCATCTAGGGGGAGGAGAGACCTGGCTTTGATGCACCTGCAGCACAGGTAGCTCAACATTCCTCAGGACACTTTAGCCAACATCCAAAGTCCAGCAGCTATTTGCAGCAGAAATGCTGGCAGCACCGGGCAGTATCCAAACTGGGCTACCAGGAGCAGCCAGAGATAAATAATCCCATTTAATCCCACCTCAACTATCTCGACCTCCTCCCTTGTCCCCTGCTCCTTCTCGTCACTCACACAGGCTCTGTGCCTTGTTTGAAGCACGCAGGAGCCACCTTCTCATAAAATGACATTTGCACACCAGGATCTGCTGCCCCAGCTCCACATGCTGCACTCTTCCCATGGCCTTTGTCTTGTTTATCTCAGCAGAAATGCTGGGGATGGGAACAGCAAGGCTTGTACAAATAAATGTCTTGTACAAATGAAGGGAAGGAGCTTAATGTACAGGCTGGGCGGGCCAGGCCTCGGGGCACTGCTGTGGTACCTGCTGAGAGCAGTGACATGGCTGACCCCTCCTTTCCACCCCGGGCATGGACATGCTCTTCCATTAAGTGGAGACAGACAGGCGCAGGGAGCTCCAGTCCTGTCCCAGCCACCCCCTCAGGTTTCTGATCCCCAAACTCCAGGAGCTGCTCCCCTGCCAGCTCCCAGGCATCAGCACTGAACCCTGTATTTTACAGCCCAGTTCGGCCGATCAAAGCAAACTTCCAGCTTATGGAGCATCAGCACTGCCAGGGACTGCCACAAAAGGATGTTCTGCAGTAAAGGCACCTACCAGCCTGGTTTATTTTTGGGTTTATGCAGAAACTCTTTCTGCCTCAAAAATAAATCCATTTATCCCAGCTCAAGAGGCAGGGCAGAAGCTGAAGATGCAAGCAGGGAGTTAACGCGTTCGTCCCCTCCTCATCATCAGCTGCAGGTGCCACCACATCCGGGGTGCAGCACCCTGGGGTGCAGCCCTCCTCGGGGAGCTGAGCCAGGACATCACCACGCTGGAACGTTTCCTTGACAACTCCCCGGAAAAGCACTTACAGCGCCAAAGCCCAATTACAGTGAGGAACGAGCAGGACAAGACCAGGGAAATGAAATTCAAAAAGAACTGATTTGTTTTCTTGTTTTGGATCAGCTGCATGTAGAAAAAGGACAATTTTGGAGTGCTGAGTCCAAAGCGTGTGACACAGTGACAAAAAGCAAAACAAAAATCTCATCAAGAGCAGCACACAATAGCTGCCACCCAGCAGCAGAACAGGCTGCAGCCGCTCAGCTCAGTAATTATGCAATCCAGTGGGATGTTCGGGCAAACATCTGTTCCATGGGAAAGGTGCAGCCTTATCTGAACACCGTGTTCCTGCTCCCTTCCATGCGCCGGTCACAGGAGGATTGTGGAGTGGAAGGACACACGCTCTCCAGCACGTCCCTTGCGGGCAGCGGGGGCAGGAAGGTTAGAGGCTCCCAAGGTCAGGCACCCAGCAGTGGTGTTGGAAATGCTGGCCTCTTCCCAGCTTCTGGCTTCTCTCTTTATTACAACCTGAAAGTCCAATCTGTCCACTAGCAATCACAACAAAGCTTGATCAGGATTAGAGACAGCAAACATGGAGCAGGAAGCGTCACCTCTGCAGGACTGAGCCAGTTTTGTGCCTGTGATGACACCCAGGCACAGAGGTGCCACACTAAAACCACGACGCCAATTTAGAGCAGGACCATAAAAGGCTGAAGGACTTTGAAGCCACATTCCTCACCATCAACCAGAAGAGCCAGAGCAACATTCAGCTGCCCTTACCTTTGTTCAAGGGTAGGATAAGCTTCAAATTCCCTACTAGCAGGTTCCAACCCACCAACTCCACTCACTTGAGCATCTCCTGCCTGCCCAGAGCTGTGGTTCTGCAGCAAGAGGTCACAGAACCTCCTGCTGCCTTTCTAGCTGTGTTGCAAAACCACTGGGGACCTGAATGTAGCACATGACCCCAGGCAACCCCTGGGACTCTTTTCTGTGTGTTCAGATGGAGTTTCCAGCTGCCACAAGGTCCCTGAGAGCCATTTCTCAAACCCAGGTCAGAGAAGCACAAGGCAGTGAAGGAATTCACTCCCCTCCTTCATTTTCCAAGCACCCCCATCCCCCTGCCTGCAGACTCCCGCTGAGAAGCAGGATCCAGGACCTTCACCATGTCCTACCTATGTGCACGGAAGGAGGCTCACCCCCATCCTCCAATATGCTACTTTCCCAGTGCCCCTAACAAAGAGGGAGAAGCTCGACCTGACCAATCTGAGGTTACACCCTGCCTGCCACAGCCAGAACAGCTGTTCTGTCCCAAATACCCAGGGTTTCCATCATGGCACAGCTCAGGGCTTTGGCTGCTTGGGGCTTAGTGTCAGTGCACAGCACCTCCATGCCAGGTAGGGATTAGTGTTGCTGGAGCCTCTTTACTAGGCAAGCTCCTTTTGGAACTCGCTGGCTCTGTGAGGATACCTGCAAGGCAGGTGCCAGGCAACAGACATGGAACTGCTAGCTGGAAAAAGGATATACTCACTGTGGGCAATCCCAACGTTTCCTACGCTGATAAATAACACAGGATATTGTTATTGAGAGGACAAACCCCCTTTAACTAATTGCAGGAAGATGCCTTTGGACATCAGCTTGGCTCCCTTTCCAATATTCCTTCTCTGGGTAACCTGCAAAGGATCTCAGCCTGTCTGGGGGGAGCAATGGCAATGCAAAGGAATCATTCCAGGTGCTTGCAGGAGCAGCACAGCAGATACCAAGAGGGTTGATTTGCAGGCTGCATGAGACAGTGACAAACTATCCTCCCTACTTCATCTCTCAGCCCTGTCTCACAGAGGGTTTTGCATCTCTGATCCAGGAGGGATCAGCCAGATTATCTTAACTTCCACTATTTTAAAGTGTTTTCCTATAGGCCCTACCTTAAACAAGATGGGCCTCCTCATACACCAGCAGGAATGATTCTAATCTAATTCAGTCTGAGTATAGAAGAATGCAACCCACGAAGATATCCACCTGCCCACATTTTCAATTTTCTGATAGTCTAAAAAACATGTTGAAGTCCACTTACTATAGTCAAAGAAGGTACGGAAATCTACTTAAAATTTCCCAATCACCACCTACCACAACACCAGGACAGACAGATGTCACCAGAGTCAGCACAGCTTTAAACCCGTGGGATCCCAGCATCCCAATCAATAGCAGTCTCCAAAGGGAAAACAGCTGCTCTGTCTGAAGGCCACCCTTCACAAGACATCCCAAAGATGCACCTGGATTTTTAATGAGTGGGGTATTTCCTGATTTACTCTGTAGCCAAAGCTGCTCGGCTAAATCCTCTAAGATTTAATTCCACTCTGGCTAATGTCACCTGACAGAGATTTTCTGAGGGTGCTCAAGCATTGGAGACTTGAAAGGGGATTTCAGAGCAAGGTTATGTACAACATGCGTCACTGGAGATAAAGTCCTTGTACCCAGCCTCATGGGAGCAGCCAACAAACTCCTTCACCAAACACTCCCAGGTTACCACTGCTGACAACACTGCAATGTAGAGCTTTGCATCTCAATGCTGAGGACAAAGCCTGGATGGGAAAGGAGGCAGGGACATCTCTAATTTCTACCTGTTTCAGAAACAGACATCAAGCAAAAGCATTAGGTTGCATTTCCAGAGTGGTTTTTAGTGTGTGAGTTTGTGATACAGCCCTCAAACAGCACACCCTCTGCACAACTCAGACATGGTTTTCAAGTTGACCAGGTACCACTAAAAACACACAGTTAAGAAAACAAGCTCAGAAAAGCAGAGCAGTGACATATCCCTGTTTGAGAAACCAAAGGTTTGACTTGATGATCTTGCAGGTCTTTTCCAACCTTAATGGTTCCATGATTCTATGACCTACTTCTAAGTAAACCTGAGGTTTTGCTGATATAAAAAGGAGAAACCCAAGCCCTCCAGGCTGCAGGTATGGCTCATCTTAATTGGTTTCTTGGCCTCATTCAAAACTCACTCCTCCAACTCTATTGCTTCCCATCAGTGTGTCCTGTGCCTGCCTGGCAGCACCTCACCACCCTCACTGCCCATGTGTCTCCTGCACCACCCATCCAGACCCCACAGCACAACGAAGTGAGGGCTGGCCAGCTCTTTAGGAGCAAATTCTGCTTAATCCATCCCAGCTACTGCGAATTCTTTCCTCTAGGTAGATCCAGATGGATCTGGGGCTGCATCGAAAGAATTGTGACCAGCAAGTTGAAGAAGGGGATTCTGCCCCTCTGCCCCACTCAGGTGAGACCTCACCTGCAGAGCTGCCTCCAGGTCTGGGGTCCAACATCAGCAGGATACAGAGCTGCTGGAGCAGAAGTACAGAGAAGGCCTGCTCTGAAGCTGAGGGTGTTCACCTGGACAAGGCTCCAGGGAGACCTCAGAGCCCCTTCCAGGGCCTAAAGAGACTCCAAGAGAGCCAAAGAAGAACTTTGGACAAGGGCCTGGAGGGACAGGACAAGGGGGAATGGCTTCCCACTGCCAGAGGGCAGGGCTAGATAGGATACTGGGAAGAAGTTCTTGGCTGTGAGGGTGGTGAGGCCCTGGCACAGGTTGTCCGCAGGAGCTGTGGCTGTCCCAGCCCCGGAAGTGTTCAAGCCTAGGTTGGATCAGGCTTGGAGCAACCTGGTCTAGTGGAAGGTGTCCCTGCCCATGGCAGGTGGTAGAACAAGATGAGCATTAAGATCCCTTCCAACCCAAACTATTCTGTGATTTCATGATCCCTTCCCTCCCTGGACATGCCAACACCTTCTCTCTTCCCCACACTGAGGGGGCTGGTACCCAGGAGGGGTCCTGAGCCTCCAGTCTTCTCCCCAGCTCTATGAGCAAACATCCCCAGAGCTGCAGCAGCTCTGGACAGACAGGTTCCTGTGCTGTCAGACTCAGGAATAATCTCCAGGTCAAAAACTACTGACACAAGGTGTGGGGAGTTGGGGGTTAAGAATAAATTTACATTATTGCTCATTACCATGTTCTTTTCTCACCGGCCTTGCTAAGGCCTTCTGCTCTCTGTGACTCAAGTGTTTTGGTGCTCCTGCACTGCTCTCACAAAGGCACCTGAACAGATGGAAGAAAACAAGCCATAGCAGAACAAGCTCAAAAAATGGAGTATGCTGCCAAAAATCGTAACTCAAAGTTTCAGCAAGAAGTCTCTCCTCTCGCTGGGATTCTGGCTGTAGCATGGCAGTTAGTGACTCAGCTAGCAGTTGAAAACAAGGTACCTAAAAACCAGTGATGTTTAAAAAAATACTTCTAGAGCTCTTACTAGGAAATTCAAACGGGGAGACACACAAAGAGGATACGAATAGATAACCCAGTGCCCATGCTGGGCTGCAGGGATGTTACACCAGCGATCAGGGACAGCCTCCTCCAGCTTAGGCAGCCACAAGCTGAAGGACAGGCTAGTTCTGGCACAGACCTGCAGCCTGCCCCAAGCTGGGGCAGGAAACCAGCTTCTCCAGCCTGGCCTGGAGGACTTGCACTTAGAGGCTGAGCCAGGCATTTATTACTTCTATTCAACCAAGTGCAGCAACGTCCATTTGTTTACTCATCTGGGAAACCAGATCTCCTGACTCTGCACAGGTATGTGCCCAAACAAAGACGCAAAAGAAGAAAGAGCAAAATCCAAAAGAGCACTCAGGCTCCCAAGGTGCTGCTCAGGCAGAACTGAGGCTGTTACTGAGCTTGTTCTCCCAAACTCCCACAGACCTCCAGGTGCTGAGGACCCTGCAGATTTCTGGCACTGTTTTCCCCAAGGCTGAGCACACACTTGTACCCAGCACAGCCACAAACTCCTCTGGGAGCAGCATCAGTTTGGGCTGAGCTTGCACAGGGCATAAGATGTGACTCACCCTTGGTATTCCTGCACTTGCACAGGAGTGGTCAAGGTCTCTCTGAAGTGATGTTGCCGTTCCTAGGATGTGTCTGATAGAAGACCCTTAATAGGTAAAGACAGTAAGTCACCCTGGAGTTGAACCCCAGCCAGCAGGGTCAGCTCTCTTCCCAGCTTTCCAGAGCCTCCAGATCTTGGGCTGTGGGTTTTGGTGCAGCTCTTCTCCAGTGAGGGAGTGGAGGAAAGGCATGTCTTAAACACAAAGAACTACAACTAAAGAATATTAGGCTCCAAACACAAGTGACCACCTCAGGAAGAGCTCAGTCTGGCTGCCCACACAGCTCATAAATGTGCATTGACATCACTCTGTAAGCTCCAGATGCAACTGGGAACAACTTCTGGTCTCCCAGGTTCTAAAACAGAGCCCTGAACCATGAACAACTTGTGCCCTTCTCAGGGCTTTACTCAGTATCTGCCCAACACAAGGAAAAACTTGGGATGCCATATGAATCACAGAATCATTAAGGTTGGAAAAGACCTCCAAGATCATCAAGCCCAACCTTTGAGTGAAGTTCATCATGCCCACTAAAGCATACAGCAAAGTGACGTTTCTACTTGTTTTCTGAACATTTCCAGGGATGATGTCTCCACCACCGTCCCAGGTAGCCTGTTTCAAGGCCTGACCACTCTTTCAGTGAAGAAATTTTCCCAATGCCCAACCTGAACCTCCCCTGGGCCACCTTGGGGCCTCTTCCTCCTTCCTGTTCCCTGGGAGCAGAGCCCGACCCCCCCCAGCTGCCTCCTCCTGTCAGGGAGTTGTGCAGAGCCACAAGGTCCCCCCGAGCCTCCTTTTCTCCAGGCTGAGCCCCCCCAGATCCCTCAGTTGCTCCTGGAGCTCCAGCCCCTTCCCAGCTCTGTTCCCTTCTCTGGACACGCTCCAGCCCCTCAATGTCCTTCTTGTGACGGACCCAAAACTGACCCCAGGAGTCGAGGTGGGGCCCCCAGCACACAGGGGATGGTCACTGCCCTGGACCTGCTGGCCACACCACTCAAGCCAGCAGCATGGAGTGAACTTCAGCTTAGCATTTTTGAGCTACACAGAAGAACCTCGTGAACCTCTAACACTGTTTACTAAGACTTCAATAAAACAAGAAATGAATTTGTTCCCCTGAACCAGAACACTACAAGTTTGGATCGGTCAAACACACACTGCCACTGACCTGTGAAAGAGAGGGGGAACAGCACAATCTGCTCCTGTCTTTGGACAGAAACAGAAGCCACAGCCAGGCACACTGACATCAAATATTTCCTCAGAAAAGCATCTCCAGGAGGACAACCCAGTTGTGTGCTCAGGCTTCCCCTCCCAACCACAAGCTTGGTTTATGGTGGTGGTTGTGGGGAGGCAGGAAGAGACAGAGGTGTGCGGTGATGCTGGCCAACACTTATACAACACTTCTCAGTGGGGAATGAAGGATACCTTGGGCTGATGTGGGCAGTCTCACGGCTTAAGGTCTACACTTCCTGGCTCCCAATCCAGCAGTCTCCTTCCAAACCAGGTGGCTTAAGCCTACAGCTCTGTCCTCACAAAGCAGTGGGGCTCCCCAGCCACACCGAGGAAGTCAAGCAGGTTTGAGCCAGGGAGTTCTTTTCACAAAGCACAGCAGAAGGGCAGTTGGAAGGCTCAGAGCAGCCAGTAGCTGAAGGCTGTCCGTGGGAAGAGGAGAAGGCAGGTGTGATGAAGCAGAACCAGCCTGCAGGTACTGCGGCCCCTTTTAAGGATGGGCCTGAGCAAGCTCTGCAGTTTTGGATGCTTCTTGCAGTTTGGGGCTTCTTGGCTTCCTCCTCACCAAAATGGGTGCATCGGTTTTGCCAGAACTTAAAGGTGAGTCATAAGGCAAAGAAGGTTTAGAGACTGTTTTCTTGGCAAGTCAAAAGCAGGAGCTCTGATAAAAAACGTGAAGTATCAGGCAGCACTTGCTACTTCTGCCTGGAACACACTCCTTTTTTCTTTAGATGAACAGCTGCCATTCAGACACATCTTATCCCTCCCTCCCACAGGTCTTGAAATAAGTAATTTTTCACCCCACCTCACCCTTAAAGATTAAGTTTTCACCCCACTTCCCAGAAAAACTTGCATTTAAATTTCATTTCTTCAGCTGCTGTAAAAACCCACCTTGTTTCTCTAGGTTACAGTCTGCTCTTCATGCTGGGTACTTCCAGCCTCCTTGCACTCCCAAGTTTTCAGTTTAGAAAAGATTAAAAATAATCCAATCTTTGTGTTTTAAAACCTGGGAGTTCAGGAAGCCACAGTATCTCTCTAAGATTGTTATAAACCTTAAATCTCATCTCCTGTGGAAGCTTGTGCATTGCCATCCCATCCATACAAAACCAGAGCCTGCACATACTAAACCGAGTTCCTCCCAAATTGCCACGTTTCTCATTTTCTTTAATAAGCATTTTCTGGTATTATCAGTCCAGAAGCCATGTGCTCAAAAGAGTGTCCCAGATAGTTAATCCACCAGTGACTCCTGCCCAATACTGAAATGAAAACAAACATCCAACCCTCTGAGACTACAGAGGAGAAAGACTATGTCAGCAGTTCTGTACCATCAAAATTAATTTATGCCTGAAGAGATGCTGGGTTGAGAAGAAGTATCTTGGAATTAAAAAAACCCATACACATATCAATCACTATGAGACTGCAGCCTTGCCTCCAGTGCTTGGGGGCACTTTGGGCACCACAGCATCAGAAGGATCCAAAGCTGTTGGAGAGTGTCCAGAGGAGGGACACGGAGCTGGGGAAGGGTCTGAGGAGCGGCTCAGGGCACTTGGCTCCTTCAGCTGGGGCAGAGGAGACTGAGGGGAGGCTCCTCAGGGGCTGCAGCTCCTCCCGAGGGGAGGCAGAGGGGCAGGGGCTGAGCTCTGCTCTGGGACAGGGCCAGGAGCCCAGGGAACGGCTGGAGCTGGGTCAGGCCTTGGCATGGAGCTCAGGGAAAGGTTCTTCCCCCCGAGGGTGCTGGGCACTGCCCAGGCTCCCCAGGGAATGGTCCCAGCCCCGAGGCTGCCAGAGCTCCAGGAGCGTTTGGACAGCACTGCCAGGGATGCCCAGGGTGGGATTGCTGGGGTGTCTGGGCAGGGCCAGGGGCTGGGCTGGATGATCCTTGTGGATCCCCTCCAGCTCTGGATATTCCAGGAATCCATGGAAAACTACAAAATGCAACACAATATTCACCTCCTGAAAAACTTCATTGTCTTGTAATGTAAATCAGAATTACAGGGGAAAAAACATTACATTAAGCAAAGGCAATTGTTAACCTTCCAGATTTCAACTCTTATCACTGAACAAACAGTCCTTACTAACCACAAAAACGACCCCATAACATGTGCTATTTAAACCCCCAAATAATTCCCCCGTTAGGCAAGAGTGAAACCCAAGGCCTTATTTCTGAATTCCACCTCAGCAAGTGTCTGTAACTGAGCATGTCATTAACAGTGACAAGCACAGCTTTGAGACTTCAGCTTCATTTTCTTCTCTCTCTATTCCAGCTTTGAAGTCAGGGACTGTTTTACATCTCTACAGTTTGCATTTCTGCCAGCAAATGCTCTGCGTTTGGTACACTGCCCCCGTCAACACACAGCCAGCCAGATGGAGAGAGAGGCAAGCAACACGTACAGAGAGGGGGAAAACTGTCATTTTGCAGATGACACCCAGTTAAAAGTGACATTTAAAGTGAAGACAAGTGGTTTCAGGTATTACATCTGCCCTCTCGGCTGCATGTGGGACTGAGCACACCACCCCTTCATCCTGGCTCAGGGATGCAGAACCAGCTACACTGACAGAAATTGAGGAAACAAGAACACAGAGAGACAACCAAGTGCCACATCAGCATCCAAGCAGAGTGACTGTGACTGCTGAAGTGCCATCAGCACATTCAGGGAAGGAGCACTCAGCCAGAAGAGGATTTTAGCCAGCTCCCTCCCTTTGAAAAATGCAATAATGGACAATTTTATAGTGAAAAATCCACAAAATCTGGTCCATCAGATGTGCAGAGAAACTACAGAAAGAGAAACTACTGCAGCATCTTTGTCCTCAGCTGCTGCATCCTGCTCAAAACAGAAGCTTTGGAAGTATTTCCTTGTGTCTTAGCCCAGGTCACAGAATGTGGCAAACGTGACATGGTGACGCAATGACGGGCAGATCTTCCCCAACTTTTCAGAGCAGTTAACAAAGTCCATCACTTTTGCCTTGCAGAGGACTCTTCCCTCTCCACCGATTAACCCACGTGGTAAATGCCATCAGTGCCACAAAACCAGGGTGAGCTCCATTTCCCAACCCTACACTTGGAAGAGTACATCCTCGGGAAGACCCAACCAGTGTCCACGGCAGGCTCCAGCTCATCACCTTCATTTTACTTTGTACAATGGACATGTGTGTTTCTAGACCTTATGCCAAGCCTGAAGGTTTTTCCGCAATCCCTCAGTTTTTCAGGACCTCAAGTAAAATCAATGGACACCAGAGGTGACAACTGACTGAAGTTGGGCTGTCCCCCTGCAGGATCCACTTTGGACAAAGTGGTAACAAAACCAAGAGCAAAAACCAGCCATGTGCCATCTCAGTTGTTGTGACTCCCAAGATTTTATCAACTCTGCTGACAAAGCAGGATACACCACGGTTGGTGGCTGAGGTCACCTGAACTCTGCCAGAGTTCACAAGTGTTTGGACAATGCTCTCGGGCACTTGGTAGATTCCTGGGGTTCTCCTGTGCAGTGCCATGAGCTGGACTCAATGATCCTTGTGGGTCCCTTCCAACCCAGGAGATTCTATGACTCCACTGCGGTCTGCTGGGAGCCTTACAGGACTCAGGAGATGAATCTTGAGCTTTGAAAGGACTTCACAAAACCTCTCAAAAGTTGCCAATTACATAAAAATACTCAAGTGCTCTGAACCCTTCCTGAGCTGTATCTATGCACCAACCCAAATTGCTCCCACTCAAGTTGCTCAAATTGGTGCCAAGTGGCCTGAATTACCTGAGCTCAGACAGCCCTGAATGAGATGAAAATTCATACACAGCTATTCTGAGCCAACTCCATCACTGGAGGGCTGACAGGACCAGCACTGAACAGCATCTGAAGCAGTGCTGTGACTGTACTGCTGCCCAGCTACAACTGGAAAAAAAACAGGTAAATTCCTAAAGCTCAGGAGGATGCTGTTAACTTGCCCTTTAAACAGAATCACAGTTCCATCCACAAATCAGTAATTCCACCCTAAAAAATAATTGAATTAAATCACCTTGAAGTCATCCATCTCATGCACAGAAACAAGACTGTTCTGCCATACTGTTGGAAAGCTATATTTGATTTTTTTGGTAGGTAATAAACAGGTAGAGAAGCCTCCCAAGGTCACAGGATGTTCCACAGGTTGACAGCAGCAAGATGAAGTTGGTCCCCCCTCATCACCACCCTGCAGCACACGTGGCCGAGATGCTCTCCCATCCCGCAGGAAAGGGAGGAGGGAGAGAAGATTAAGGTGACCTACATTACTCCTGCTTTAAATACACAGGAGAATCGCTTTTATTCTACCTACCTCATTCCTCCCTGGCCTTCTTGTCCCACATAGGGTTGGCAAGACCCCTGTGCCCAGGTGGGATGTGCAGGTGGGGTGAATCCAGCCTTAACCAGGGAGGCAGAAAGAAAGTTTGGGCGTCAAGCTTGAATTCCTAAGAGACTGACTTTGCAACCAATGCTCTTTCAAATGGAGATGACACATGTTTCTGTGTCAGTCCTCAACTCCATCAGGTTGTACTTCACTGGTCTCAGGGCTTGTCTCAGCCACAGGAAGTCTGGACCTTCACTTGCTTGGGGTGACAGAATGTAAAGCAGCAACTGAGAACAGCAAACTCAAAGGGAAAGAAAAGTCTAACTAGCAATTTAAACAACATCTTGCCAGGCAGCAAATGAGCAGGCAAAACAATTTGACTAATTCTACTCTTGCAGAAGCACAACATGGTCACCAGCACAGCCTGACACATCCAAGACACCCATTTTGAAGGGCAGCATCCTGATGTGCCCAAAGTTTGGGTCACACTAAGGACAGGCTTCCAACATCAGCCCTGCAAAATGACTGTGAACTCAGGTCCCTGGCCCCAAAAGCAGCAGAACTCTTCTCCTACGGAAAAAACATGAAACAGCTGGGGAATTACTCTGATTTACTAAATTCAGTGAAGGAGTAGAGGCCTGACTGGCTCCCAGCCCAGCACTCCCTTCCTCTGGTGAGCTGCATTTCCTCCAGGAGATGGCTCAGGTCAAAGTGCTACCAGATCTTCTGGAAAAGAAATTAGGAGGTGTCTGCCATGGTACAGGAATGCAGACAAGTTGAATGTGAAGAGTCAGCAGTTTGACAGAGCTTTGTCCGAAAAACCATTACTGAGTTTAAATAAAGAGTTAAAGCTGCTGTGCCTGAATGGGCCCTCAGAGCACAAAAACTCATTTTGCAGGAGCCACCAAGACCCATGCAAGAGCTCCCACAGGAGAGCAGAAGCAGGAAAGCTCTAACAGCAGCAGCTGGAGCACCTGGCAGGAGCTGAACCAAACCTCATTCCCCTGTGTGGCTGGGAGAGGTGGAACATTGTGCAGTAAAGCGAAAAGCAGCGTTTGAGCTCTGTGGAGTCTGACCAGTCTGACCGAGCTCCCCACCAGCCACGGCGCCAGTGGCACTGTCCCAGCAGCGCTGCTGCGTTTTAATGACCACAAACAAGGCAAAGCCACCCTCGTCTTGTAATCCATTAATTCCTCGCAGTTCAGGAGACTGAGCTGTTTCACCCAGAACAAAGACAGGAGCTGCTGCCTGTGCTGTTCCCATGCTCAGCTAATCTCCAGGCCCTTTCAGTCATGGATGTGGATCTGCCCAGGCTGGTCTTGTGATAAACCCTGGGCCATGACCTGGTTCCCTTTCCTGGATCAAGGAGTGCCTTAGGCAGCAGGAGCAGTTAGAGTTGTAACTTTCAAGCATTCCTCATGCAACAGGCAGGTCTTCAATGATGATGGCAAACAGCTGATTTACAACTTCTCTTTTCTCCCAGGAAGTGTGTCCCACCCTCTAGCAGCAATTTCTGCAAAGAGAACATGCAGATTCTGCTGATCGCAGAGGAGATGAGGACTGGGCCCCCTTAATGCGTCTGCAAAGCATTTACACTTCTCACACTGAACGCAAACCACACAGGCAGGGCTGGACACAGTGAAGTTCGTTTTCCTGCAACTCCAGATCCAAAGTCAAGCAGTTATCCAGAAGGACAGCACTTCTCATGGGCATCTGCGAGAGGTGCCACTGTAAAAACATGCAAACTTCATGCTATAAAAGAACACTGCTCTTCTTCACATGTGGATTATTCCAGCCTGCTTCTGTGTTACAGTAAATATTCAAGAGAACCCTTCACATCACACACTGACTCTCCAGTTGTACACATTTGTGGGTTTTTTTCAATATAAATAGGAAAGAGCAGTAGGCTTGCTGTAGCTGAAAGCTTGCAGCTTTTAAAGAAAGCTGAAAGAGAAGCAAAGGGACTTGCAGCCCCTCCCCAGAGCTGGGAGATACAACCATGTCATGGTAAGTGGTGACCAGTGGCATGGGCAGGGCTGGGAACACTGGGGCAACCAAGCACACTGCTAGCTTCAGATTTCCTCCCCACCACAGCATGTCCTCTGACTCAGCCCGATAATTCACCGCAAGCCAGTGCCAAAACCCACACGTAAGCTGGGGAAGCCACAAGAACACACCATGGAAGACAATGACACTTAATTAGGGGTTGACAGCGTTTTCTGCTAAATATGTGGGTGAGGAGACAAAGTAACAGAAAAGCTGCTCTAATCACTTCTAGCTTTTTAATTACAAAAATGCTTTCCAGAAAGTCTGGAGGTTAACCCAGCTATTGGCATCACTGAAAAAGTCAAACAAGTGCCAGGCTGCTTAGGAACTGAGTAGTTCAAAGACCTACCTAAGAAGGAAAAGCCTAAACATCACCTTAGGATCACTGGCTTGTGCTGGGCTCTTGGAGAAGCCAGACTCCTGTCTAGGGACTTAGTCTGCCTGTTCTCCCCAGAGGAGGTGGAGAGCCTGGGAAAGCCAGCAGCTGCTTCCCCTTTGGCACATGCTCCCCAGGCAGGCAGGTCAGCATTGCTGGGCTCTGTTGGGGTTTGTGCTGATAGGGATCAAGACCAAACCCACTTCACACAGGCCACAAGTTTGGTTTTTTACATGACCCTCTTCTTTCTTGTGCTTTTGTTTCATTTCAGCATTGAACAACCTTTGGCTTCCAGGCCCTCACAGTGCTTTAATTTCTCTCTCTGCTATGCTCATGTCTTTTCTTGGCTGTGAGCACATTTCTGTGGTGGAATAGCCAGCAGCAGGGGCTCAGCACGGCACGTGTCCTTATCCTAGCACAGAGGAAAACACAAGTGGCTGCACAGGCACCCTCAGCCAGCAGCAAACACCCAGACCGTGCTTGGCCAGGGATTCTGCTTTGCCAAAGACACGGAACACAACAGTACTTTTTTCCTTCGAAAAGTACTTTGACTCCTCCTTTCTCCCGCACTCACCATGGATTTAGAAATGGTGATATACCACAGAGGTGTGTCTGTCTATCTAACACTAAGTACTTACAGGGAATCCACACCAAACAACTAGGGGTTTGCACCTGCACAGTGCTTAAAAATAGCTTTTGCCTGGCCCCACAGACATGATCAGACAATCAGTGTGGCTAAAAAATTATGTTATTGGGCACATTCATGAGGTGACCCAGCTTGTAGGCCCAGGAGATGGGTGAAGGACAGCAACACTGTCACTGGGTTATTAAACAAATCAAAGTGGACTATCAGAGATCTCGGTTAGAGACTTGGAAAGACTTAATGGGAAAAGAAGTACCCCACCTTGGCACCTGCTGTTCTGCTGCTATTTATGAGTCTCGAGGCCAATCTGGATGGGGCTTAGAGCACCCTGGTCTGGTGGAAGGTGTCCTTGCCTGTAGTAGAGGGTTGGAATGAGATGGTCCCTTCCCACCCAAACCATTCTTTGATCCTATGATTCAAACATTCTGAGTCACTTCTCTCCCAACATAAGCATTTCAGAGAAAAGGAGGTGCCAAGGCCTCTGTGTTAAACCAGAGAGTGTTTCCCAAAACTGGCAGCCTGCTCCAATACCTGCTGCCCCCACTGTCTTCCTTGAGACGCAAGGGAGATCTGTGAGGGTGCACCCACGGGATCAGACCATCTGGGGAAGGCAGGACCTGCTTTTGCTCCCACTTTCCTGCAGCCAGAACGCCAGAGGGAGCATCTCCTGCTAGCGACATGGCCAGCAGCTCCCTCCCCATGCTGCGGATGGGAGCG
The DNA here is from genome assembly GCA_013396875.1 of Vireo altiloquus. Taxonomy (NCBI): domain Eukaryota; kingdom Metazoa; phylum Chordata; class Aves; order Passeriformes; family Vireonidae; genus Vireo; species Vireo altiloquus. The sequence continues at coordinate 52,175 of VZRF01007217.1, forward strand.
CCGAACTTTCACTTCCCCCTTAACAAAGCCAACCCTCCTTGCACTGGGATCAGCAAACATTTCCCCCTTCCCACTCCACTTCTGACATTCCCAGTGCAGTGCAAAAGGTGCAGAGGTTTCTGCTTTTTGAGTCACAAGTTAATGACCCCGACGTAACACCTGCAGTTCCCATATACACAGATGATCTGATCTCATACCAGTAGGTCCCAGCAAGCACATCCATGTCGGGAGTGAGGCGCCTGCCAGGCCTCTAGAGATTAATCATGGTACATGGGACTGTGCTTGGCAGCCCAAAAGGATAATAATAATTTATATATATAATAATAAGGACAGCAATAACCAAACATTGACAAAGCTGAAGCAGCAAGTGATGAGAAGGGCTCTCAAGTCTTTGCTGGGGTATCACACAGCCATGGCAGGACTATTTCTGGAGTCAACTGGTGCTAACTGAAGGATGCATCCATGAAGGAAGAGAGTGCTGGAATTCCTGCAGCTGCTTTTCAGGCTATAACCACCTTATATGGGAAAACCATATTTATTAAGATTGTGCATCTGGCAAGAGCCCATAATGGTCATGTCAGTGAATCACTTCAATAATAGTTCTCAAATTATACACTGTTCATACTGAATCCACCCAGGTCATTCCCTGAGGAGGTCTTCCAGAAAGACCCATGCACCTTCCAAGTGGGATGACGCAGTTGCATCTCTGCCAGCCTCGGCCCCAGCAGTGGTGGAATGGGTGTTATATACAGGCCAATGCCAAATGCTGGTTAACAAAAACGAGACTAATCACTCCCAGTCCTGTGCGTTCTCGGGGACTTGTTCTCCAGCCTGCCCTGACACCAATACGGGCGAGCTCAGCATCCTTTGGGCAGTGCCCACATCTCCCTGCTGTAAAACATTGCCCTTCCCAGCTCCCAGGCTCCATCATCCCAGCTTCCCTGTGTGCTTCCAGCCGATTCATATCTTAAAGAACAATTAATTCGCCAAAGCAGCCTGAATTCTATTTTCATTGCTTTCCTCCTTCCCTGAAGCTGAGCTGTGACTTATTGACTGTGAAGTAACTGCAGGGTCTTTAAGAGTTCAAGGCGCGGGGTGTTTTTCTGCCTGTTCCTGCCTGGCTGACTCCCTCTGTAATCATCCTCGCCAGCACCATTTCACGGCACAGAGGCATGTGACATCCAACTAAGCTGTGAACCATAATCATGCTGGGGATGATGTTTACATTTGATTTTTCCTCAAGCTGATAAGCTCTCTTCAATTTCCCCTCTCCATCGAGTTGGTATGAATTGAACTGCTTATGCCTCACAGGGTGGAATTCTTCTCTTATCTCTCATCTACTCACAGAAAAAATTGCTTCCAGCAACCCTTCAAAAGTCACTTCAAAGTTATCACTGCTAAGAGGGAAGAGCTGCAATCCTGTTCCTAGGCTGTCGCAATCAACGCTCTCGTGGTGTTTTCAGAGACAGCCACACAGGTGCCAACAGCACACAGCACACCTGGCTGGGGCCAGGATCTTCATTTTGCTCCTTCAGCTTGAGGTACACAGCTGTCCAACAAGAGTGTAAATCCTTGTTAAATCATTTCAGCTCCCTAAAGCATTAGAATCCAACCTTGAAGAACACATTGGAGGCTTCTGCTCCAGCTCTGGACTGTAAGTGATTGGCAGACTGCAACCTGTATAATAGGAGACCTGACCAATGGAAATCTGATGTCAACTTTACTTCCCCATTAGACTGAGAATTCCCACTTTAGAAAGGAGATGGTGGAGGCCAGTTCTGCTGTCCAACAGTTGGACAGTGCCACTGCTTTTGTAGCAACAGCTCACCCATAACTCGACCATCCTTAGATAAAAGGTTTCCAGACCCTGTGTCTCCAGACTGCACCTGGCTAGAGGAATGGTGATGTGCCATTTGCTTACCCAACCATCCCTGGGATCAGGGCACTCCAGCCTGAACAAGACCAGTGGTCACCTGTCACTCCACAGCACCATACCTCCCCACAGCTCACCAGGACCCTGGAGCAGCCCCTTATGTTCCCTGCAGTCCCTCCCCAGGGCAGGAAGGTACAGATTCACGGAGGAGGCACAGCAAGCATCTGCATCCTTTAGATTTTAAAACTCCTTTTTCAACTAGTTGGTCACAAAACTTTTTAAAACTTTGAAGCCAAGGTCTCAGGAAGGAACAAATTGGGCCTGTGTGTTCATGAATGAACAGCCCTGCTGCTGACAATAAGTGAAATTTTCTCCCTCAAAGCATGAGATTTCCACAAGCTCCCTTCAGAACACTCTGTACCTTATGTCAACCTACTGCCAAGGTCTCACCGACTTCCAGCCCTTCTCCATGCAGTTTTACTCCTGTACCAGACTAACTGGTAATTTTTCTATAATTACTGAGGTCTTGAGGAGGGTCTGTGCTGGCCTGACCAACAGTCTGGATTAACCCCAACATGTTGTTCAGACAGAGCACAGCACCCAGATGCCTCCCCTCCAGCCAGGAGCCAGACAGCAGGCTTCAGCTACGCCAGTGATCAACGGCACGTGCAGAGCAGTGACCACAAGGGGAACAGCACAAAGCACCTGCGTAGGTGGGTCATGGGCACTTCAACACCCCCACACAGCAGCAAAAGCATATGGGGCATTACGGGGATTTGTCACCCAGTTCAGACCACAGGGCACAGTGACAACCCCAGACCCACAGCACAGCCCACCCTGTGCAGGTGCAGCTGTGCCTTCCCACAGCCCACCAAAGGCCACCTTCATCCCCCGGGGATTGCTCTTCTCCAGCAAAAACTCATTTGCTGTTGTGCACGTTGTCCCCAGTCCCCCAGGAGCTCCAGCTGCAAGTGCGGTTGAGGCCAAGTGACACAATTTGGACGCTACCCAAGTGAGGAGTAAGCAACTTGACTTGAGAAATCAAAGCATCGGTGAGATTACTGGCTCTGTTTCATCTTTTTTACTATCAGCGTAAGGTAAGACAGCCTACAGGTTCATAAATTCAGATTTACTTGCTCACGGAAGAAGAAAAATACATGCTCCCTCCTTAAACCCTTCCTGAGCAACAGTCTCCATAGACACTTTGCCTAGTCCTGAGCAACAACACTCTACCCCCAAAAAAACCAAAGGTGACTGAGAAATTGGAAGGACAAATGGTATTTAAATTGTTCATTGGTGTCCCTGCCCAGGGCAGAAGGGTGGAACAAGATGGATTTTAAGGTCCCTTCAAGCCCAAATTGTTCTGTGACTCTGATCAGCAAGAGGTTCTCTCTCACTCCCTCAGCATCACCAGCTAGTGCTCGGAGAACACTCCCAAAAAGAGGTCCAAGGGTGTGCAGGAGCACGGCAAACAGCCTTGGGAAGGCAAGCTGCAGGCTGCCAGCCCCTGCATTTCCTTGCAGCACCGAGGAACCGCAGCAGGATGGCTGGGGACAGCTTTCCTCAGCCTAAACCTCGGCACCTTACCCAAAGTTACACACTATACCCACACCCCCGGCACGGCACATAACATCTGCGAAACGAGCATGTCTTCCACTGTAATTAGATGGTTCTCAGAAGAGCTAATGATGCTCATTTAAACGCCTGACGACACGGAGATTGCTGTCATCACACAGGCAAACCCTCTGAGCACCTGGACTCCGGCAGGTGCCCGGAGCTCCGCGCTGGGCCCATGGAGGGACGTGTCAGCCCGGCAGCAGCGGGGCTGAACATCACGAGCGCGGCTCAGCCAGCAATCCTGAGGCTGTTAATGAACTAGAAATAATTAGGCAGCAGCGGAGGCGGGGGCAGGTCTAAGGCACAGGCCCATGGATCCATCCTGCCACTCAGAACCCCCGAACCTGCTAATGCCGCTGCCGGGCTCGGGCTCGCTCTGGGCCCTGACAAACGAGCCTCCTCCGGCGGGAGGGACCCCGGCCAGCGGCAAAGCCCCCGCCCCCGGTGCCAGGGTCTGCCCGGCTCTCCGACTAACCCCTCCGCCCCGACCCTGTGACCTCCGGGGAGTGACCCCCGAGAGGGGACGGGGCAGGACCACCTCGCCACGGCCCTCCAGGCCCACCCGGGGCCGGTTCCGGGGCTGGGAGCAGTCCCGGAGGCGGGCGGCCTGTGCCCCGCAGGGTGGTCTGGGGGTCGCCGGTGCCCCTCGCAGCTCCGAGACTCCCGGGGACAGAGAACGGGGAGCCCCATCCCGGTGTCCCGGGAGCCCCGGGCCGGGGGCGGAACCATCCCGGGGCCGGGGGAGAAGGGGGGAAAGGAAGCAGCAGTTGGACGGGACCACGCGGTGTCTGGGGGGGGCGCACTCCGGGGAGGGGGGGACCGGACCGAACCACTCCGAGAGCCCCGCGGGGGGGCCCGGCCGGGTTACGGCTGGGCTGAACCACCGCGAGCCGGCGGGACACGGGGACACGCCGGGGCTCGGCCGGGGGGGGGGCAGCCAGG
>VZRF01007217.1:57036-74959 GCA_013396875.1 Vireo altiloquus
GGCGGGGAGTCCGCCGGTCGCCATGGCAGCGGGGGGCGTGGCCTGTAGGTGGCCATGGCAGCAAGGGCGTCGTTCAGACGGGGGGCGGGGCTGTGCGGGGGCGTGGCCAGCTCAGCACGGCACACCTCGCGCCCCCGGCCCCGCGCGGCTCGGTCCCGCTGGACCGGGGCCCTCCCGGGGCCTTCTCGGTGCCGGGCGCCGCCCACCCGGGCCCTCCCCCGCCCGTCTCCGGGAGCTCCCGGTAGCCACACATTCTCCTAGGCTAGACCGTGCTCCGAGACCCGGACAACTCCCTCCTCCCTGCGAGGTCCCGGCGCCGTTCAGCGCCGCCGTATCCCAGCCCGGGCCGGGGTCCGCCTCCTCCCGGCCCCGCGGCACCATCTAGTGGCGCCGCCCGGCCCGGGCCCGGGTCAGCCCCGGGGCGCGGGTCAGCCCGGGCCGGCCCCGCCGGTTCTCCGGGCCCCGGGGCCACGCGTGTCCCGGTCGGGCAGCGCTGGAGCCACCGGCACTAATGAGGCTGCTCGGCGGCGCCGGCCCCCGCCAGAGGGGCTCCCGACTGCGGCTGGTCCTGGGGAGCGGCGGGAGGTGCTCCAGGCTCCCCGCGGGGCTCGGCCGGGAGCAGCCGGTGCCGGGGAGCGAGCGGAGGAGCAGGCGGCGGCATGGCCCCGGCTCCGGGGTGGCGGCTGCGGGCCGGGGGCTTCCGCACCAACTGGTCCCCCCACGCCGCCTCGGCGCTGGGCTGGGAGCGGTACCGGCCCCGGCGGGAGGCGGAGAGCCGCGGCGTGGACCTGATCGCTGTCACCGCAGGAAAGCGGCCCCGCGGGACGAGGGGTGACGGGGCGTTGGTCCCCAGGTGCGGACAGGGGCAAGGGAAGGGGAGGAGAGGGGGCAGCAGCTTCCCCAGCCATCACAGGGATCCCCAGGCTGGCCCCCGTGTCTGTTCTCTCTTGGGGCAATGGGTGACGCTGGGAGGGTTTGGGAATCTGGGGCAGAGTCCCACCGCTTCTCTGGACAGGGCAGAGACTGGGGGGGAGGAACCCCTATCTCCAGGCACCACCACCAGCAGCATCCTGTGAGCCTGTCCCGGTGCAGCGCTGGGAGGGCAGTGAGTGCAGGTGCCTGAGCCACCATCACGGTGGAGGACACCAGGGACAGCCCTCCGGGAGACCTGCTGTGCCCGGGAAGCTGCCCCGGGACCCCCTTACTGCTCCTTCCCCGCTGCAGGCAGAGTCTGGGCTACAAAGGGTTACGCAAGGCACCCTGGAGTGACACCACTGCCACCAGCCCGGGAGCTCAGCTCCTTCCTGGTCGGATCCCAGGCTCGGTGAGTGCCTAACTCTGTCCCCCGGGATCTGTCGGCCGTGCTTTCTGGCTTTCAGTCGTGCTTTCAACCTGGGGAACTGGCCATGCTTTGTCCTTCTCAGGGTGGCTTCGGGACCCAGTGACCCTCCTGGAGCTCTGCTCCATAGCAGAGACAGCATAGTAGATCCCCGGAGGATCACAGCTCCACGCCCCAGGGCTGGAGGACGTGCCTCTCTGCTGCTGATTTACTCTCGGTCCGGAGCAGCCCTTCCAGAGACCTTTTCCCAGAGCAGGAGGTCGGGATCAGCCCATCGCTTTTTGGGTGGGGTTGGGGTAGTGCAGCCTCTGGAGGGATCCGGGACCTCAGTGCTGCATGGTCAGGACCAGACAAGTGGTTTTGCAGCACTGGCTGAGAGCAGGGACCTCGCTGATGCCAGGAAGGCTTTGAGAGTCTCAGGATGGGAGGGGGTGGGGGGTGGGGTTGGCCGTGTGCACGGCGGGGGTGGACGGTGTGTGTCGCTTTTCCATAAGTGATCCCCCGACTCGTTGTTGTCCCCATGGCGGGCATTGTTGGTGGCGTCACCTGGGGCCAGGCACAGCCCCGAGCAGTGGGATGAGCTGCCCCAGCACAGCTGGGCTTTGTTTGGCTTCAAAACCCCTGGGAGTCGCTGCCACGGTACAGGTGTGGGGCGGTGTGGGGCTCCCAGTGCTGCCGGTGCCCGGTGCTGGGTGTGTCGGGCTGGGCCATGGTCAGCTCTGCCCAGACACTGCCTCTCCCTGCGGGGCCATTCCAGGTGCGGGCTGGTTTCTGTCGGAAACCGGCTGAGCCGGCTCCTCCTGCTGCCAGCCTCGGCCTTTGGGTGGTGCGGGCCCTACGCCAGGTCTTGGGGGGAGACCGGGGACAGGGACAGGGCTTGGTGGCACCGTGGGCGTGCTGCGTGTGCCACTGGCAGCATGGGAGCTGCTGCCATCCCCATGCTGCCCCAGCCACTGGGCAGCAGTGGAATGCAGGTTTGTGGCCAGTTTGTGGCACCCCGGTGATGGGACAGTAGTGGGACCCAGCTGGGGACAGTGAGAGGCTGTGTTGGGTAGCATCAGGAGTGGCTCTGGCACAGCAGATGTGGCCACCCTAGGGAGGGGGATGATCTATCTGCTCCAGGTTGGTCTCTTGGACCTATAGCTCTCACCATGTCACCTGCGGGTGTCCAGGGAGCATGAACAACACTGGTGACACAGCTGAAACCACCCCAATGCCATATTGGGAGTTCCTGTTTATTATCAGCTTTCCTAGTGCCGGTACAGGACAGTGGGTGCTGCCACCCTGGGGTCCTGCCCAGCCCCAGCTACCCCCTGGTCCCATGTGTCCCTGGGTGGCAGGGAGGCACTCGGGCTGGTTTCGGCAGCTGGTGACGCAGAGGGGACTCTGCCCTCCACACCCGTGGCTGCGGCCCGCCCGTCGGGTGAATGATTAGCCCAGGCCTCCCCCGGCCCTCCCTGGGGCTGCAGTGGGCTGGGTGTCATTTCAGTGGCTCAGCCAGGTCTCTTTTTGGGGGCTCAGCTGTCTGCCTCAGCACCGCTCCAGCTGGGGTTGCCCATGGAATGTCCTTGTGCTAGGGCTGAGCTGCCACGCTTGCCTGGGGCTGATAGCCCACTGCCAGATCCTGATGTAGCATCACCCTGGCATTGCCCACAGGGTGTCTCTGAGGCCTCCTGATCCCACCAAAGCTGCCCCATGGGCAATTCCCAGAAGGGTTGTGGAGGTTTCAAGCCCCTGTGGCACCAACGTGGAGATCCCTGTCTGGGCTTGAGAGTGGCTGAGCTGCACTGGGGGCCTGTTAGGAATGAGCACAGCCACTTCAGAGCCCTCAGACACCACAGGCTGTGTGGTACCATGAGAGCTGCGAGTGTTCACTTTGGAGAAGAGGATGCTCAGGGAACCTCATTGCTCTCTACAGCTCCTGAAGGGAGATTGTAGTGAGGTGGGGATCAGCCTCTTCTGCCAAGGGACAGGACCAGAGGAAATGGCCTCAAGTTGCACAAGTGGAGGTTCAGATTAGATACTAGATAATTTTTTCCCTGAAAGAGCAGTCAGGCAATGGAATAAATTGCCCAGGGAGGTGCTGGAGTCACCATCCCTGGAAGCATTCAAGAGGCATCTGGATGTGGCACTTGTGGACATGGTTTAGGGGTGATTATGGTGGTGTCAGGGTGACAGTTGGATTTGATGATCTTGAAGGTCTCTTCCTGCCTTTGTGATTCTGTGAGGCCCTGATCAAAGTGGCCTCTCCCTGTCCCACCCTGTGGGAACTGGTGGGAGGCTCTGATCCTTCATGTCTCTCTGAGTTCATGCTGACATTCCCTCCAGGGAGCCAGGAGCCAGTGGAGATCCCTGGGCCCATCCCAGGAGTTTCAGCTTCAAAGGGACATTATTCTGTCAGGCTCATCTGTCCTAGGTGGAAATCATTGGATTTGGGGAAAACCCAAGGAAACCAAATGGTGAAACCAGGGCAGTGGTGCTGCCAAACGAGCTAGCAGAGCTGCTGGAGCCCAGAGTGGGTGGACAGGCACTGAAACACCATCCAAAGCAGCACCCCAAGGTCTGCTGGAGGGGAGTGAGACCATGAGGATGGCATGGACAATGGGTCCCAGCCATGGAGATGAATCCTATCCTTGCCCTGTGTAAAACCTCCCCTTCCGTGGACGGATGCCTGAGGGGATGGAGATGGACCCCCAGGGGGGTGATTTCATGGTGCACAGAGGTGACTCTGTGTTTGGAGCCATGCAGGGTTAGCTGGGGTGTGGCACAGCTGCCAGTCTTGGTGTCCTGGCACCTTGGGGCTCTGTCCCCTGCAGCCTCACTGTCCCTTACGGCTCAGCTTTGCTTCTGCTCTTTGTTGCAGCCTGATGTTGGATTGAGGAAGGGGCCAGCGGCTGCAAAGAGGAGCCGGACGCAGTCGGAGCCCCCCAGCCGTCCGGCTGCTACCACCAGTCTCCCCAGCTTGTGCTGGTGGGTGCCCACCATGGAGGAGATGGTGATCTGGGAGCAGCACACGGTGACACTGAGCAAGGTAAGTGTGGCCTGGGGTGGCCCTGCCATGGGAGATGATGGAGTCTGTGGGGTCAACTCTTGCCTGACCCCCCTTCTGCCCACGCCCACTAGGACCCTCATCGAGGCTTTGGCTTTGCTGTTTCCGGAGGCCGTGACCGTCCCAACAGGACAACTGGGGACACAGCAGTGTTTGTTTCAGATGTGGTGTCTGGAGGACCAGCAATGGGTCAGCTCCAGTGAGTGCATGGGGACGTGGGGCCATAGTGGGTGCTCGCTGCCAGCGAGGGTGGGAAGGATGGAGAATCTCTCCTGCTGGGACAGAGCCAGCACCACTGTTGCCCTGCCTGGCTGGAATGGGATCCCTTGGGGTACACTCACTACCCCACCAGCTCCCCAGGCTGGGAGCTGTGCCTGGGGCAGAGTCACAGCTGCCTTTTCCCTCTCAGGAGGAAGGATCACATCGTGATGGTGAACGGCCTTTCCATGGAGAATGTCCCATCCTCCTTTGCTATCCAGACACTTAAAACCTGTGGCAAGATTGCCAACATTGTGAGTGTGCTCCGTGGTGGGCTGGGGGCCGGCGTCATGCTCACACTGTGCCTGTCCCCATCGCAGCTCACCTGTCCCCCCGGCCCCGTGTCCGTCCCATACACACCCAGGGTTTGGGGCTTGAGAATTGCTGCAGGCGCATCTCCTGGCAGAGACAGCTGTACCCACCATCCTCTCCTACTCACTTTACACCTGCAGACACTGAAAAGACAGAAGAAGGTTCACCTCCCTGTGAGCAAGAGCAGCCCTGGGTCCCCTGCTGTGCCCCAGCACTATGACTCAGATGACGACTACAGGCTGCACCGCTCCCAGGATGACCTGGACCACAGCCAGGGCTACGATGGGGACTCATCCAGCGAGAGGAGCTCTGGTCACCACCACGATGACCGTCGCCATCACAAGCTGGTGTCACGGAGCCGGAGGCGAAGCCAGGACAGCAGCCACCGGATGCAGAGTGACTCGGATCGGAGAGGCCACGGCCGACGTTGCTCTGCCGATGCCTTTGGCCAGGATGGGGACACCAACGGGCTAGCCCTGGTGTCAGGTTTCAAGCGGCTGCCACGCCAGGGCGTGCCAATGAAGCCCATCACGTCAGTCCTGGTGAAGCAGAAGCAGAGTGAAGGTGAGGCCCTCCTGCTCCTACTGTCCCTGGGTCTTCTTGCCTGATTTTTGGCCATGCCTTCCCCCAGGGAGGAGGTGATGGCTGGGTGGGTGCCAGGGCCTGGCTGCAGCAAGGGGACAGTGCATGCCATGCCGGGTGCACTAAACTCCTGCCACCAGCCAGGGGCTACAGAGCTCAGCTTTGGGGCTTGCCAGAACCCAAGGGGAGCTAGGGCTTGTGGGGATGGTGCCAAGGGGGAACATTGAGGGGGTCCTGCATCTGCCTGATTCTGCCGCCATCATGTCTCTCTCTGGTGCAGAGTATGGCCTGAAACTCGGGAGTCAGCTCTTCATCAAGCACATAGTAGAGAGTGGGCTGGCGGCCAAGGGCAGCTCCTTGCAGGAGGGAGACCTCATCCTGAAGGTATGGGGGCCCTGGGGTGCACAGCACTCACTGAGGGTCTCATCAGGCCCTCTTTGGAGGGCTCATCGCTGGCTAGTGTTGCTGCAGGATCCAGCCATGGCTGTGCTGGAGGCAGTTCTGTCTGGTGCCCACTCCCTGCCCCAGCCCCTCTGGCTGTCCTGGGACCCTGCAGGGGCTCTCAGGGCCCAGATCCCTGCATTGCCAGGGCTGGTGGCATGTCCTGCTGGCACAGTGGGGTTGTGTCCACCCCGCTGTCCCCACGGTGTGTGGTACCCTGCTGTGTGTCTGTGTCCCCACTGGATGACAGTCACAGAGGACTTGGTCAGGTAAAATGATGCTTAAAGTATTTGGGGAGGAGGAAATAGAGAGAGGGAGACCCTTTGTTTAGACACCTGGTCCAGGCAGACCTGTCACTGCCAAGGTGACTGTGGGGCAAACAGAAGGGATCCCACATCCCAAGAAACATCCCACAATCTGTTGGGAAAAACTGCTATGACTCAGGGAGATCCCAGCCCCAGGGCCTGCCTGGGGCATGACTCCCTGGCACCAGGCCAGGGCATGGAAGGACAGTGCTGGGCCCAGGGCAAAGAAAAACTGAGCTTCAGGTATCTGAGGGGTCCATGCAGCTCCTGCCTCTGGGCAGAGCCCCAGGCAGATGGAACAAGCTGCGCTAATGTTTCCTCTGCACAGAATGAGGTCACACTGGGAGGCAGCTCGGAACAGAGACACAGAATAGGTGAAGCTGCAGGAACTGGGGCTGGGCTGGAGGGGCTGGGAAGGGACCAGGAAGATGGCAGTCAGAGCATCCCATCCCAGTGGGGTGTTCCTGGGGGTGGCTTTCCCAGGAGCAGGTGCCCTGAGGCCTCCCACTCTGCCCCTCCAGATCAATGGGGTAGCCAGCCAGGACATGTCCTTGGCTGAAACCCAGCAGCTCATCGAGCGGACAGAGGGGATCCTGACCCTGCTCATCCTCCGGGACCACCAGCAGTTCCTGGTCAACATCCCTGACGTCGACAGCCAGAGTGACAGCTCCCGGATGGACGGTGAGGAGACACAATGGCGGGGCCAGGGCCAAACACACAATGCAGGGGCTGCATGGTCACTGATGCATTTCCCCTCCTGCTGCTGCAGATATCTCAGACATCGACTCTGAGCTGTCCCATCCGCCATCTCCAGAGGCCTCCCCACAACCTCCAGCTGCTGCTAGGACAAATTCACCACTGTAAGGGCCACACTGTCCCCATGAGCCCCTCTGTCCCCTGTCAGATCATGCTGTGTTCTCCACCTGTCTTGGGATGCTGGTTCTCCATTCCTAAGCCAATGTCCCTGGAGATGGTACTGCCATTCCCAGCTTGCTCTGTTGTCTCCACTGCCCACTTGACACTGCCTGCCTGTGCCCTGCCTAAATCCTGCTCACCCTTATTCCAGGGAGAGGAGACGATCAAACGGGGAGCCTGTGGCTGAGGTGACTGTAGCCGATGCTCAGGGCCCGGGTGAGTGGACTGGGCACTGAGGGGGCTCCAGGCTCCTGCGCATCTCCACTGCCCAAAGCCCCGGCAGAGCCGTGCCAGGGCTCCCTGTGCCTCGGCACAGCCACTGCTGCTCCTGGACCAGCTCTCCTTCCTGCAGACCTTCTGGAAACTGTGGAGGGGGGTGGCCACAGCCTCCGCACCAGCCCCACGGTCCGAGCTGCCCATAAGGATGGGTATGTCTGCAAGAGGCAGGGGGGAATGGCTGGGGGACATGAGGAGCTGCTGTGGCACAGGGTTGGGGTCACAGGGCCAGTGCCTCCCTGTCCTGTCCTTGCATGTCACCACTGGGCTGACTGTACTTCCCCGTGGCAGGTACAGCACCAACTCCAAGGTCGTGCGGTTTGTGAAGGCCAAGAGTGTGGGGCTGCGGCTGACAGGGGGGAACGATGTGGGCATCTTCGTGTCGAGCGTGCAGGAGGGGAGCCTAGCTGACAGCCAGGGCGTCCGGGAAGGTGACCAGATCCTGCAGGTACCCGGGGCTGAAAATGCTCCTTATGCTACTGCATCTGGACTGGCCTGAGCCCTTTTGGGTCCAATATCTCCCCAGGGTATCATCTCCAGGGTGATAGGGACCAGTTCCCTTTCCCACTCTGCCCTGGGCACTGCTGTCCCTGGGTCCCCTGCTGGTGCCCATGCCCTCTGTCCTGCTGGCAGGATCATGTCCAAGTGCTTTTCTGTGGCAGGTGAATGACACCAGTTTCCAGAACCTGACCCGTGAGGAGGCTGTGGAATATCTCATGGCCCTGCCCCCGGGCGAGGAGGTCACACTGTGGACCCAGAGCAAGCAGGACAGTGAGTGGTGACCAGGCTCATCCTGGGCTTGTGTCTCTCCATCCTCTGTCTCTTCTGGGCAAGCATCAGACCTGCTGTGCTTGCCATAGCCCTTCCTGCCCCCGCAGGTTGATCCTTCTTCCCCCTTCCTCCTCCTCTTGAGACCTGATGGGAGGGGACCAGACCATCCAGGCCCTGTTTGTGCCTCGGCTTCCTGGAGCGTGGGGGCTTTGTGGCACTCAGCCTGGAGAGGCCAGTGTGTGCTGGGGAGTCAGACCCTACTGTCCCCAGCATGCCTGAGAAGGCCATGGGAGGAAAAGGTGTCCCTAGTACCCTCCTTAGCAGGAAGAGCTACTGTGGAGCCTCCCAGCCAGCCTAGTGCCTTTCCAAATCTCTCCAGCATCTTCTTTCTCAGCCACCTCTTCCTCTGATGGTCTCTCTTGCCCTGGGCTCCAGTTTACAGGAAGATGATCTCATCCAACGTGGGTGACTCGTTCTACATCCGGACACACTTTGACTTTGAGAAGGATACACCATCAGGGCTCAGCTTTGTCCGTGGGGATGTGTTCCACGTGCTGGACACCATGTACCGCGGCAGGCTGGGGAGCTGGCTGGCTGTGCGCATGGGCAGGGACCTGCAGGAGCAGGAAAAGGGCATCATCCCCAACCGGAGCAGGTAGGGATGGAGCCAGGAACAGCCTCTAGACAAGCTCCTGAGTGAGCTGGGGACATGGATGGTGGGCTCAGTGAGAGGCAGGGCAAGGGCTGGTGGGGCAGTGGTGGGAAGCGTGAGCTTCTTGGAGTGGCAGGGCAGCTGATGGTCAAGTTGTCCAAAGTCCCAGAGAGAGAAGTCTATGACAGCCTCACCTGGCTGTGCCACTGAGCAGGGATGCCAGCTTTTCCTGACCTGCTCCTTAAACCCAGAGCCTGCGGGTCCTGAACCCTCTCCTCTCCCAGGGCCGAGCAGATTGCCAGCCTGGAGTCGGTGCTGAAAGCCACGTCTGGTGCCAACGCCTCCGGGGCAAGGGCTGAGTTTTGGAAGCTGCGGGGCTTGCGAGGAGCCAAGAAGATACTGCGGAAGAGCCGGGAGGACTTGTCTTCCCTCACAAAGCAGGGGCACTACCCACCATATGAGAGGGTGGTCCTGAAGGAAGGTGGGCACCAGGACAGCCTGACCCACCTTGGGGATGTTGGTCCTGGGGCTGCCCTGCTGCAGATGCTGATGGCCTCCCTCTCCGGGGAGGAGCAGGGCGAGTCGCAGGCCTGTGGGCACCATGAGGAGTGGGGCTGGGTGCTCGGGTGCTGGGAGCTCTGCCCTTGCTCCCACCCACCCTGAGCACCTCTGTCCTCCCACAGCCAGCTTCAAGCGGCCAGTGGTGATCCTGGGCCCCATCGCAGACATCGCTGTGCAGAAGCTGAGCAGGGAGTTCCCCGAGCTGTTCGAAATTGCCCGTAAGTGCCCCCACACTGGGGAGAAAATTATATCCAGCAGCCAGACCCTGTGAGAGTTCTTTACCTTTAGCTCCCTCCCTATGACACCCCAATACCTTCCTGGGCTCATTCCTCTCCCCTCCTCTCCCTGAGGGACACAGCCCTGGGGCTGGGCATGGCCATGTCCAACTGTTGGAGGTGCAGCCTCTCTCATGCCCCATCTCTGTGTCCTGCAGCAAGCGTGCCCCGTGATGGGGCATCGTCCAAGGTCATCAAGCTGGACTCCGTGCGGCAAATTGCAGAAAAGGTGAGACCTTTCCCATGTTCTTGGATCCAGCTGGGGCCTGTGGAAAGCCCATGGCCCCCATCCCTGCTCCCAGCAGGGCTGATGGCTGTGCCCTGCCCCAGAACAAGCATGCCTTGCTGGACATCACGCCCTCGGCTGTGGAGCGCCTCAATTACGTGCAGTACTACCCAGTGGTGGTGTTCTGCGAGCCTGAGAGCCGGCAGGGCATCAAGGCCATGCGGCAGTGGCTGGCACCTGACTCCAGGAAGAGTTCCCGGCGCCTCTATGCCCAGGCCAACAAGATGAAGAAGTATTGCAGCCACCTCTTCACGGCCACCATCAGCCTCAGTGGCAGCGGCAATGCGTGGTACGAGCAGATCCAGGACATCATAAGGACACAGCAAAGCCAGCCTGTCTGGACAACAGCAGAGCAGGTACGGGCACAGGCTCTGTGTGGCAAGGCTTGGCCTCCTGGGGCTGCAGCCAGGCAGCTGATGGGGCTGCACACAGCCCCCCATGGCTGGGGTCCCACGTCTCTGTCATCCCCACCCCCCAGGCAGATGTAGCACCCGAGGACAGTCTGGACCTGCTGAACCCACCGAGTACGGTGGCCTCGGGCTACCTGACGTGTGACAGCCGTGCCAACAGCGACTACGACGACACGGATGGGGAGGTGGGCGCCTACACTGATGGCGAGGCAGAGGATGCCTATGACCAGCCTGGGCTGGCCCGTTCCTCTGAGCCAGCACAGCCAGCCCCGAGCCATGGCCTGGACTCCTCCAAGCCAGCACAGCTGGCCCCAAGCCACAGCCGAAGTGAACAGGTGGGTTCTCCCAAACTTCCGCAAGGACCCGGTCGGGCAGAAGAGGGTGGCACAGTGCCTGGCTCTGGGGTGGAATTTCCATCCTCGTAGCACAGGCAGGGTGTCACCTCTGGCTGCTGCAGGGTCCAGCTGTGTGTCTGTGCCCCGCTCAGGGTGTCCAGGGGCAAACGCCCCAGACTGGGGCACAGCCCATGCCCTGCCCTGAACCCCTACCTGCTCTTCCCCAGGTGCCCGAACAGCCACGGCAGGGCCAGCGCTATGACAGCATCAGGTACCCTGTGCCCCGGGTGGGGGTGGCAGCCACCCAGCACGGGGGATGGCCCGGAAGGGCACTGTCCCTGTCACACAGAGCCATCACAACTCTTCTGTCCCGCAGGGAATTCGAGCATGAGGCAGTGAGGAGGAGGTTCACACGGGCCAGGGATGATTCAGACCAGGATGAAGGCTACGAGTGGGGCCTAGCCACAGATGTGTAGTGGCACTGCTGGCCTGTCCCTCTGGGCCAGCCCTCCCACAGCCCTGCGTGCGGGTGACAGCTCAGGTAGTGCCCCTGTGGCCGGGCTGGGCCCAATCCTGCTATACCCTGCATCATCAAGTGCCTGAACTACCCTGTGGCTCCTTCCCTTTTGGCCACAGTCACTGCTACTGAATAAAAGGGATGTTTGGATCAGGAGAGGCCATTTCTGGGGGTGCTGGGTGGCAGCTTGCAGGGGACACTGTGCAGCAGGGTGGCCTTGCTGGGACTCAGGCACCTCCCTGGGCAGTGGCCCTGTGTACACTGAGGTACTGTAAGGGGAATTGGAGCCTGGCACTTCCACAGGCCTGGGATGTGCCTCCCAGAGCTGAGCCTCCTCTGCTGCAGCCCTCCTGCAGCTCCTCAAATGCAACCTCCCATATTTCCCAAAATTTTTATTTTTAGAGCAACCAAGCACACAGGCACAGCCAGGTCAGCACTGCTGCAGCCCTGGGAGCCCAGAGAGCTGCTCACAAAAAGGCTCACAGCCCCAGGGTCTCAGGATGTGGGGCTGGGCAGTGCCATGTTCCCTTTTGCTGTTCCAAGGGCTGTGGCTCTGGGCCAGGCTGTGCATGCAGAGCGATTCAAGGCAGCACCAAGGAAGAGCTGAGGCACGTTCTCAGCTTGGTGCAATGGGTCTAACGGAGTTTGTTTGCACCACAACAGGCCTCTGGCCAAGCCAGGGGAGAAGAGGAGGTGCCAACAGTGCTTCTGCCCTTAAGGCTGAGTCTGGGAGCTACTGGGTGTCCCTCAGGGGTGCCAGTGTGCACCCACACATGGGTGTGCAGGATCAGTGCTGCTCTGGGGCTGTGCTGGGCTGAGCTCTGCAGTTGAGCTGTGCTTCCAGCACCGTCCCCACGTCCTGAAAGGCACCGTTGGTGAATGTAAAAGTCCAATTAGTCAGTGACTGGATGGGGGGCACTTTCACATAGGGTTCCCTCTCCTCCCACTAGCGAGGGACCCTGTGCAGCAGCTGGACAGGCACTGAGGTGGGGAGTGGTGATTGGAGCATGAGAGGTGCCCAAACCATGGCACCATGTGTCTTGATGCTGCTCAGGCTGCATATCAGCCCCTAGCCTCCCATTGTGTCCTGAGTAAAACAAAAGAGGTGCAAGCTTAGGCCCTGCTGAGGGTCCTGATGCGGGGCTGGGGCAGAAGGGAGAGCCAGTCCGGCCCCTGCAGCCCCGGGGCTCGCTCCTGCCTGCCCCAGGCATGGTGGCTCAGAGGAAGAGGGGCTGCTCCTGCCCCGTCAGCAGTCGGTACGTGGAGGCTGGCATGGTCTTGATGTGGACCTAGGTAGAGAGGCACAGGTCAGAGGTCCCAGCCTGGGCCTGGAGGGTGCTGGTGCACAGCTGCGAGCCCAGTGGCTCCGTGGGGGCTGAGCTCACCTCGCTGACTGCCTCGGTGAGGATCTGGATGATCTTCTCATGGGGTGTGGCCACCACGCTCTGCCCGTTGATCTCGATGATGCGGTGCCCCACGCGGATGCCGCCCCGCTCCGCGATGCCCCCACGCATCAGGCTGCAGATCTGCCAGTGGGGAGTGCTGTGAGAGCAGGGCAGTGCCCACAGCCCAGCCCTGCCTCACCACTGCTCCAAACCCTCACAGCCCTGTAGGCTCCTGGCCGGAGCTCTGGACTGGGGTGCGCAGCTCCTCCAGCCCCCAGGCACGCAGCGAGGGCAGGGCTGTCCCTGTGCATCGCTGCCACCAGAGCCATGTGCTGAGCTGGGGCAAGGGCAGCCCCCAGGATTTTGTCCCTTGGCTGATGAGGCTGTGCCTGCCCCAGTCACTGACCCCTCCTGCTCCCATTGGGCCTGGGCTGCAGAGACTGAGCTTCTCCCTGGGGCATCAGGACAGACTCACATCTCCAATCCTAGTCGGTGTGCGAGGTGGCTGTGCCTCCCACCCAGCTCCCACTGAGCCCAAGAATGTCCCTCCCTGCCTTCCCAACACAGCCACGAGAGAGCCCAGGGCAGGGAGTGGCTGGGGTACTGGGGACAGCAAGAAGTGTCACTGGGGTCATGCCCAGAAAGCCAGGAAGAAGCCACCACCCTGAAAGCAAACAGCTACAGAGCACCAGGAAGAGGGATACAACCACTGGTGCTGCAGGCAGGCTGTGAGGAGCCTTTTGCTGTGACCCTTTGGCCCCAGGCGGGCACATGGAGTGTGGGAGCTGGGGGCTGCTCCCTGGACACAGCCAGCTCTGCCTGTGCCTCAGGTAGACCCTGGCACAGCTCCCATCCCACAGGCACTCACCACACCATTCTCAACACAGAAGCCCAGCTGGTACTTGGAGTCAGGGCGTCGGATGACAGCTGTGGTGACAGGGGGACAGTGCACAATGTTCAGTGTCACCTGAGTCTGGTGCTTCAGCTCCTGGAAGGTGGGATGGGGCTCGGTCAGATTTTGGAGAGCTATTCAGACTGGTCGAGGGGTGATGCAGCCACGTTGCTCATGTGGGGGCTGAGGATTAGCAACCTGTTTTCAATGGGGAAACTGAGGCACACAAAGAAATACTGCAAATACAAATCCAGGGACAAGAACTTACAAACCCAGCCCAAGACATCCCTGCCCCTGAGGCTATGCTGTCCTTGCTTTCAGCTCCTTCCCATCCTACCGAGAGGTAGATGATGCAACAGGTTCCCTTCGGGACAGTCACCTGCCTCGTCCTCCACCCTCCTCCTCAGGCAGGGCCACAGCAAGTACAGTCCCCAGCTTTGTCCCTGCCTTCCTCCCAAGCACTCTGAGCAGGAACTGTCACAGCCTGGAGAACAGGTATGACCTCTGCACTCCTGCCTCCACACCTGGGGGCCCCAGGGGAATCCTGGTGTCACAAACACTCCCAGATCATTCAGGACAGTCCCCACCTCCCTCCTGGGGTGAGGCAGGAGGTCACCCTGCCCCAGCTCACCCGGATGATGCTCTGGCAGGTGCCCAGGGGCAGCCCCACCAGGCTGGTCCCGTTGACCGACATGAGGCGGTCCCCAATGCTCAGCTCGCCTGACCGCTCCGCAGGGCCTCCGTGCATCAGGTTGGCGATGACCACAGTGGGCAGGATGGAGCCCCAGCCCGACTCCACAATGGCGATGCCCAAGATCTCTCCCTTCTGCTTCCAGATGCAGACCTGGGGGAAGAAGAAGAGGGTTGTGGTCGTAACGTCCACCAGCGTTGTGGAGCACGTCCCAGCCCACAGCTGGCTGGGATGGGGTCCGGTTTTGTAGGGAGCACCTCAGCTGCTCAGGGAGCCACAGAGTGGATGACACAGAGGTGCCAGTGAGTTCCCCACACTGTACCCACCCACCGAGCAGCTCTTACATCCTTGCAGTTCTCCTGCCGGGAGAAGTGGGCCAGCTCTGCGTTGTACTGCTCCTGGTCCTCGAGGGCACGGCTGTACTGGCGCGGGCTCAGCTCACTTGGGTCGATGCTGTTGGCCTCCAGGAAGCGCTGGTAGGCCACGCCGAACGCCTGCCCGATGGCCTGGGCGATGACCTGAGCCTGGGGAGCAAAAGGGCTGTTCCTGCCCATGGCTCAGGGCTGGAGCCAACAGCAACCAGTGCCCTGCAGTGCCCAGCACAGCAACCGGCCCGGGGAGCTCTGGGGCGTCCTGGCTCCTTCTCTGCCTGAATGGGCCTCTGTGGGGAACCAACTCCCCTCCACTTTGCTCTGCATGTCAGAGGTGCTCAGGCTGAGCTCCTGCCACAACCCTTGTGGGAGCTGCTTCTCCTGCTGCAGCCTCAGCCCAGAACACCCAGTTGTTACAGTGGGATGGTGCTCAGGTCTCCAAGGCCACCCGCCCACCCCAGGGACCCATGTGTCGCCTCACATCAGCCGAGTGGAAGACGTGGCAGATCATCTTGTAGAGCCTCTTCTCCTCCGCCACCTCCGAGCGCCGCGGAAGCTTCCGGCGCGCCATGAGCACCACAAGGGAGCCGATGTCAGCAATGTAGGAGATGGTCTGGAGGGAGTGATCCATCATGGCCTCCTGGCAAGGGGGACACAGGCCAAGAGTTCAGCCCCCTATGGGCCATTAGACCACCTGGGCAGCCAGAAGCCTGCTGGCACTGCAAGCAGGAAGGGCTTGGCCATGGTGCTGGGATGTGGCACAACTGCCTGGCACATGCTGGGCAGAAACCATGTCTGTGCCAAAAGGCACAAACAGTTCCTTCATCAAGGACTCATTTGTGTTCCTGGGTGCTGCCAGGGGACAGGACAGCGCTTCCCTCTTGCTATAATGCAGAAACTAATCCTGAGGCAAAGAGCTCCCCAGGTTTCAAGCCTGGGTTCCCCAGAACTTGGTCTGGGATCACAGCAGCTCCACAGGGTGCAGGTCGCATGGGAAGCCTTGTGCAGCCACACAGAGAGGCAAGGACATGACACAGGATGGCTATGGAGTGACATGTCCCCCTGTCTTCAGGCCACCCCTGGGCGAGACCCTGCTGGTGTTGGAGCAGAGCTGAGATCCTGAAACCAAACAGGAATGCTGAAGCAGCCACAGGGCCATGTGGTTACTGCTGTACCTGCTCACCTGAGTGTCAGCAGTGAGCACCTTGATCCTCTGTGTGGAGACAAACAGATCCACCTCTGTCATGGGCTGGGACTCCCCCTCGGGTGCCTGCAGAACGATGGAGAGGTCACAGGACCCTGCTGGGACTCAGCCCCACAGCCAGGTGCCCCCAGGGCAGATCCTGAGCGCTGCCCCACACTCACAAGGGACCAGGCTCAGGTCAGCCAGGCCCCCCCATCCTTCATGCACCTTGATCCTGTCCACTGCCTCTTGGGCCTGCGCCATGCGGACGCTGGTTGGGGGGTTCCTCTCCGAGGCCAGCTGCGTGGAGCCCAGGTACTTGGCCCCAAAAATCACACCATCCAGCAGATCCTCTGGGTCACAAGGGCCTGGAACTGAGGTGTTGGGAGGGATTGAGCAGGGGCTGCTCCCCCACCTGAAACTGGGAAACTCCTGCTGCCCATTAGCTACAGTCCTATGCACGATGAAGCAGCTCAATGCTTGGTACATGGGCACCTGGCATCACCAGGAGACCAGGGCTGCTTCCCCCTTCCCTTGGGAACACATGGCATCCCTTTCCCCCAAGTATACCCCCTCCCTGATCCCTGACACACCTCTATTTTCTCAGCAAAGGCTCAAACAAGCCACCTGGAGCCTGGTGCACCCACTCTGGATGGGCGTGGAGCTGGCTGCTCCCTCACTGACTGGGACCCCCAACCACTCCCACTCAGGGTCAGAGCAGGTGGGTCAGGACTCCTGGATGCTCTTGCTGCTCGAGCACAGAAACAACTCACCCTCTTTGAAGGCTGGGCAGGATGATGGGGATTCCCTGTTCTGCAAAGCAATGAGAGGGAAAGTGAGGCTGTGGCTGGGACCTCAGGGATTCAGCCTGCCTGGCCCTGGAGCACTAGGACAGCAAGGGCAGAGCATCCCTAAGAATGGGGGAAATGGCACAGGGTCCCAGGGCTAGACAGGGAGGAGCAGGGTCCTAGGCCTGTCAGGGTGATAGTGCAGGGTCCTGGGGCTGGACAGGAGGATGGCACAGTATCCCAGAGGGGCTGGTCAGACCCATGAGCCTCTGCCCCAGGGCACACATGAATCAGCCAGCCAGCCAAGCATGCATTCAGACCCAAAGCCAGTACCGAGGGTCTTGTCTGGGCAATCTCACAGTGCGAGGCCCTGTAAGACCTGAAGAAAGTCACCTTGGCTCTCCTTTGCCCCCATCCCAGACCCCAGGAGGGAGCAGAGCCAAGAGGCATGTCCCGGCTCCTGCTGCCCCATCGCAGCCCAAGGCACGGTGCACTCACGGTCACAGCGCCCTGAGGTGGCTGCTCTGTCCTGGGGGCCAGAGCAGAAGGCAGCGCTGCCCACGCTGGCTCCGGGGAACCTTCCCGAGCACCCTCGCAGGCAGAATCGTCCTCGCAAAGCCCCTCTTCATGACAGCAGCTGCCAGAAGGTTCTCCCTCCGAGCTCTCTGGCCCCACCAGCCCTTGAGGCTTCTTCACAGTGGCTGGTTCCTCCTGAGCCTGCACCATCTCCAGGCTGGTCCCAGCCAGGACATCGGAACGGGCCAAGGGGGTCTCGGAACCAGCCTCGGGCAGCCCCCCCTCGTAGCACAGGAGGTTCAGCAAGTCCTCCCGGTCAGCCTCGGCGAAGAGCAGCCCGTGGCAGGGCCGGTCGCAGGCGGAGTGCTGGGGACAGCAGGGACGCACCGCCAGGCCCCGGCCCGTGGCCACATGCAGTGGGCACGGCCGGCACCTGCCCGGGCACTGCCCGCGGCCCCGCCGGGAACCGGCGCCCGAGGGGGAAGGCGAGCCCTGCTCTGGGGCGGACGAGCTGTCGCGGAGGTTGGGGTCAAGGGTCTCGAGCTGAGTCAGCAGCCCCTGGATCTCCGAGGGTTCGTCCTCCACATCCTCGGCCCACTCGGCCCTACCCGGGGGGGCGCGGGGCTCGGGGGTCTCATCCAGCTCCATGCCCGCGGGGTCGGCGCTGCTGGGGGTCCAGGGCTGTCCCGTGCCCCCAGGGGCGCTCCCGGCGCTGGGCTCCCAGCGGGCAGAGCCCTGCGGCACCTCCGCTTCCATCGCTCTTCCGGAGCCCCGGCACAGCTCGGTCCGTCCGCCCGCGCCTCCCGCGACCTC
>VZRF01007217.1:75260-90381 GCA_013396875.1 Vireo altiloquus
CGGGGGCTCCTGCGGGCGGCGGGAGTCGCGTTCCGCGCTCCGGCCCGCGGCTACGCCAAGAAACCCGGTAAGACCTGCACGGGCACCGGCCCCGGCCCGCGCTCCTCGGTCCCGGTCCCGGCCCCGGCCCCGTGTCCCCTTGTCTCCCCGTGCCCCGGTCCCGCGCTCCTCGCCCCTTGGCCCCTGGAACCGGCCCTGCCCTGCCCGCGCTCCTGGCCCCTTGTGCCGGTCCCTGGCCTCGGCCCCGCGCCCTCCCGGTGCTGCCGCCGCCCCAGCTCGATTCCTCGTGTCCCCAACTCCCACCCGGCCCCGGCCCCTGGTCCCGCCCCGCGATACCCTTGCCCTCGAGTCCCCATCCCTTCCCCTGTCTGCGTCCTTGTCCCCCGGCATGTCCCCTGCCCTGACCCTGCCGTTTTCCCCGCAGCCGCCAAGGCCAAAGGCAAGAGTGTGCCGAAGGAGGCGTTGAAGGGGCCGGAGGTCTGCACGGACCCCACCATGCTCGCCACCCACGCCATGGGGGTCAACTACTTCAAGGAGGGTCCGGAGGTGGCCCTGAAGCCCGACTCCGATTACCCCGACTGGTGGGTGCTGCCCCACTCCCCTCTGTGTCCCGACAGAGGTGCCATCCCAGGGGCACAGAGCTATGAGGGACAGGGAAGTGCTTTGGGAGGAGGCAGAGTGCCCCTCTGCGATCCAGACACCTTCCTCAGGGTCAGGAGAGAGGAGTGGGCCCGCTGTAGATGTGGGAGTGAGGGATCCGCACATCCAGGCCACTCGGGTCCATTGCTCCGTCCTGTGCTTTTCCCTTTGTCCTCTTTCCCGCAGCCTCACATCCTCTGCATTCACCCCCAGGCTCTTCAAGATCCACCTCGGGCCCACCAAGAAGCTGGAGGAGCTGGACCCTGACTCGCTCGAGTATTGGAGGCGCTTGCGGAAGTACAACACATGGCAGCGCAACAGGTTGAAGAAGGGCAAGAAGCTGTAGGTGCTGCTGAGTTTGGGGCTTCCCAGTGTGCCAGCACAGGTGGCACTGGGACCTGCCCTGGCTTTTGGTCTCTTCTCCTTACTGTAAATAAGAAATAAATCTCTGGTGAGGCTGATATCCATTATAAAGGCTGTGACAAACCCAGACCCTTTTTAAGCTTGGTGCAGGTCCCCTCCATGCCAAGGGCTAAGGCAACACAGGCCACAAGGTCTCAGTGTGTTTGTTGACAGAAGCTCAGGTTTTGGGTCATAGAGGGAGCCCAGCACAGCACATGGGTCCTGCTTCCTGCTCCGTCACCGCCTGTGCCACAGCGGTTGGGGCTGAGGCTCTGTGGGCATGTGGGGTGGGGAATGACCCACCCGTGTCACTGTGTGCCTGGCTGGTGGATCTCAGGGCCTGAGCAGCCTATGCTCCCCAGGCGTGGAAGGATGTAGGCCAAGCTCTGGCAGTGCTGTGGGGAGCAGGCAAGATGGGGAAGGGGCCCTTTGCAGTGCCACCCCAACACCATGCTCTCTTTTCCTCCTCCAGCAGCAGGAGCAGTGGTGCTGGGATGCCAGGGCTTGGCTGGTCTGGATGGTGATGGCAGGGTCTTCCCCACAACAATGAGGGCCTCACTCCCCCATCCCTGATTCTCCTTGGGCAGCTTCAGCCTGGCAAAGCCCAGCAGCTTCCCCTGGCCTCGGTTCTGCCTGTGTGTTGGGCACACCTGGCTGAGAGGTGCCTCTGTAACCTCAGCTCACCTCCAGCCTGGACTTGCTGCCCTGCAGCTCCTTCTGAGCTCGAGCTGGGCTCTGGAGAAGAGGCACCTGTGGGTCCCTGCAGTGAGGAGGGGACAGTGGAGCCTCTGCCAGGCCCGGCAGTGTCTCTGGTGCCGTGGGCCCTGTGACAGGGCTGGGCTGTGGGTGGGGAGTGGCAGCTCTGTGCCCACGTGCTGCACAACAGGAAGGAAGGCGGAGGGAAGCAGAAGTGCTGTGCTGCAGCACGGGGGCCTGGGGGAGATTTTGGGCTGAACCTTCATTTCCTCTGGGGCTCAGTGCACACCCTCGGAGCTGATGTGGCTCGGCCATACCCCGCGGTAAGCGCCCATCCCTGCCGGGCCTGCAGCTCACTCTCCCCTCGCCACCCCCAGTGTGTCCAGACCCCAAATCCAGCAGCAGGTAAGCAGATGGAGCACTTGGGTCCCTGTCCTTTGTCTTGGAGCCCCTGGTTTGGATGAGTGTCACCCAGCTGCTCTGGGCAGCTCAGTCCTGGGGACGAGGGGTGGGTTGTTGGGAAGGGACCTGAGGGGAGGAGGAGGGAGCTGTCCCTGTCCAGGTGGTTCATGTCACATGGAAACCTTTCCCAGGATTCAGGGCAAGCTGAGCTGGGTCCCAGTCCCAAGACCCCCATGTACCTTCTGCTGACCCCCCTGTAGGCCCCTCATGATGGCTTCAGAGCCACCATCCAGAGGCCTGGTGACAGCAAGGGGGCTGATGCTGCCCCACTGGGGCCTCTGCCAGGAGAGGGATACTGGGGCCCCATTCTCGGTGTCACCTGACAGGACAGGGAAGGCAACAGGGGCCATCCCCTCTTGGTAGTTCTGTGGATCTCCATTCCATGAAGGTCCCTTTCCTGTGGCTGGGCTAAAGTACCCTGGCTCCTTGCCCAAGGCTGGGGGAATGAGTGAGGTCCCCCGTGCCGCCCAGCTCAGAGTGGAACTGTGTCATTCCTGGCCGGCTGCCGGTGGCCAGATCCAGCAGCATTGCCCAGCCAAATCCCAGCACCTCCTCAGGCTCCTGCCGGGAGCTCTCCTGACACCAGTGATCTCGCTGCTCTCCCCTCTAAGCTGCCCTGTGCCCCAGAGGGAGCCGGTGGGGCACGGGTGCCTGTCACTCCGTGACCCGCTGACAGCTCGTCCCCTCGGCGTCCCCAGGAGGGATGGGGGACTGGAGCCTGCCCATCAGCTCGCTGGGCGAGGAAGTGGTGGCCCGGCTGTGTGAGCTACTGGATAACGCCGGCCGGGGCTGGCGCAAGCTGGCCGAGCTGGCCGGGGCCGAGAAACGCTTCAAGTGCAGGTAGGGCTGGGGGAGCACCGCCGGGGGCTGTGCCCGACCGGGTTACAAACGCACGTGGGCACAGCTCACAGGGTGCAAGGGGCAGTTCCCTCCCCGGGCCGGGCACCGCCGAGGCCCCTGGCCGGGCTCCCACCCGCCCCGGGGGAGGGGGCTGTGGCTCTGACGGCGGCGGGTGCTTGCAGCGCGGAGGAGCTGGAGATGTGCTCGCTGAAGGTGCTGGAGCCCCGCGGCAGCCCCACGCAGTGCCTGCTGCAGCTCCTGGCCGAGCGCGACTGCACCCTCAGGTACCTGCTGGGCTGCCTGGAGCGCATGGGGCACGAACAGGCCTGCCGGGTCCTCAGCTCCGCCGGTACGGACGGGCAGCGGGAACCGGGGGCTGGAGGGGAGCACCAGGGGCAGGGGCTCGGCAGGAGGAAATGGGGATGGGGCAAAGAAGAGAAACTCCTGCTGGGGGTCTTGCTCTGGTAGCGAGGTCCTGGGCAGGTGGGGTGGAGTAGGATGGATGCAACAGGATGAGATATGATGGGTGTCTGATCGAATGGGACAGGACAAATTTGGACAGCATGAGATAGCATGGGATAGGATAGAGCAGAGTGGGATGGGATAGACTGAAAGAAGATGAGATGGGTAGACGGGATAGCACTGAATATGCCAATGGGACAAGGTAGGATGAGATGGCTGGGACGGGACAGAGGCGTGGGATGTGATGGGATGGGCTGGGATGGGAGAGGGGAATCTGTTGTGGGTGGAGATGAGACAGGATAGGATGGGACTGGATGGGATGGGTGGTGTGGGACAGACGACTCAGGCAGCCCACGCTGGTCTCTCTCCTGCAGTCCAGGACATGATCCGCATCACGGTGCAGCCGGAGTCTCAGGTGGTGGCAGAGGGGACACACGTGTCCCTGACCTGCTGCGCGACTGGCCCGCCGGGGCTCGTGTACCAGTGGTTCTGTGGGAGGCAGGAGGTGAGATCCCACTGTGCCACATTGAGCAGGGCCCCCACACCCTGTCCATGGCAAGGGCACATGCACGGATAAGAGGGAGCCCATGACTCCTTGGCCTCCTCCTGTCTCGTAGGTGCCTGGAGCCACATCCCCAGAGCTGGTGATCGACACGGCTGCCCTGGCGGGGCAGCCCGAGTGGTACATCTGCCGGGTGAACTGCGGGGCCACCTTTACCTTCTCTAGGTGGGCTCATGTCCAGGTGGAGAAGAGCAGCAGCCCCAGCTCAGGTGGGTCTCGAGTTCTGTGTCCCTGGGCTGGCAGCCTTGGGGCACCACTTGCCCCATTGGGATTGGGACATCTCCTGCAGGGCACCTCTTGCCCCATTAGAACAGGGGTGGGTCCTGAGTGGCATCATTTGCCATGTAATGCCCTGGCATTACCTGGCTCAGCTGCGAAGGTCCCTGGGCTTGCTGGGGTGATGGTACCCACAGAGGAGCCACATGCCCTGTGTCTTCCTCATGCCTGCTGCCTCATGCCAGCCATGGGTGCCAGGGGCCGTGGGTGAAGAAAGGGGCCTGGTGCAGCTCTGCAGAGTGCTGCCATGGCTGGGTGCCTGATTTGCCACCCTGTCCCTTCCCCAGCCAGTGGCTACTGCCTGACCATGGCAGGGCTGCAGATCCTGCGGCAGCCGCGGCCGTGCTGCCTGGCCGAGGGGGACACGCTGGCACTGGAGTGCAGAGCCATTGGCAACCCCCCACCCCAATACCAGTGGTTCAGGAACCAGTGTCCCGTGGAAGGGGCACAGGCACCCCAGCTCCAGGTATGGAGAGACCTCTGGCATGGCCCAACACGGCATAATGTGGCACAGTGTGGCACAGTGCAGCATGGTCTGGCACACTGGCCCAGCCTCCTGCTCCATCCTGCTGGCAGGTGAAGCTGGTGACAACGGCCGAGCGGGGCAGGTATTCCTGCCGTGTGTTCAACCTCTTCCACGAAGTGTGGAGCCAGGAGGTGGACGTGGAGATCGGTGAGGGCCCTAGACAAACCTCCGTGACCCCCCACCTGCACTGTTCCCAGTAAAGCCCTCATGGCTGCTCCACAGGGGGGACTGCAGCCTCTGCTGGGAGGTGATGCCATGCATAGGGTCCCTGACATCCCCTCTGCCACAGGCCCGCGGCTCTTCACCTCTGGAGGCTCCTGGCAGGAGGGAGATGGAGGTAAGTGGGGGCAGAGCAGACAGGTCTGTGCTGCTCTGCCTGCCGTGCTCTCCTGGCACTGGAGGGCCATGACACAGTATTTTTCTCTTCCCAGGCTCCCTAGAGCATGGCAGCCCTGGACAGCTGTATGGTAAGAGGCTGCCCGGGAGGGGCTGGTGGCCCTGGGGGGCTCTGACTGTCACCAATGTCACCATTGTCACCCCATAAGGCTTTACTTGGCCAGGAGTGCTTTGGGTGCAGCACCGGGAGAGTTAAATAGCAGCCCAATCCCAACCCGAATTAGGAGAGCAGATCAGCACCCTAACCCTTGACCCAAATCCCCAACCCTAACCCTTAACCGTAACCTGAGGGTCCAGGGATCACCGAGGCAGGGATGCCACAGGGTACTTTGGTACCCAGGGGCAGTGATACTGGCCAGAGTCGGGCTGTGGGTAACATGGAGAGCAGGAGTGTCCCACTCCATAACAACACCTCCCTCTCCCGTCCCTGCAGCCACGGACAAAGTGGCGCTGCTGATCGGCAACATGCACTACCTGCACCACAAGCAGCTGCAGGCGCCCACAGTGGATGTTCACGCCCTCGGTGCCCTCCTCCGCCAGCTCGACTTCAAGGTGGTGTCACTGCTGGACCTGCGCAAGGCCGAGATGCAAATGGCTGTCGATGAGTTCCTCCTCCTCCTCGACAAGGGCGTCTACGGTGCGACAACACCTGCCAGGGTAGCTCCAGCCCAGGGGCAACTGGGTGGTTTCATGCTGGTGGAGTTTCGGGGTGCAGACAGGCAAGAAGCAGGTGGTGGTGGGTCAAGGGATGCCACCATGTCACCTGCCTTCTGTTCCCCCAGCAGGTTTGCTCTACTATGCCGGGCACGGCTATGAAAATTTCGGCAACAGCTTCATGGTGCCCATTGATGCGCCCAGCGCCTACACGTCCGAGCACTGCCTGTGCGTGCAGCGGGTGCTGCGAGAGATGCAGCAGCGCCGCACCGGCCTCAACATCTTCCTGCTTGACATGTGCCGCAAGAGGTGACCTGGCCCTGCCACACACAAGCTGCCACTCGGGGAGGGCCCAGCACAGGGTCCTGTGGGTGGTGGCTCCCAGGGGAGGGTAGCAGAGCACCCCCAGGGTCCCATGTAAACCCATCGTCTGTGTCTAAATGCCCCAAAACTTCACTGCCCCTGTGACCTAGCAAACGCTGTAATGGCAGAGGAGCACAGAGCAGCCCTCCAGGTCTGGTGTGCTTTGGGGTGGGTTTTGGGGGAGGACAGGTTCTCAGTCTGTCCAGCTTCTCTTCTCTTGCAGGAACCTCAACGATGACATCATCCCGCAGGTTGGGGCGCTGGAGGTCACGGCCAACATCGTCTTTGGCTATGCCACGTGGGTCCCCTCCTACCATCCCCTGGCACAGGCAGTGGGGCTGAGTCTCCCTGCCTGGCTCAGGGTGGGGCAGGGGCTCAGACCCCCATGCCTGCATCCCTCCACCCTTGATGCTGGAGGGGTTGGGCGAGCAGCAGCCCCCAGTCCCTCACAGGGCAGCGAGGTGCCCATGGCACTGCTCGGCTTTGGGCAGCACCATGCTCACCTGTCCCCAGCACGGTGGCCAGATGGTGTGATGGGAACAGGAAGAACTCTGGGCACCCAACTCTGGCTTCCTTAGGGCTGTCATCCTGTTGGGGCCAATTCCCAGGGAGTGCCAGACCCCATGGAAGATCCAACCACTGTCCTGTCCCCACAGGTGCGCGGATGCTGAAGCCTATGAGCTGAGCCAGGGTGAGCTCTCCAATGGCATCTTCGTCACCTTCCTCAAGCGCTGGCTGCTGGAGGATGAGAAGATCACGGTGCTGCTTGACAAGGTGGCCGAGGGTGAGTGAGGAGCAGTGGGGAACAATGACCCCCCTGGTGGCCCCTGCTGACCCCCTGTGCTCCGGCAGACATGGGCACTCTGGAGATCACACGGGGACGGCAGGCACTGGAGCTTCGCAGCAACCTCTCAGAGAGACGGGCTCTGACAGACCCCATCCACCCCCCGGGCCAGGATGAGTCCTCTGCCAGGAACCTGCAGTGGGCCAAGGCTCACGGTGAGTCATGGCCACCCTGCCCCAAGCTGGCATCTGGAGGGGGGACAGCCCAAGGAGCAGAGACAGGCCGTGAACATCTCCTGGGTTCCTCCCACCTGGAGGAGAAACTGCCGGCACAGAGCCACCAGCCTGGAGACAGGAGCACCATGTTGGCACCCCTGCTCTGGGGTGACCCAGTGGCCATCTCACCTGTGGGCACAGCTCCACCCCTGAGCCCCTGCGGGTCCCAACCCTGTGCTCCCTGTCCCCTCCCCAGTCCTGCCGGAGAGCCGGCACCTCCGCTTCGACTGCGGTGTCACTGTCCAGCTGGGCTTCGCTGCCGAGTTTTCCAACATCATGATCATCTACACGCGTGTGGTGGCTGCCCCCAAGGACATCGCCAAGTGTGAGGCTCGGCTCATGGATATTCCTGAGGTGGGAGCAGCTGCTGAAGCCCCAGGGCAACGCTGGGGAACTGGGGGGGAAACTGTGGTGGTTGTCATGTGGACACCATCCATGGCAGGAGCTGGATGTGGACCTCAAGTGCACCAACAAGGAGAGCCCGGAGGAGGTGGGCAGCCCACTGGCATCCGTCTGGAGCCTCGGCTGCCCCTCCTGCTGCCTCTACAGCCGGATCTGTGGCTTGCAGAAGCTGCAGGTAAGAGCCATGGTGGGCAGCGGCCGGTGCCGGGGGCACGGCGTGACCATGGCCGTGCCAGGACAGGGCCCCATGGTGCTGGTGTCCCCCGCAGCAGGAGCTGGCCTTCACCGTCTGCCTGCAGTACCGCTACCAGGGCGTGGACGACTTCGTGGAGGAGCGGCAGAGGGTGAACGTGGGGCGGCCACTCATTGCCAAGCTCAACCTGCAGCGGGCGGCCTCCCCCTCGCTG
Organism: Vireo altiloquus; assembly: GCA_013396875.1. NCBI lineage: Eukaryota > Metazoa > Chordata > Aves > Passeriformes > Vireonidae > Vireo > Vireo altiloquus. The sequence goes on from VZRF01007217.1 coordinate 83,407, forward strand.
CCCCACAGCCCCCTCTTCTTCTCTCCCCCCGGGAGCTGGGGGGTGGGGGGGAGCTCGTGGGTCAACACCCCTGAGGAGAACCTGAGCCCCGAGGCCCCCAACTCCCACACCATGTAGAGGGACAGTGTGGCCCCCCCATCACTGCAGTCCCCTGGCACCATGTCTGTCCTGCTGGGGGCCAGGGGATGGAGGGGGTGGAGGTGAAGTGCAGAGAGGCTGAGCTCCATCCTGGCCTGTGCCAAGGGGTGCAGGTCTCGCAGCACAGCACGACTGGGACTGTTGGCCCCAGCCGCACATCCCCTGGCATGGCCATGCCACCCCCACATCCCTGGGCAGTGCCAGCCCCACATGCCAGGCCACTGCTGGGCAGTGCCAGGGCCAGAGTGCCCAGAGACCACAGCTCAGCGAGCTCGAGGTGTCATGCCGGGGCAGGGCTAGGTTCGTTCAGGCCTGTGAGAAATAGAGAGAAATAAGCAGCTTAGGGGGCAAATCCCGTGGGAGGAGATTAGAGGGGGTGGGAGCGGGAGGGCTCCTGCTCGGCCACGAGGGGGTGGGAGCACCCCCCGGTGCCCCCGCCGCTCCCAGTAGCACCCACTCCTCACGGTACAGCCCCAGCAACCGACCCCATCTGGGCAGTGAGCGATTTCAGGACGGGATTGGGATCTAAGGGAGAAAAAATGCTTTTTTGCTTGGATTTTTCCCGCACAAACGCCCACATGCTGGGGCAGGATCCAGTGGGTAGCCTCCGGGGAAGTCACCAATAAAGTGGTCCGGCCAGGCGGCTCGACGCTTCTGCGCCCTCCCTGCGTTTAAATGGCATTTTTGGGGGCAGAAATCTTGCCCGTTCCTGCAGGAGATGCAGCGCAGCACCGGGCGCGCACACGGGAGGGAAGGGGGGTACCAAGTGAAGGATCCCCGACATTTCCCGTGCCACCCCATGGAAAACGGCTCATTGAGCTGGTTCACACAACCCCCAGCCCCAAGGACCCGGGGAGACGCATCCTCCTCGCGGGGCCCCTCGGGCGGCGGTTGCGGGGCCGGGCCGGGGGAGCACCCTCGCCCCAATTAGGCTCCGATCAAACGAGCCGGGGGTGCGGCGCTGCGGCTCCCGCGCCAGCCGGCCTTTGTTGGTGCTCGGGAGGCCGAGGGGTGCCCCGGGCTGGCGCCAGCCTCGGCAATTATGTCATGTGAAAAGCGCAGCCCCCATTGAGCGCGTCCCGTCCCCCGGATCAAACCCCATTACTTCCGCAGCCGTTGCTTCATTATCTGCCGGCCGGAGCTCGCCTCGGCCGGGGCGCTTCACCCCATTAGCTGGGCCGGGGAGCCGGGGAGCATCGATTATGCGTTTAATGGGTTGTTAAAGGTTTAATTGTCGCTAACGAAACAGACGAGCAGCAGCAGCCGGGGGACGGGGCACAAGGAGAAGGGTCTCGCCGGGGTCAGTGCCTCGCCTGGCCCCGCTGGCATCCCGGCCAGACCCGCCCGACCCCGGGGCTCTGGGGACGTCAGAGTCCGGTCCCGGGGGGTTTGGATCGGGGTGAGACCCCGGGCTGGGGGGGCTGCGGGCGCTGGCACTGAGCGAGGTCTGGGCCGGGGGGACGCGGTGGGTGTGGGGCTGCCCCAGCACAGGCTGGGGACTGTTGTCACCTCCGAAGTGGGAAGATTTTCCGGGGAAACATCTTGTTTTGGAGGGGGGAAGGTTGGCTCTCATCTGGCTCGTCCAGGGACTGGGGCATCCCAGGAACATAGAACAGCTCAGGGCATGCCGGGGACCCGGAGCACCCGCTCACCCAGGGATAAGCCCCCCTGTCTTGCTGTCCCAGCTGTGCTTAAGCACCTCAAAGCCACAATGGACTCAGCCGAGCACTGGGGCGATGCTGGCCTTTGCCATCAGTGAGGGTGCCGGTGACACTGGCTGTGCCCCGAGCTCCAGAGGGTGGGCAGATGGGGTCCCCCGGAGCTGCAAAGCCACTCTGGGGACCCCTGAGGACACGGCACCTTGTCACCACCACCCAGCTCCCGCCTGGCAGGAAACACTGGCAAGGGATAAGCCAGATGTTGGTGTGCCCCAACAACCCTTTTGTGGTGACCCCAGGGCTCACAGCTGGCTCTCTCCTCTCACCAGCCCTGGCCTCGGGGGTCCCACTGCTACCCATCCTCCCACCAGCATAATTCCAGCAACTCTCTGCCACTGGCACCTCTGGGAGTGTTAGGGCAGGGGCAGCAGGCACAGCCCCCCTAAGGGGCAGTCGAGCAGGTGACCTGTGACAAGCTGTTGAAGCCACGGTGCAGCTGGGGCTGGATCGGGTGACCTGTGCCTGGACCTGGCCCAGCCCTGCACGGTGACCTGTGCCTGGACCTGGCCCAGCCCTGCATGCAGTGTCCCGAGGGAGCAGGGCAGGAGGGTGCGCGGGGATGCTGCTCCCGTGCCCCCATGGAAAGCTTCTTTCTGGCAGAGGCTTGGCGGCCCCACAGTGCTAAGGAGGGCACGGCATGGCATGGCACGACCGAGGTCCCGGCAGCGCCCAACTCCAGCATGAGGCAGCCGTCCAGCTTATCTCTTTACTCACAATACACCCGTGCTCTCGGCGCCGGCACAATTCCCGGCACGATCGGTGGCGTGCCCCGACGCAGCTAAAACATCCCCCCAAGTACTCCCTACAAAACTAGAGCTTTCTGTTCAGTTTTGTTTAAATCTGCAGCATTAAAAAAAAATTAATAATAATGGAAGGAGAGGAGGTGTGGAGAAAGGAGGTGTCCAACTGGGGTGTGGTGGGTGGCCTGGTGGCACGGTGGGATGCCTGAGCCTCAGCCAAGTCCTCAGCTGATCTTGGTGCATCAGAGAGGCAAAGGGGTGCTCCTGGGGTGCTGCCCCTAGCCACGAGGTCCTGCCAGCACCCCAACTCGCTCCCCTGACACCCCCAGTGCTGGGTCAGTGTGGGGAAGATGCAGCCCGGCATCCCTGCCCAGTGCCAGCTTTGGTAGCGCTGAGCACCCACTGTCCTCCCTCATGGCCACGGGGCCGAGCCAGCACCGGGGGCAGGAGCGGCAGCCGGGGGGCTCAGAGGGGAGCGTTCATCAAATGGGCTGCCAGGTCTTGTCAATGGTCTGAATGTGCTCCTTGGCTTTCATGCGGAGCGAGGCGATGCTGGAGCTCCTCTGGTCCACCTCCTCCAGCGGGTACTTGTCCACAAAGGGGGTGCCGCACTGGTAGGGCGCGGGGGCCATGGGCTGCATGCCCTGTGCCATCGGAGGGGGAGTGTTGAGGAAGGAGTGCCCAGCGTAGGGGGGCTGCAGGGCCTGGGGGGCTCCCATGAAGCCGGGGATGCTGTGGACCGTGGTGGCGCTGGAGATGGGAGACGTCAGCCATGGGTCAAGTGGGAGGGAGTTGCTCATGGGCCCCACGTTGGGGGTCATGGGGGGCCGGTTGAAGGAGAGCACGGGGGTGTCGTGGAGCTTCATGGAACTGGCCTCCATCTTCTCCTGCCGCCTCCATTTGGCTCGTCGGTTCTGGAACCAGACCTGCAAGATGAGAGCCAGGGTGAGCTCACTCTGCCCAGCTGGACCTCTGCAGTGTGCCCCACATGCTGTGTCCTGTGCAGGGAGCCTTCTGCACGTGGGGTGCCCCACAGGGAGTTCTCGAGGTGGGGGTGTCCTGTATGGGGTACCCCATCCCATGAGGGCTGCCCTACAGGGCTTCAGCAATCCCAGCACCTCTGCCAGACCTGTCCCACAAGCCCCAGACACCAAGGACATCTCCAAGGTATGGAAAGTGAGGTGTAAGCACACAGCCCCTTCTGCTCCACGGGAACATGCACCCTGGCCCTGCAGACTCCCAGCAGTCCATGGGACAGTGCTATCTGACCTTCCCAGCCCCTTGGTCACAGCTTTTATAAGTTAAACAGCCACAGTTGCACCAAAACCCAGCAGGAACGACAGGGACCGGCGACCCAAATCCTGTGGTGACGTCTGGCCCCATGGGAGCTGCTCATTAAAGTGCTGATCCTCCTGTCCCCAGAGCAGCACAGGGAACAGGGGTCTGCTGCAGGAGGCAAAGGGGAGGAAAGATGAATGGCTGGGTGGGAAGGGGGAGGGTTCCATGGGCTGGTCACAGCTGTTGGTGGACACTGGGCTGCACTGGTGCAAATTGCATGTCCAGAGAAGGGAACAGAGCTGGGGAAAGGGCTGGAGCACAAGCTGGATGAGGAGCAGCTGAGGAAGCTGGAGAAGCTCAGCCTGGAGAAAAGGAGGCTCAGGGGGGACCTTGTGGCTCTCCACAACTCCCTGACAAGGAGGGTGGAGCCAGGTGGGGGTCGGGCTCTGCTCCCAGGGAACAAGGGATAGGAGGAGAGGAAATGACCTCAAGCTGTGCCAGGGAAGGGCTAGGTTGGATATCAGCGGAAACTTTTTCCCTAGAGCAGTGGTGGAGTCCTCATTCCTGGAGAGACTTACACGATGGTGGATGTGGCACTTGGGGACATGGATTAGTGGTGACCTGGGCAGTGCTGGGGGAACAGTTGGACTGGATGGTCTCAGAGTGCTCTTCCAACCTGAATGAGCCTGTGAGTCTGTGAAACTGGTTGTTGCTCAGAGAGCTCAGCAAAGGTATCTTTATGGTCTGGATCCCCACAAAAAAGGCTGCATTGTCTTGACTGGGGCTGAGGCCTGGGGAATTCAGTTCATTTCTATGGAGGTTACTCCTTTGGTTCACAGTGGGTTTGTCACTTCAGGTCCCTGACCCCTTCTCTCTCTGTGGTTTCATCTTGTCAGTCCAGGCATGGTGGGGAGCAGATTGCTCTTCCCAGGCTCTGCTGTCCCTCTATGAGCCTTTTGCTGCAGCCTAAGGAGCAAAACCTCCCCAGCCCCACTCCCAATCTGCCCTGCTCCAACAAGCTTAAACCCCTCAAGTCCATGAGGATCTTGTGCTTTCCTAGACCAAAAAGACCTAGAAGAGGCCACAATTGGCCAAGGTGGGGTTTTTGGCCACTTTCCCATGTGATCAACAGGAGGGATGGGAGCAGCCACCACCAGAAGGGGGAAAAATTTCTGAAAACCATCTCTGTGTCTTAATGGAGCCTCTGGCCTATGGGCCCAACTGGGACCTTGTGGGTCAAACTGGGACGTCATGGGGGAACAAGGCTCAGCCATTAAACTCTTTCCCTGGCTTTGTCAGGAGTATCTGCAGAGATGCCGCTCCCATCTCGAGCAATGGGGAAACTGAGGCACAGAAGGAGGCATTGGCAGTAGAGCTGAGAGCTGAGCAGAGCTCTCCAGCACCTTGGAGTCCCTCTGACACTGCCCAGGGGCAGATCCAGGGCGCTGGGGTGCTGCCCTCCCTACCTGCACGCGGACCTCCGGCAGGTTGACCTTCATGGCCAGCTCCTCGCGGCTGTACACGTCGGGGTAGTGGGACTTCTCGAAGGCGCGCTCCAGCTCGTGCAGCTGGTACGTGGTGAAGGTGGTGCGGTTCCGACGGTGCTTCTTCTTGGGCTGCTCCTCCTCGGCGGTGGCTGGCGGGGTGCCCTCGCCGTCCCCTGGCTTCCGCAGCTCACCCAGGTCCCCCTCGCACTTATTCAGGAACATGGCGGCACCTGCAGGGCACCGCGGAGTCAGAGGGGTGTGAGGCCTTTGGACCCCGCGTGTGTCCCCAGTCCAGAGATGGACGGACATGTAAACGGAGGGATGGGAAGATAGGGTGGCCCTAGGAACAGGTTATGCAAAGGCATAATCCTCTCTGCCACAGCAGAGGATCCCAGGGCTGGGGTGTCCTGGGGGATGATCCACACTCCTGGGGACTGACCCAGCATCCAAAGGATGCTTGGCTCTGCTGTGAGATGTCACCAGGCCAATGAACCCACTGGTGCTAAAAGTCAGATTTCCTCTAAAGTGGAGGATTTTATCAAAGTGCCACCACAGAGAGCCAATGTGACCTCTCTCTGCCCTGGCCTGGAGGGGACCAAGCCTGGGTTAATTCCCTCCTTCCTGCCCAGCTCCCCTTGTCCAGACTCTTCCATAGTGAAGGCTGGCCCTGGAACACCCGAGGACCCAGTGTCAGTCCCCAGACTGGGTGGGAGTGACCTGGCACTGTCCCCTGGCTAATAACCATTTTGGTGACGCTTATAAGCATTTTCAACCCTCACAACGTTTCATCTTTAAGCTTTTTATCCGGCATCTGAAATCTTCCTGCAGTATTTGCAGGGGATTAAGGGTCTCTTTCCACCATGAGGATGTCAGCAGACATGGAAATGGGGCAGAAAACCGTAATCCTGGGGCAAGAGGAAGGGACTGCATTGCCCAGACCTGCCAGCAAAGACCCACCTAATGCCTCAGAGGGAGTGGGGAGGGAAAAGGAAAGTGGGTTCAAGCTGGGAGGGGTAAATGGGGGTCCTAGAGGGCATCGGGAAGGGGGTGGGTGTCGGGTGTTGCCAAGACTGTGCACACAGGGGTGTCTGTGTGGGGGTGCCCGTGTGTGCAGTGTGCCCATACACAGGCCAGTGCCCAGGGATGCTCAGGAGTGCTCCCAGTGAGGTGTGGGGGGCTGAGCATGCGGTGGAAGGTGTGCAGCATGTGCACGGTGCGGATGTGTATGTGAGGGGCTGGGGGTGTGGGGGTGGTTTGTGCCACATGGGAGTGGTGCTAGGGTGCAGCGCCTGTGTGCCATGCTCGCAGCAGTGTCTGCAGGCACAGCGAGTGTGCACAATGCTTGTGCGGGGCGTGCACAGCACCATGGGTGTGCAAGGAGCACAGAGAGTGCAGGGCATGCACAGCCTGTGGGCACAGCACGGGCCCCTGCACAGGGATTGCAGGGCTTGCAGAGAGCTGTGGGCACAGCACGTGTGTCTCTATGCAGTGTGTGTGTGCTCTGTGCCTGTGCCTCTGTGTGTGTGTGCAGTGTGTGTGTGCAGTGTGTGCTGTGTGTGTGCTGTGTGTGTGCAGTGTGTGTGCTGTGTGTGCAGTGTGTGCTGTGTGTGTGCA
>VZRF01007217.1:90493-138073 GCA_013396875.1 Vireo altiloquus
ACAGTTTGTGTGCAGTGTGTGCAGTGTGTGTGCAGTGTGTGCTGTGTGTGTGCACTGTGTGTGCTGTGTGTGCTTTGTGTGTCAGTGTGTGTATGCAGTGTGTGTGCAGTGTGTGTGCTGTGTGTGCAGTGCACGTGGCACACGCAGCAGAGGTGAGTGCAGAGCCCGTGGCACACACCATGCAGTGCAGTGCATGCAGTGCCTGCATGCAGGTGGCAATGTGCAGTGCCTGTGCAGTGTGTGCTGTGTCTGTGCACAAGCAGCGTGTGCATGGTGCAGTTTTGGTGTGCTCAGAGCGGGTGCCACAGGTGTGTGGTGTGGGCAGTGTGTCCAGGGCAGTCAGTGCATGCCCGGGGGCTGTGTGTGCAGGCAGTGCAGGGAGTGCATCTAGTGCAATGTGTACAGGGAGTGCAGCAAGTGCATCAAGTACAGGGAGTGCAGGGACTGCAGGGAGTGCAGGGATTCCAAGGAGTGCAGGGATTGCAAGGAGTGCAGGGATTGCAGGGAGTGCAGGGATTGCAGGGATTGCAAGGAGTGCAGGGATTGCAGGGAGCGCAGGGAGTGAAGGGATTGCAAGGAGTGCAGGGAGTGCAGGGAGTTGCGGGGGTTACAGGCAGTGTTGCACACCCCGTGGGTGCTGTACTCACACAGGGGCTGTGCACATGCAGTGCTGCGTGTACAGTGAGTGCAGCACAGCGTGTGTGCCTTTGGGAGCTGCAAGCCCCCCCGCGATGCCCCACAGCCTCTCGCAGGGTGTTTGTAGCCCTGGGGACTCTGGGTTCAGCCCAGCAGTCTCAGGGTGCCTCAGGGGAGCTGCAAGCCGGGGCAGGAGTGTTGGGTGCTGCACCCTGGGGTGCCCCGAGGCAGCAGTGAGGGGGAATTGGGAGGAACAGGGGCCCTGTGGTCACTGTGTGAGCATCACAGTGTGTCCTGGGGCTGGGGATGCAGGGAGGGGATGGGGTCCCCCACTGCCATCCTGCTCTCACTTACCCGCTTCTCATTTGCGCAGCTCCACACCTGCAAGGAGAGGAAAGAGGCAGGCTGAGCACCCAGAGAACCCTCCTGGGGCACAGACCCCCCAAGGGACCCAGCACCCCATCAGGATCCCTGTCTGCCCTGCCCATGTCCCACGGTCCCATGGAGCAGGGGGGGAGCTGGAAGGAGCTGGGGCAATGGGAATGGATGAGATGGGCACTGGAGGGGATGAGTGAGAGAGGCTGGGGAGGATGGGGATAAGATGGGGCAAGAGGGAGGAGAGAAGAGGTGGGGTAATGGTGGGGGGACAGGGATGAGGTGCAGAGATGGAGCCCCATGGTTCACCCCCTGACCCCATCAGAAAGCAAAGGAGGCAAAAAGTCCCCAGGGAACAGCAAACCCCGACTTGGGAGCACAGATGAACCAAGAACAGCTCAGTTCCTACCGGAACAGCTACCAGAGCAGCAGTGACCCAGCAGCAGGGCGGCAGCACCAGACCCTGCAGGATGGGGGCAAGGGCTGGACCCCCACCCCAATCTGCCTTGGCCTGGCCAGGGACACAGATGTCCCTGAGTGGGGAAGGGGGGACCATTACAGATCAGGCTGGGGGGATATCAGCACCGACCACCCCATATTGTCCACCCTCCATTGACTGGCCTCAGGAACCCCAAGCCTTTGCCACCAGTGTTTTGGGAATCCTGCCTGGAAACAGGCCACGCTGAGCTGGGGGCGGGGGAACTGCTCAACTCCGGCTCCCGAAGGACATCTTCCTGCAGTCACCATCATGCTGGCAGCAATTTTTGGGTTTAAGCCCCTAAGGTTCAAACCTGTGCTGGCAACCATAAGGACCCAAAACCTCAGGAGGGTTTTTCCCCTCCTCTCCTCGATGCCCCAGCCCACAGTTTTCCTGTGGGAGCTGCTAGACAGGGGGAGGGGACGGCTGCTGGTAACGATGCCCAAAAAAGCAACAGAAACGACACTGAGCCCTGGTCAAAGTGGGTAAAATCCTCACTTCTTCAGTACTGCAAAGCAGCAGAACATCAGTGAGGACGTGGCCTCCCCTGGCAGCAGGGGATGTGGAGGAGACAACCCAGGGACAACCGCGTCTTCCACTGGGACCCTCTCTGCCTTTGGAAGCCCATCTGGGTGCCAGGATTTGGCTCCCTGGGCTCAAGGTGCCTGGGATGGGTGGTAGGAGCATGGGTGGCCCTGTGATTCAGGGCGAGTGACGCTGGCGGGCGCCCGCACCCTCTCCTGAGTCCCCAGGGAAAGGTGCCAGCCCTGTCCCCAGCACCAACCCCGGGCACACCCTGGGGACACCCACTCCCTTTCTCAGCATCTGCCCTCGGCGCTTTGTCCCGAATTGGAAAAAAACGGCGTTACCTGCTGGGCCCAACTCGGCTTTTCCAGGAGTATTTAACTTTGCCGGTTCCTCCCTGGAACCAAACAAGCGGCTCAACCTCACCAATCTCGCAGCTTTGGCAGCCAAAGTTGCCTCTAGTCTTCTTATTTGTCACAGAACCGCCGTGCTAAGGCTCGGGAGAATCTTTATTTAGTGTTGCAGATGTCACCAAGGCACCGCAGATTGGAAATGAGTCCAAAGGATTAAGACGAGGTTATTAATTGGAGGCCTTCCCCTTTAAGAATGATTGACAGTTACTTTCTGGACAAGTAATTGCTCTAAATGTCCCCCCAGCACGGGTCCGGGGGGGCAGCGGCGGACAAAGCCCCGAACTGCCTTCCCCACTCAGATTGTCTCCCCACAAAGGCGTCCTGCTGGAGTTTGCTGTGTAATCCCCTCATTACGGGCGAGGAGAAAGAATTAGAAACAGGGGGAGCGGAGAAGAAAGGATGGAGGGGGAGGGGGCAGGATTTCCTTGGGCTGCGGAGGCTCTGCCCCTGGAGTGGGGTCCAGGGCAGGCGCCCCAAACCTCGGTGCGATGGGGATGCTGCGGTGGTGGGTGTTATCCCCCCTGGATAGGGATGGCGAGCCTGAGGGTGGCCCTGTGACAGCGTGGGTGGCCCTGTGGCTCCCAGTGATGCTGCCTGCAGAGCCCTGCCCATGTGGGGGGCAGAGATGGGAACAGGTGTGGCGGCAGGGATGGGGACCAGGCGTGGGGTCTAGCTGTGAGGACTCAGGGTGTGGACACAATCCGGGGACCTGCTCTGGGGTCTGATTGTGGGCCCAGGTGTGAGGACCAGGTGTAGGGACCAGCTGTAGACACCAGGTCCCCTGAACAGCTTTGGGGACCTGGTATGAAGACCAGGCAGGGGGAGCACTCATGGGGACCAGAGGGCCAAGTGTGGGGGGCAGCCATGGGGCAGTGCCTGTGGTACCAGGCATGGGGATGAGCCATGGACATGGGACTGAGCACCGGGACCAGGCATGGGAACACCCTGTGGGGACCATCTGTGGGATCCAGTCAAGGGGACAATCCCTGGGGGCTGCCCATGGGCCCTGGTCTAAGGGGGCGTGGGACAAAGGCAGCCAGGCTGAGGGGCAGGACTACCATCTCCCCTCCCCACTCCCACTGCTGCCCCTGGGCCCCGAAGAATGATGGAACATCATGGTGGGTCCTGGGCTGTGCCAGGGGATGTGCTTGGTGCTGCTCACAGCCCCTCTCATGTGGGATGCATTTTGCCCTTTTCTTTATTTGCTCACTTTAACTTTCTCCCAAAACCATCTTCCTGCCACCTGCAACTGCTGCCACCCACGGGCCTGTCTAGGCTTCCTCCCACTCCCTTCCCCTCCTTGCCACAGTTCCCCTTTCAGATGGCAAATGCCGCTGCGGGGGTTTTGGGCCCCAGCACCCTGTGCCAGGTGGCTGCTGGTCCCTGAGTGGGGTCTGTGCCCTCCCCACCAGAGCTGCTGTTGGCGACACCTCACAACCCCCTCTGTGTCCTGGTTTGGGCCCCGAGGCCATCCCGTTGTCCCCCACTGGGTTTGTGCAGCTTCACCTGCCCTGTCTGACATCTCTTCGGGGACAGTGTGATGTTGTCTTGGGGGTGGCACATCACCACTCCGGGGACTGTGCCACCACTCCGGGGACAGGCTGGCACTGCCCCAGGAACGGCAAGGCCACACACCAGGGATGGCATGACATGTACAGGCAGGCCATGCAGCCCCTGGGAATGGGGTGACACCCCCATGCCATACAGCACTGCAAGAGTGCAGGGGAGAGCAGGGAGGTGCTGCCTGGGGGGTACTGGGGACATCCCTGGGGCAGGGGCTATTGGTGGGGCCGGGGGTGCAAACAGGCACCTGGACCCCAATCGCCCGGGTGCCCACGCTGGCCACTGTGACGAGTGCAGGAGCCGTGTACCCCACTCTGATGGCCCTCGGCAGCTCTCCCCGGGGTGCCCCAGGGGCTCGGGGGTGCAGGGAGGTCCAGGGGGTGCCGGGTTTGGGGGCGGGGGCCTGCCCAGCTGCCCGGCCCCGGAGCTGTGTGTGCCGTGCCCACCCCGCGGCCACCGCAAGGTGTTGCCTCGCCCGGGGGGAGGCAGCAGGCTGATTTGCCAAATGATTATAATTGCCTTTTAGGAGCAGATAGCAAATTGATTTGCTTCCTTGTCCAAGGCCCGTAATCGCTTCATCACTTTAAAATATTAATGCTATACTTCTTTGCTAGTTTCCCAATTACCCTAATTGAAGGCAAATTGGTTAAGAAGGTGCAATGCAGAGTATCAGGGGGTTTAGTTCACTCAAATGACAGTTTTAAACCTCCCTAATCCTATTAGCGCGCAAAGCTGCTAACGCTTAGAGACGCTGCGTCAGCTTACCGGGCCGGTGGGGCCGGAGGCGGGGGTCGGGCCGGGGGGCGGCCGGGGGCCACCGGCCTCACGTGACCAGCTCGGCCGGGGATTTATCACTTTTTTAGTTCATTAAGAGGCCTTGGGCAGGCGGGGAGGCAGCAGGGGTGACCCAAAAGGGTGCTGAGCGGGAGGCAGGTGGCAGCGTGGGGAGGGCGGGGGGGCAGGACGATTAGCCAAGGAGACCTGGCAGAGGGTCCTGACCCGAATCCCAGCTGGCGCTGGGAGTCCCCATGCAGCCCCACTGGGAACACTGGGAGAGGGCAGGATGGGGCCCTGATGTGGAGCGGGGATGGAGGACTGAGGTGGTGGTGACAGAACTCGTTGGGGACCTCAGTGCCACCATCCCAGCAGCTGGCACTCGGTGGTGAGCCCAGCCCTGGGGAGAGCAGCGATGTGGGGTGGGATGAGCGTTGTGCTGGGTGCCACAGCTGCCATCACCCTGTCAGGGACCTGGTGATGGACTGGTGTGGCACAGACAGTCCCATCCCACAGGTGAGGTTTGTGCCTGAAGGGAGATTTTTTCTAAGTTTTGGAGAAAAGCTGGTGAACGGGGATGGGGATGGTGGCAGAGGCAGCAGGGATGATGAGGACAGCGGGGATGGTGGGGCCACCAAACATCAGGAAGCTCCCCGGTGTCAGGCCCAGACGAGCCTGTCTCACTCTCCCTGGGATGCTCCAGCAGCCATCAGCCCCTGGTCTGGTACCCGGAGGGGTTCCATGGGGACCTGGGCGCCTCGTACATCCAGGGACCTCCTTGCTCCGTGTGCTGCAGCCGCGGCGGCTCAGCCCGATGGCTCTGGTGACAGCGCTGAGTTCGGTGACACAGCTTCCAGCCCACCTGCGCTGGATGCGGCCGCCCCATCCCAGCCCGGCCACCGCGGCCGTGGGCAGCCCGGGCAGGGCCGTCCCCGCAGCCTTTCCGGAGCAGATGGCAGCGGCGTGGGGAGGACGGAGGCGGCTCAGCGCGTCCTTCCTTTCATGCACACACAGCGTGATTCCCGGCGGCTCCGGCTCCGGCGGGAGGTGCCGCTGGGGCCAGCGCTCGCCGTACATTTTACACGGGTTCAGCGAGCTTAGTCCTCGGGGACAGGCGACTCAGGAAGATTAGATCTCGCTAAAATAGGCAGGTATTAGTGATCTCAGCAGCCCCCGGCCTTCCGGCGCGGCGGCATTTAAGCCAGCGCTGCTGCCGAGCGCCCAGGAGAGAGTCCCTGGCGGGGCAAGAGGCAGCCGGGCACCCTGGCCCAGCCGAAGGGATGCCCCTGCTGCCGGCACCGGCAGGGGATGCTCGAGCAGGGGAGTAAATGCTCCACACCCCCTCCCGGTGCTGTCTCCAAGGGATAGCCAGTGTGATCACTACTGACCCCCGTGCTTGGGGGCTGCTGCAGAAGAGGGGGACGGAGCTGGTGGCCAAGAATCCTGGGCTGGTTGGTGGCTCAGGGGCTCCCCGGCTCCAGCGCTCTCATCATGTCCCCTCAGCAACCAGGACCGGGACTGTGTGGGCGCGGGATATGGCAGGACGACAAGAATGGTGCTGGCAAATACTGTATTTATTGAGCCAAATGCTGCCCGGCGCCAGGGCTGCTGCGGGGGGGAACAGTGTCAGCGACATGCCCCATGTGGGGGCTCACACCAGGAGCACCACGAGAGGGACCTGACCATAAGGGCTGGAGGGGACCCAGGCATCCTGCACCCCAGCACTCCCTGGGAAAGCAACTGGGAATGGTTTTGGGGAAGAAAACACACGCCCAATATGTGTATTGGGACCCCAACCCCAAGTAAAGCCATCCAGAGGCTCCGCGTCCCGTGATCCAGGGTACAGGGGCTGCCGGTGCCACCTGCCGCGGGGCGGGCAGCGATGCTACATCAGGGCGCACTTCTCCTTCACCTGCTCCACGCCGCCCCGCGCCCGGTCCCGCAGCGCCGGCAGCTCCACCTCCCGCAGCTTCGCCAGGAAGGCGAAGGCCCCGGCGCTGCCATCCTCCTCCTCCTCCTCCTCCTCGTGCACCATGGCTGCCAGGTCCTGCGGCAGCTCCACCGCACCTCCGGCCATGTGCACCTGAGCATGGTCCCGCTCGTCCTGCACGCGGGCGGGAGAGGGTGTCGGGTGGGGGGGACAGACACGGTGCCTACCACGGTGGAGCGGGGGACAGGGGACAGAGAACAGCCGGTCGCAGGGTACTGGGGACACGGGGGGATTCCAGGACTGTCCAGGGCCAGACTCGGACTCTGGATGGACAGTGGGCGGCAGATGGTCAGATGGAGACAGTGGCCGTCTGCTGCCCTCTTCAGGAATCCCTCCCATCCAGGGGAGCACGGCAGCCGTGGGCCTGGGGCTGTTCTGGGGGATGTATGGTCAAGGGGAGCCCTCAGGTCCCACCGCAGCCAGGTTGGTTCTTACCTGGTCCAGGTGGTACTTGTTCCGCAGGTGCATCCGCACCGTGGCCCGCTCTGCCTTTCTCCGTGTAAANTGGCAGAGGGTCCTGACCCGAATCCCAGCTGGCGCTGGGAGTCCCCATGCAGCCCCACTGGGAACACTGGGAGAGGGCAGGATGGGGCCCTGATGTGGAGCGGGGATGGAGGACTGAGGNTCCCACAGGTGAGGTTTGTGCCTGAAGGGAGATTTTTTCTAAGTTTTGGAGAAAAGCTGGTGAACGGGGATGGGGATGGTGGCAGAGGCAGCAGGGATGATGAGGACAGCGGGGATGGTGGGGCCACCAAACATCAGGAAGCTCCCCGGTGTCAGGCCCAGACGAGCCTGTCTCACTCTCCCTGGGATGCTCCAGCAGCCATCAGCCCCTGGTCTGGTACCCGGAGGGGTTCCATGGGGACCTGGGCGCCTCGTACATCCAGGGACCTCCTTGCTCCGTGTGCTGCAGCCGCGGCGGCTCAGCCCGATGGCTCTGGTGACAGCGCTGAGTTCGGTGACACAGCTTCCAGCCCACCTGCGCTGGATGCGGCCGCCCCATCCCAGCCCGGCCACCGCGGCCGTGGGCAGCCCGGGCAGGGCCGTCCCCGCAGCCTTTCCGGAGCAGATGGCAGCGGCGTGGGGAGGACGGAGGCGGCTCAGCGCGTCCTTCCTTTCATGCACACACAGCGTGATTCCCGGCGGCTCCGGCTCCGGCGGGAGGTGCCGCTGGGGCCAGCGCTCGCCGTACATTTTACACGGGTTCAGCGAGCTTAGTCCTCGGGGACAGGCGACTCAGGAAGATTAGATCTCGCTAAAATAGGCAGGTATTAGTGATCTCAGCAGCCCCCGGCCTTCCGGCGCGGCGGCATTTAAGCCAGCGCTGCTGCCGAGCGCCCAGGAGAGAGTCCCTGGCGGGGCAAGAGGCAGCCGGGCACCCTGGCCCAGCCGAAGGGATGCCCCTGCTGCCGGCACCGGCAGGGGATGCTCGAGCAGGGGAGTAAATGCTCCACACCCCCTCCCGGTGCTGTCTCCAAGGGATAGCCAGTGTGATCACTACTGACCCCCGTGCTTGGGGGCTGCTGCAGAAGAGGGGGACGGAGCTGGTGGCCAAGAATCCTGGGCTGGTTGGTGGCTCAGGGGCTCCCCGGCTCCAGCGCTCTCATCATGTCCCCTCAGCAACCAGGACCGGGACTGTGTGGGCGCGGGATATGGCAGGACGACAAGAATGGTGCTGGCAAATACTGTATTTATTGAGCCAAATGCTGCCCGGCGCCAGGGCTGCTGCGGGGGGGAACAGTGTCAGCGACATGCCCCATGTGGGGGCTCACACCAGGAGCACCACGAGAGGGACCTGACCATAAGGGCTGGAGGGGACCCAGGCATCCTGCACCCCAGCACTCCCTGGGAAAGCAACTGGGAATGGTTTTGGGGAAGAAAACACACGCCCAATATGTGTATTGGGACCCCAACCCCAAGTAAAGCCATCCAGAGGCTCCGCGTCCCGTGATCCAGGGTACAGGGGCTGCCGGTGCCACCTGCCGCGGGGCGGGCAGCGATGCTACATCAGGGCGCACTTCTCCTTCACCTGCTCCACGCCGCCCCGCGCCCGGTCCCGCAGCGCCGGCAGCTCCACCTCCCGCAGCTTCGCCAGGAAGGCGAAGGCCCCGGCGCTGCCATCCTCCTCCTCCTCCTCCTCCTCGTGCACCATGGCTGCCAGGTCCTGCGGCAGCTCCACCGCACCTCCGGCCATGTGCACCTGAGCATGGTCCCGCTCGTCCTGCACGCGGGTGGGAGAGGGTGTCGGGTGGGGGGGACAGACACGGTGCCTACCACGGTGGAGCGGGGGACAGGGGACAGAGAACAGCCGGTCGCAGGGTACTGGGGACACGGGGGGATTCCAGGACTGTCCAGGGCCAGACTCGGACTCTGGATGGACAGTGGGCGGCAGATGGTCAGATGGAGACAGTGGCCGTCTGCTGCCCTCTTCAGGAATCCCTCCCATCCAGGGGAGCACGGCAGCCGTGGGCCTGGGGCTGTTCTGGGGGATGTATGGTCAAGGGGAGCCCTCAGGTCCCACCGCAGCCAGGTTGGTTCTTACCTGGTCCAGGTGGTACTTGTTCCGCAGGTGCATCCGCACCGTGGCCCGCTCTGCCTTTCTCCGTGTAAACATCTTGTCCCGCTCGATCCTGCAGCAGGTGCCATACCATCGGCCCTGCCCGCCAAGCCCCCCCAGGACCACCCCAACATCACCCTCGTCCTCCTGCAGAGCAGGTCCGGGGCAGGAGGGAGGAGAAGGTCTGAGACCCACAAGAGGGTTAAAATGGGGGCCCGGGAGCAGGAGCCACATCCTGCCCACCCAGCTCCAGCACCCAGATTCAGAGGTGCTTGATGAAGGCACCAATTGCAGGGACTCGCTCCTCCTGCGGCCTCTCATCTCCCTGGTGCTGAGCTGCTGGGCTCCCACAGCACCCAGTCCTGGGGAGGGGGGACCTTAATCCAACCCCCTGCTGACCCCCCATGCCTTGGCTCCAAGTGTGCTGGGCTGAAACCATCCTGTGGCTCTGACACCTGGGGGTTCCCCTTGTCACCTGTGGTGCACAAAGGCACTGTCCCAGCCCTGTGCCAGCACCTCCGTGGACCTCCCATGCCGTGGGGGGAGAGACACTGAAAGGCACCTGCTCTGCACTTTCTCTTGTCCCAGCTGCCTCCCCATCCCCGTCCTGTGCCACCCTGGGGAAAGCCCACAGCAGGTGGGATCCTCATTCCGGTGTGTTAGTGACCCGCTCAGCCGCAGCAAAGCCTTACTTCTCCTCCAGCAGCTGCCGCTGGTACTCCTCAAACTCCTCACGAGCCATGCCACTGGGCAGCGCAGCTGCCTTGTCATCCTTGGGGGCCCCCTTGGGTGACTCGTCCTTGCTCCCCTGGAAGCTCTTCAGGGCGGCCGTGAAGAAGGAGGCCATGGTGGGTGGTGGTGGCAGCTTGTGCCCCAAGGTGCCCACCAGGTCCCAGTGCCTGCAAGGTCAGTGGGACCAGCCCCAGGGGCACTGCGGATCAGGGCCGGATTAAGGCATTAGGAGGGGAAGGCACAGCCAGGGTGGAAAGACCTTCCCTTCGCTGCACCCAAGGGTGCTTGCAGGGGACAATGACTGTGAGGGGGGACAGCAGGTGCTGCCACATCAGAGTGATGGGGGGGTGGAAAGAGTCATCAAACTGCAGCACACACTGGGTCAGGCTGAAATACCCCCCATTACATGGATCCCAATTTGGGGCAGCACCCATGGGGCTGGGGTCAAGCCCTGGGGAGAGCCTCATGCTGTGGGCACCCACAACCACACACACAGGGGGATTGGAGACGCAGGAAGTCAGCACAGAGGAGACACAAGAGGATTAGCCGAAAAAACCCAATCGAGGGTCAAAGGACTGGTAGCAGACGAGGCGGTGGCGGGTGCACACCCACCCGTGCGGCAGCCTCGTGTCCCCGCTAATCCCTGCTCCACCGAGACTCGAGATTGCTCGGGAGCCTGCGGGGCTGGGGGCTCCCCACTGCTGGGGATGTGCCCTGCACCTGTAATCTATACACAAACAATTCCCATACAGCCTCTGATTAAAAGGCTGTAATCCCCTGCTGCACAGAGCCCTGATGGGAGAGGGGCTGGATGGCATGGGGGGCTCCGAGGGCCAGAGCTCCTGGCTCCCCCAAGCCTTTCACTGAGCTTTGTCAGGCCCCGAGTGAGGGATAGGCCTAATTTCACCCCAGAGGCTTAAAGATGCTGTTGAACTAATTTCTTTGGTTTAATCAAAAAGCCCAAATCCATGTGGCTTAGCTGGCTGTGCCAGCATCCCTGTGCAGGGCTGGGCGCTGGAGCAGGGCTGAGTCAGGGTGGGGTCTCATCTTCCAGTGAGCGGAGATGTCCAGTCCTGTCTCCCATCACTGGGAGTTGCAGCTTGGAGGGACCCCAGATGCAGCATCCACTCCTGGGGCTGAGCACAGGGGGTGTGGGCACGGCTCCCTTGGGGGCTGCACTCCCCACTCTGGTGGACCAGGGGAGATCGATCCCATGCCAGCCTTCTCTGGGCTGTGTGGTGGGTAGAAGGACCATGCTGGGATGGAGGGAGGCTGCTGCCCCATCTCCACAGGGAGAGAACAGCACCACAGGCCATCCTGTTCCTGGCCCCTATTGTCCTGCCACTCCCAATCTGGGAGAGTCCAAGGGCTTCAGGTCCTGGGTCCTGGTAGCAGGATGGAGGTTAAATGTCCCTCAGGTGCTTCAGCTCCTTCTGCAGCTTCTCTGTGAGTTTCTTGAAGGACGGGCGCTTGCCTGGCTCCAACTCCCAGCAGCTCTTCATCAGGGCATAGATGGTGGGTGGGCAGCCCTCGGGGGGATCCATGCGGTACCCCTGCTCCAGCAGCTCTGTCACCTCCTTCAGGGCCTGCGAGGATGGAGATCCCATGGAGATCCCATCTGGGATCCCCTTCCCTGCTCTAGTCAGGGAGCAGTAGGATGTCCCTGTCCCATCAGTGCCAGTGGGGTGTAACCTGTGGTGTTCCCTGGCACAGTGCTCACCAGCTTGGGGTAGGGTGCCCGTCCAAAGGAAAAGGTTTCCCATAGGAGGATCCCATAGCTCCACACATCCGACTTGGAGGAGAATTTCTGTGGCGGCAGGAGAAGGGGAGGTTGAAGCCAGATGAGGCTGCGCTGGGTCCCCGTTGCTTCCAGAGGGCAAGACACAGGACAGTGACTGCCCCCTGCCCCCCTCAGCTCCCCAGGGTGTGAACACCTCCCAGTCCCACCATCCTGCCCCAATTCCCACTGCACACCTGCTCAGGACAGAGACAGAATTTTGGGAGATGCAGGGCTGACTGTGCCAGAGGCCACTGCAGGGCAGGGATGGGCCAGTGGGAATGGGAACAAGCAGAGGCAACTCAGTGGGGTGGGTGAGATGCTTTGGAAGGATCCCCTGGCCAGCCCCTTCCCTCTCACTGTCACTCACATTGTGTTTCAGGGCCTCTGGTGCCGTCCATTTCACAGGGAGCAAGGTGGCATCTGCACCCTTGGGGTTGACCCGGGCCAAGCCAAAGTCGCTCACTTTGGCCACGTTCTCCTCGGAGATGAGGATGTTGCGGGCAGCGAGGTCCCGGTGCACCAACTTCTTGGACTCAAGGTAGTCCATGCCTTGAGCCACATCCCTGCCACAACCAAGTGGGACAGAGCTGTGTCACCATGTGTCCCCTGGGGCTGCACAGGGGGATGCAGAGCCCTGGATCCCAGCCCAGAGGAGAGAGATGGACTTACAGGGCGAACAGGAGGAGCTGCTGGGTCGGGACGAGCGCCCGGCCCCGTGTGCGCAGGAAGTTCACCAGGTTGCCCTGACAGAGAAGGATAAAATGAGTCAGGACCAACAGGATGGAGCTGCAGGAGACTTTGCCTTCTGCAGGTGCTGCAGTGCCTGGCATCTGTATGACTCAGCCCCTGAACAGGGATGTGACTCCCCAAATCTAAGTGATGATGGGTCCCACTGGCTGCAGAGCACCCAGGTGCTCTCACCTTGCTCATGAACTCCATGACAATGTAGAGGCCATTGTGCAGGATCACTCCCAGCAAACACACAAGGTTTTTGTGTCGGACCTTCCTGGAATGGAGGGGATCTGAGTCAAGGAGGTGCCTGCTCATCCTGGGCCACAGGCAGGGTTGGGCCACACCTCCGTGGGGCACTCACGTCATGGCAGCTGTTTCAGCGAGGAAGGCCTGGGCAGTCACATCGCACTTGATGTTCTTCACAGCCACCCTCTGCCCCATGTACTCGCCCTGCAGGACATCTGGGAGAGCATGGGAGAGTAAGGCTGGCCCCCATACCTGGTCTCCTGCACCCCAGGCTGAGCCCCCTATGCCATGAGAGGGATCAGGGAGTGCCAGCTGGGGAAGCTGCAGCTGGGGAGTCTCCAGCCCCATGCTCTCACCTACCTCCGAACTCGCCTTGCCCAATGCGGTCTCCCAGTGTGAGGTGCTTCAGGTTCAGCAACCAGCCAGCTGGGCATGGGCACAAGGACAGGTTAGCAGGGGCCACCAGTGGGGCCTTGTCCCTAAAATGCAGACCACAGCCCCCTCGCACCATCCCCTACCTTTGGCCAACTCTTCCTCAGCTGACTTCATCCCAGATTTTGGTTTGGGCTTCACCAGCTTGGTGCAGATGGCTCCCTGCTCCTTCATGTAATGCTGCCAAGTGATGAACAGGTGGAGGTGATGCCAGCTCTTACCCTCAGGCTTTGGGTATGAGTCCAGGGAACAGCTTTGGGATGTTTTTGGGACAAGACCCTACCATCGCCACCCTTGAGGGCAGCCCATGTCTCAGCCTTGCTCTCCTCAGGGCACAGCCAGAGGAACACCAGGATGGAGCACAGGCGATATGGGATGCTACCAGTGGGGTTGAACCCCCAGCAGGTGCTGCAGCAGCTGAGGGCAGTTTGCAGAGGTGATGGGAGCAGAAGCAGCTAGACAGGATGGGACAGGATGGGACAGGATGGGCTGGGATGGGCTGGGATGGGCTGGGATGGGATGGGATGGAACAGGAGAACCTTCAGAATTTTAAAGTGGGGCTGGGGCAGCTGAGAAGGGAAAGGAGCCACTCAAAAATAGTTGTGTCTAAAAGGAAAACATGAAAGTGCAACTCCCTGAAGAAGAGACCATGAGGATGGACCACCAGGAAAAACTCACTGGAAGGGTGAGAGCTCACACAACAGCCTGGGAGCCCTGTGGGGTCAGCAGGCGAGAGGAGGCTTTGAGTGGAGGGAGACACAGTAAAATGCCTCAAAGTCCAGGGAGGCAGAGGCCACTAGGGTCCTCCTGGTGTGTGAAACACTAAATAAGCAGGGTTAGGGATGTGTCCCTTGGCCAGGGACTGGGACTGGGACTGGGATTGCAGGTGGCACAGCTGGCTTGCAGAGACATCCTTGGGATATCCCAGATCTGTCCATTGCACCCCAAACTGAGTGGGAACCACGAGCCTTTGATGGGGATAGAGAATTACACCAGATAACAAACACCAGTGAAAACCACACAGAACAGGACAAGGACCTGCCACTGCTCTGTGTGGGCCCACGAGGGCACCTGGCACTGGTGGGATTCTCTGCCCGGGGGTCTCACCTCAATCATGTCAATGAGGTTGGAGAAGTACTGCTGGCTGTCGATGCTGAGGGTGTTCTCCTCGTGCACCACGCGGTAGTGAATCACCTCCTTGCCGAAGCTCACGCACAGCACGTAATCACCAGGGTGCCGGACAGATTCACGCACCAGGAACAGCCCATCCTCAGGGGGCTGCAGCTCCTGCACTGCCTCCAACCCTGAGATCTTCCCGTGGAACCAGCTGAGGGCATTGGAGAGGGGGCTGAGCCAGGGCGCTTCCCCCAGGGGCAGCAGCGAGATGGGGAAAACAGAGCCCCTGCCAAAGCTACACAGAGCCCACTGCTTGAAACCCCTCTCCATCAGGTCCATCCAAGCTGGGTGGGCACAACTAGGGGTCTTTAAAGCCAGGTACTGGCCCGAGCAAATCCCTCCATCGCAGGGCATGGCTATGGGATGCTCTGTCCCCAGCTGCCCACCCAAAACATGGATGGGGGAACACACTGGACTCATCTGCTGTTGCAGCTCCCAGGGGCTCAGCCAGCCCCCCAGGCGCCCCCAGTTCCCCAGCTGTACTCACGGCATCAGGCTGAGTTTGGGGTCGGCGCGGATGGCCCCACGCTCCCGCAGTGCGCTGGCTGCCAGCAGCCCCTCCTGCCCCGTCTCGTTGTGCCTGGCACGGTACCAGCCTTTGCCCTGGGGATGAGAGGGTCTCAGAGCAAGGCAAGGAAGGGGGGATCCCTCTGGGAAGGGAGGGTCTGGCTCTGGCAGCTGAGCTGATGGCTCAGAGTCCCATTGTGGCCATGCCCTCTCAGCGCAGCCTGTACCTGAGCACCCATAGGTCTCACCTCCACTGCTTCAATGATGGTGACCATGTCACCCTTGCGGAAGGCCAGCTCCCGGGGCTTGGGCTTGGCGTGGTCATACTTGGTGACACACTGAGTCCCGGGCGGCCAGTGCTTCTGCAAGGAGAAGGCAATGTCAGCAGGGACAGCGAGAGCTGGACCCCTCTGCTTCCCACAGGCACCAGGGCCAGCCCCAAGGACCATCTGAAACCCTGGCTGGGGACCAGGGGCACTGGGCATGAGCCCTCCTCCACCCCACTTCGGTCCTGGGGGCACATGTCACCCCAGTGTCAGCTGGAATTGCTGGTGCCCCTGTGCAGCCCTGCTCACCCCAGACATGGCCAACCGTCAGCGCATCAGGGACTCCCTGTCCTCTCCTGCTGCCACCTGCAGAAGAAACCAAAGGGGCTAAGGAGGCACAGGGCTGAGCTGGCTTGTCCCAGGTCACTGCTGCTATCCCAGGTCACTGCTGCTGTCCCAGGCCACTGCTGCTGTCCCACAGGCTCCCCTGGCCAGCGCAGCTCCTGCCCCTCACACAGCCTCGCACCACAGGATGGAGGAAAAGGCCTAGAGAAGGCTGCAAACCCTGCCTGCACCAGCTGTGTCCTGGGGACACTCCTGTCCCACACACGGATGGGAGCAGGACCCAGCACTCCAGCTCTCTGTCTCTGCCACCAAAGAGGGGCCCCAGCTCCCACCAGCTCTGCTGCATGCAGATCACCACAGCTGTGGGGGAGTAATGTGGTTTTACCAGGAACTTGCTTTTTCACCTCCTCTTTCAGGAGCTCCGAGTCACCAGGGCCACAAGAGGCACCAGCCATGGCCCTGCTGACGTGGGATGCAGCAGGGCTGATGTGGTGGCTGCCTGGCAGCAGGGATACTGATAGGCAAGGCTGGGCTGAGCTGGTACTGTCACATGCACTGGCTGTAGGATGATTGCACAATGTCCCTGTGCTGCCCTTGACACCAACTGGTCATGCTGGGATGCATATGACAACTTTGCAATTTAAAATTGTGCATCTTTTCCTCCTGGAGTCCTTCATCCCCACTGTCACCTCCTTGGGAGGATCATAGAATCAGGGAATGGTATGGTTCAGGAGGGATCTTAAAGCTCATCTCATTCCACCCCTGCCATGGCAGGGACACCTCCCACTGTCCCAGGCTGCTCCCAGCCCCAATGTCCAGCCTGGCCTTGGGCACTGCCAGGGATCCAGGGGCAGCCACAGCTGCTCTGGGCACCCTGTGCCAGGGCCTGCCCACCCTCCCAGGGAACAATTCCTTCCCAATATCCCACCCAGCCCTGCCCTCTGCCACTGGGAAGCCATTCCCTGGCTCCTGTCCCTCCATGCCTTGTCCCCAGTCCCTCTCCAGCTCTCCTGGAGCCTCTTTAGGCCCTTCAAGGAGCTCTGAGGTGTCCCTGGAGCCTTCTCTTCTCCAGGTGAGCACCCCCAGCTCTCCCAGCCTGGCTCCAGAGCAGAGAGGCTCCAGCCCCGGGAGCATCTCCGTGGCCTCCTCTGGACTCACTCCAGCAGCTCCATGTCCTCCTGATGTTGGGAGTCTCAAAGCTGTGCAGCTGTGCAGGTGGGGTCTAATCAGAGTAGAGAAGAGGGTCAGAATCCCCCCCTGCCCTGCTGCCCACGCTGTGGGATGAGCTCCTTGGAGCAGAGATGACTTTGCTCCATTCCTCCTTTGGAGGGTGAGTCACAATCACTCCTCTGCATCACTGGTGGTAAACTCATCTCTGTGGCAGTGAGAATCCAAGGACTATCTGATTATGCCAGTCCCTATCCACAACAGCAAAACAGGGACAATTGCAGCTGCTACAAGGTTAGTATCGGAAGGCAGCAGTTTTGTCTCTACCAGAAGCCATGGTTAGCCAGCACTGCCATCCCCTCGCCCCACAGCCCAACCGTGGCACACAGATTGTGTGGGGATGCAAAGGCAGTCACTGTGTGCCTGTTCCCCAGCAGGCACAGCCAAAGGCTGACCTGACTGTGTGCAGCTCAGATCACTTCCAGAATGGTGAGGACCTCATGAATACAGAGCTTCAGAACAGGGTCTGCTCCATGCCCCTGCCGGGGTACGTCCTGGTCTGGGGAGGGACGTGCTGGCTGAGCCAGGGGGGCTGATGGCAGCTCTGACAACTGTCCTTCATTTTCTGTTGTGCCAGGACAGAAATTTTGGGTGAAAAGCAGCAACTGTTTGGTCAGTCCTGCCCCTGTGTGCAGACAGCAGGTGGTGCTGGGAAGGGACAGATCCTCCACTCAAGTATCAAAGGGGAGAGGTTCTCCTCTGCCCAGCAGGCCCTGGGGCTTGAGGTGCTGGACACACGTGGACACCTGCTGCTGGCAGAGCCTGGATGGCAGCCAGTGCCTCACCCGGGCACCAGCAGGGACGGCAGTGAATCATCTCCCTCCTGGTGACACTCACATGCCTTGTCCTAAAGCAGCTCTTTGTACCTGGAGGTGTTTGATCCATGAGGTTCCCATCACTGGCATGAATGTTCCCACAAACAGAGTATGCAGGCAGAAAGCCTGAGAGGTGATATCTGCCCCCTTCTTTGTTTTGGGGCTGTTCTGTACTTTTATGGATTGGTAAAGCTGAGAAATTGCAGTGAGGTTGAGAAGCACAGAAACATGGTGGGGGTTGGTAGAGCTGTCCCGACCTTGGACTGCAGAGCTCAAGCTTATTCCCAGTGCACAGAGTTACTCTGGCTGAGGAGCTGCCAGACCTGACAGCACCGTGACAGGAGGGGACAGCGCCCACGGTCTGTCTGATGGCAGTGGAGCTCCCTCCCCTCCGGAACACAGACACAGCCTGCACTGGCTGTCCCTCGGACAAAGGGCAGCTACAGCTCCTCTGTTGGAAAACAAGTGCCACCCGGGCATTCCCACACTGCCCACCACGCTCAGCACCACGCCAGCCCCTCCCTGCTGCCAGAGTGGACAGGAGGACACCTCACCTGCCCGCGGCACCTCTCGGACCTCGCTCTTACCTCTCAGTGGTGGCCATGTGGGGTTGGGGGCAGCGATGTCAGGGGAAGCTCATAGCTGAGCCTGGACATGGATTCCTAAGCTCCTGGAGAGTCTCTTTCCCACACAGAGCCAAGCTCTGCATTCAAGGGTAGCTCCCAGACAGAGCCGGGGCTCAATTTCCTGATTTCTCTGCTGAGGAGGCTGTGATGCAGCGTCCGGGCGGTCCCTGTGCCAGCACCGCCTGAGCCCTCTAACCTCCGTCAGAAATGACTCATTATTTGACAACACTTAGAGCAACTTCTGCCCTTTGAGGGCACAGTTACATACCCATGCTAGGAGGGAACTGGAACTCACCAGATCCTGTGCCCTGTGGCACTGTGGGGGAATCAGTATCCCCCTGCAAGCAGGGACAGTTGCTGTCACCACTGCTGGCCTGGCCAGAGCAGTGACCACGGAGTGGGTGCCTGTGGTGCCAACAGCTCTCCAGGGAGGCTGAGCCTCAGGAGAGTAAGAGCTGGGACCAAGGGGTCCCTGAGTGTAATCCTGTCTCAGCATCGACTCTGTGAGCCTCAGGGCAGGTTGATCTGGGAGCACAACCATCCCTCCCTGTTCCACCGGGGGTGACAACCCACAGACATCTCGGGTTGGGACAGGCAATGGCAGAGAGACCTTTAACTGAGCACCACTGTCAAAGAGAACCAGCTTATCTGTATCCTGCAGCATCTGCAATGAGTCGGGAGGGAATAACATCCTCCGCATTTCACCATCCCAGCCAGAAAAACAGACACCAGTTCTGCACTCATGTTCAGCATTTCCAAAATTCTGAGCAAAATGGTGAAAAAGAAAATACAGTTGTAGGCAAACACCAGACTTCATTCAGGGGTCTTGGGATGTTTTTGGGTTTCCTTTAAAAAAAAAATTAATAAAATAATGTTTAACACTGGCAATTCAAGAGCAAAGTCAGTGTAGAAGAAAATGTAATCCAAACTAGCTGGTACTTTCAGGTCCTGGTTATATTTTTCCATCCACAAACAACTTCCCGAAGCCATCCAAGCCAGACTGTTCATAGGATTCTTGGGGCAGGTTCCCCAGGAGCACTCCTTGCATTATTCCCTGTATTTGTAGGGATGGATCCTTAGAAACCTGGTCTGTTCAGGCTGGAGAAAAACACGAGTTCATCCCTACAGTCCTGCACTGCACTCCCAGGATCTGCACAAGGCTCCCTGTGACAAACAGAAATGTTTTGTACTTTTGGGTTTTGCCACATCCGGCTGCTGTTACAGATGTGGCCATGGGCTGAAGAACTCAGCATCACGCATAGGGAACCACCCCTCATATGTAATAATAAATGGGCTGGCTTTCCCTGTCCTGCTGCACAGCCAGCACAGATCCACACTTGCTTCTGCCTGAGCTGGTGCCCCTTTACCTCCTGGTAGCTGCCATCCAGCCAGAGCCTGAGCCTCTAACACACAGAACCTCAGCACTGCCTTCTCCCTTCTCTGGTGCAGCAGAGAGTGCCCAGCTCGGTGGGTACAGCTAAAATATCGCGTGCCCGGGTCCTGCCAAAAGCTAGAGCCAAAACATTGGGACTGTGCAGCCTGCCCCAAGTCACTGGGTAAACAGGCAATAGTCTGGGAATGTTTGTCTCACATTCTAGGCTGAGGCTTTGCCTACTTGCCAGTCTTCCTCCTGGCATCCTGTGTTTGAGCCAGAGAGAGCCAGGCTCAGAGTCCTACGGAGCCATTCCTGGCAAAATGAAAGTTATCTAAAGGAGAAGAGTTTGGAGGTGGAGAGATGGGCAACAATATTCATCAGGAACAGCAGAGATGGGCAACAATATTCATCAGGAACAGCTGGTACAAAAAAAACAGCTCCTGTCATCTCAGCAAGATCTGGGCATTAGCAATTCCAAAGCCACAGGCTCTCTTCTGCCAACTCAACCCCTTGCAGTCCACTTGGACAACACCACTGGATTCACCAGAAATGCACCTTCCAGCCTGAGGAGTCTGCCCTGCATTTCAAACCTTCAAAAAGTGAACCAGAAAATGGCAATAAGTCATAGGAACAGACATGTCTTTGACATCTAATCTCCAGGATTTGAAGGGAAAATCACTGAATTAAAACATGTTAAATGACGATAAAACATGCTTTATCACAGCAAAGATTTATATTTCCACCAATAAATATAGAATCACAGAATCCCAGAATGGCTGGGGTTGGAAGAGACCTTGAATATCATCTCTTTCTAAACCCCTGCCATGGGCAGGGACACCTCCCACTGTCCCAGCCTGCTCCAAGCCCCAATGTCCAGCCTGGCCTTGGGCACTGCCAGGGATCCAGGAGCAGCCACAGCTGCTCTGGGCACCCTCCCAGAGAACAATTCCTTCCCAATATCCCACCCAGCCCTGCCCTCTGCCACTGGGAAGCCATTCCCTGCCTCCTGTCCCTCCATGCCTTGTCCCCAGTCCCTCTCCAGCTCTCCTGGAGCCCCTTTAGGCCCTGCCAGGGGCTCTGAGGTGTCCCTGGAGCCTTCTCTTCTCCAGGTGAGCACCCCCAGCTCTCCCAGCCTGGCTCCAGAGCAGAGAGGCTCCAGCCCTGGGAGCATCTCCATGGCCTCCTCTGCACTGGCTCCAGCAGTTCCACGTCCTGCTGGTATTGGGGGCCACAGAGTTGGAGGCAGCTCTGCAGGAAACTGTTGGTTCACTTGGAGAGACAATAGTTTGAAAGGGTCTTTCACCCTGAATAATCTTTAGGTGATGCCTTAAGCTCACTCTTCTGCGAGTGGTTGTGCCCAGCACTGGTTCAGGCACTCTTGTACACCTGCATCTTTCTCTCTGCATCACCAGGAGCCAGACTGGTGGCTCCAGGAGTGATTCCCATCTGTCCTCAGCAGCCCCACGGAACCATGTTGACAGGAGAGGTATTTTCCCTAAACCTGTGCAGAGCAAATAACAACACAGAAATCTCTGCCTCAGCAAGAAAGCAAAGCCTGGGCATCCTCAAGGGACAAGTGAAGATGCTCAGCTGCAGCTGAACATGCGAGTTGGTGACACCCAGCCCTGATGTCAGGGCAGCTCTTTTATGGGGACACATCAGGCCTTGGCTGCAGTGTCCATGATGGTGAGTTGTGTGTGTCTGGGAGGGACATGCAGCACTCAGAGGCTTGTCCCACATCAGGTTCTTGTTTTTTTCAGGCATCTGTGTCACTTACCCTGAACGGGGACTGCTCCATCAGTTAAAATCTTTAGTATTTAGCATCATAACTTGGCTCCCATTACTAGCAGCACTTGTGGCAGTGTCCAATGGCTTTACTTCCTAATTTCTGATGAGGAAAGCTTTTTGCAGCAGATGTACCTTTTCATTCTCTTTTCATCTGACTAAGGTCAGGGTAGAAAATGCTCATGATATTTCAACACTTCCAAATCTTTCTGATTTACCAATAACAGAGGATGATAACTGGATGGCAAAATGGAGATCGCAATCAAAGGACAAGGTTAAGGTAACACTGAGTGTACATGGGGACAGCACCAGCTCCAGCAGAGCTCAGAACATGATGCACTGGGTTAGTTCATACAGTGGACATACAGTGATGGGACAAGGGGGAAAGGCTTTAATGGGATATTAGGAAGAAATATTTTTGGTTATGAGGGTGTTGAGGCCCTGGGACAGGTTGCCCAGAGCAGATGTGGCTGTCCCATCCCTGGGAGTGTCCAAGGCCAGGTTGGATGGGGCTTGGAGCAACCTGGGATAGTGGAAGGTGTCCCAGTCCAGGGGGTGGAACTGGATGAGCTTTAAGGTCCTTTCCAGCCTAAACCATTCTGGGATTCTGATTCTATAAAACAATGCATCTATGTAAACATCTAAGAATGCTTTAAAATACATCCCTCTCCAAATATATATTTTTGTATGGCTTATGACCTTTATCCCAGAATATTTAAACATAAACTTCTTTATATCCCCCAGAAATGTACTTAAAAAAGAAACAGCTTAATTTGACAATAAACAACACAGAAATAATGTTCTTCAGTAAGTTCTAAAATGCCATTCAAAATACTCAAAAAAGCCTGAAGGAATGTGAAGAGTGATTTGAAACTGAACTTTAAATGAAGAATCACAGTGTTCCACAATGGTTTCAGTTGGGAGGGACCTTAAAGATTATCCAGTCCCACGCCCTGCCATGGGCAGGGACACCTTCCACTGGATTACATTGCTCCAAGCCCTGCCCAACCTGGCCTTGAACACTTCCAGGGATGGGACAGCCACAGCTGCTCTGGGCAACCTGGGCAGCCAAGAATTCCTTCCCATCTATCCCTGCCCTCGGGCAGTGGGAAACCATTCCCCTTTGTCCTGTCACTCCAGGCCGTTGTCCCAAGTCCCTCTCCAGCTCTCTTGGAGCCCCTTTAAGCACTGGAAGGGGCTCCAAGGTCTCCCCAGAACCTTCCTTTCTCCAGGCTGAACATCCCCAGCTCTCCCAGCCTTCAACAAATACATGAAGCTGAAGCCTGTGAATTCTCTTACCATCTGGTGGTGTCACATCCAACAACCAAAGTGTCCAGCTCTGATTGTCTCCATTGCACTCTTTTTCCAGATACCACTATGGACAGCACCAAAGCCACGTTACAGCTCGGTCAACTTTGTTCAAAAACACTGAGAAGGAAGTGTCTCCACATGTCTGCTCCATGCTGTGCACTGCTGCTCCCTAACAGCAGCCCCAGGAGCTCAGCATCCCTGCTCCAAAGGCTGGGGGGAAAACCCCAAACCCACACAACAAAACCTGGCAGCTTCGGGCACTTCAGGCCAGAGGGCAGAAATCTAAAGTGATAAAATGTTTAAAGGATGCACATGATACCAGAGTGTGGGTGGGATTTATTTCTTTTTTTTCTTTAATATATCTCTCTATAGGTTTTGCTGTGGGAAGAGTTTCTTCTAGAGCAAGGAGTGGGAGGGAAGGAAGCATAACAGAAGGAAAGGAACTGTTGCTACAGGCAACTCAACTCTTACACAACGGTGCAATTTCTGTAGTGATTATGGAATCACAGAATCATGGAATTGTTAAGGTGGGAAAAGACCTCCAGGATCATCAGTTCCAACCATCAGCCCAACACCACCACCATGTCTACCACTGACCCATGTCCCCAGGTGCCACAGCCACACGTTGTTTGAACACTTCCAGGGATGCTGACTCCACCACGGTCCTAGGAGCCTGTTCCAGTGCCTGACCACCATTTCCATAAAGAAGTTTTCCCCTATAACCAACACAGACCTCCCCTACTGCAACTTGAGGCTGTATCCTCTCATCCTGTCATTTGTTACCTGGGAAAGAGACTGACCTCCACCTGGCTCCACTGTCCCATCACGGGTTGTACAATTTTGGAGAATTATAGTACAACAAAACTACCTGCAATGGACTATTTAAAATACAAGATATCAGACTAACCCAGGACTTCTTTACAGGCAAAAATTGCAATCGTATGAGCATTATTTCATACACATAATATGATTACTATGCAGCATCTCTTGTTTGTAATTTTTTCCACCTCCTTCACCCTCTGCTCTTCTACCTGTCTCCTTTTTACTGTGTGCATTAAATGCATTCTTTTGAGATTTCAAATCCCCTGATTATGTTTTTTTCCCTCAAAGCCACCATTTTTAAACCATGCCAGGAGAAGAAGAAGATAAAATGGTAACAACCCAACTGAAATGAAGGCCGCTATCTGGAGGGAATATACAGAAATCTGCAGCTCTTCCCACACACTACGGAAGGTGGAATTTTAAGTTATTTAGAAGTTCATCACCACCATTAGACCATACTCAGAAATTAAGTTTATATTGCAAAACCTCACCTCAAGCTCCTTTGAAAATATGAAACCAAGAATTTGATGTCCAAGCTGAAGCCTTCTTAATCAACCTTCTGTCCTGAGCCACAGAGGTTTCAGGCAAGACTCGCTACTGCAATTTCAATTTAATCTCAAACTGAGCTCTCTTTCCTCATATTTAACTTGTGTAACTGTAGGGTTTTAATGTTTGCTTATTTGGTATTGATCAAGAAAGTCAATGCTGTCATTGCATATTCAAGAAAATTGCAAGTATTAATGAAAAAATGTAATTACATGTAAATGACCTTTCCTGCTGCATATGAAACCAAGAACGACTAAGCAAACAGGAAGGGAGAGGGCTTGAGTCACACACTGAACAATTTTATGTGCTACAATAAATTCTGTGGTGTTCCACATGGGCAATAAAAAATGGGACAGAGGAGTCAATGGCACATAGAAACACTGAGGACAAGTAGCATTTCATTTATAGACAGTGGGACTCTCATTTGGTGGGACACCTCAACCTCACACTGTCAGCATGGAGAACCAAATTAACCAGGAGCCTCAAGTCAGGCCTTGGCATGGAGCTCAGGGAAAGGTTCTTCCCCCCGAGGGTGCTGGGCACTGCCCAGGCTCCCCAGGGAATGGTCCCAGCCCCGAGGCTGCCAGAGCTGCAGGAGCGTTTGGACAGCACTGCCAGGGATGCCCAGGGTGGGATTGTTGGGGTGTCTGTGCAGGGCCAGGGGCTGGACTGGATGGTCCTTGTGGGTTCATTCCAACACAGGATTTTCTATGGTTCTATGCTCCTCTCACTTTGATGAATCCCTTTACTTAAATCCGAGCAATATCAACACAATTTCTGGTGTTAATAATGATAGAAGTATAATAATAAATTAAATGCCATCCACATCTCTCAGTAGTTTCAAAGTGTTAATTGTAGTGAGAATCTTCAGTATCCCACTGTCAGGGACATTCAGCAAACTGGTATTAATTTCTCTTCTCTACCTGTGCATCATTTCATTACAGATTCACTGAATCTCAGAATGGTTTGGATTGGGAGGGACCTTAAAGCCCATCCCATTCTACCTCCTGCCATGGGCAGGGACACCTTCCACTGTCCCAGGCTGCTCCAAGCCCCATCCAGCCTGGCCTTGGGCACTGCCAGGGATCCAGGGGCAGCCACAGCTGCTCTGGGCACCCTGTGCCAGGGCCTGCCCACCCTCCCAGGGAACAATTCCTTCTACTACAGTAAAGGGTTCCTGGCAGCTTACAGTTTCTAAAGCATCCAACTTACCTTCCTAACAGGGATCTTGCAGTCCAGGTTCATCTGTCAATGCAAGAGATGAGAAAGGAAACCCATCACAAAAATAAATATATTGCAGTCAGGTTTTTAACAGCAAACATCAGCAGGCAAAGAATTAAAAACATGTTTAAAAACTATTTAAATAATTCTGGAATCTTGCTTTACCTGAAGTAAGAAAATGTGAGAAGCTGATCAACTGAGCTTTCGATTCTCTGGAATGAGCCCACAGTTACAGCATCTGAGACTTCCCTTAAAAGCTTTTCTATAAATAACAACTGTGAGTGTTCCGAAAAGCAACATGAGCTTTGTAGAAGTCAAGTGGGAGTGCCTGGGGCTGGAAATACAGTTCTGACAAATTCATAGAATCACAGAATCCCAAAATGGTTAAGGTTGGAAGGGATCTTAAAGCTCATCTCATTCCACACCCCTGGGCAGGGACACCTCCCACTGTCCCAGAGTGCTCCCAGCCCCAATGTCCAGCCTGGCCTTGGGCACTGCCAGGGATCCAGGGGCAGCCCCAGCTGCTCTGGGCACCCTGTGCCAGGGCCTGCCTACCCTCCCAGGGAACAATTCCTTCCCAAGATCCCACCCAGCCCTGCCCCCTGGCACTGGGAAGCCATTCCCTGGCTCCTGTCCCTCCATGCCTTGTCCCCAGTCCCTCTCCAGCTCTCCTGGAGCCCCTTTAGGCCCTGCCAGGGGCTCTGAGCTCTCCATGAATCCTTCTTTTAAATCCTTGTTTACAAAAAGTCCCATTGTCTCTGGAGAGGATTAAAGTGACATGATAGAAGTAAAAAAACAGACCAACATGCTTTCCCTTTAACCAAACCTTGCTACTTCTCTGGACATTTGTCCATTCCTGGGACTCTGCCTTGGGGTTTGCAGCACTTTGAAATTAATTACTAGACTGCTTTGTCACAGGTTGCCAAACTATCAGGAATGTATCCTCTTTTGTGGGAATTTTGATTATACAAATAGATGAGTAAGAAATTATATTTGCTCTTTTATCACACACCCCCAACAAACCAACCCTTTGATCTGACCTTGGTGGCAGAGCTTCCTTGGGATGAATGTCAGGAGAATGAAGACCTGATTTCAGAGCTCCTTTCTAAAAATGTTAATGATCTCAGACAACCGAGTGCACACAGGATTTTACAGCTGTCTGGTAATCTTCTTAACTGCAGTAATCATACAAGAAATTCTCCCTCAAAAGCACACCAAGAGCTGAATATATCACCTCTGTCACTGAGACCGAGTCTTCAGGGGTCTCCATGGATATTTCTGTTCTCTATTGGCATTTTCCCATCACTCACCTGCTGCAGTTTTATGGCTGTGTGCAAGAGAAGAAGTTTTTTCCCCACCTCCTGTCACATCTTTTATTTGGGTGTAGGATTCTGGCATTACTCTCTGAATACTAAACACAAACCCATTGCAGCTGCACTCAGAGCTTGCAGGGGAGTAGGATATTTTAACCTTCACCATTTCCAATCTGAGACACAGAGCACATCTTTCAGGATAACTAACCATGACAGTAACAGCAGGAACTTCTCATCAGAATGTATTTTCTCAAGGTGTACATACTTATTCCTTAATAAAATGTTGCCACCCTGTTGAGTAACAGTGATTTTAAAAGCTCTCAGCCACGTTACACCACAATTCACGACAGGAAGGAAATGCAACATTTACTGAAGCTGCAAAAGGCTCTAGAAAGAGCCAACTGAAAACCCCACAGAGAAATTTAACTGGAGCACAATTCATTCACATACATTCACAAGGTTTGTCACCACGATGGACATGTCTTAATTTTAAAGCTTACAGGAAGTAGCAATCATTCGGCAAAGAATTTCTCATAGCAGATTTTTTGAGTCCATTGTGCACACAGAAGTGTTCTCTTGAAGATTATCACCCCTTTCTGGTGCCAGTCAATCACCTGCTGGTGATATCAAGGGCATTTCCAGGCATAACTAATACTCACATTTGGGGTTTTTTTCTTTTTATCTGACCCTGCTTATAGTAAGAATGGGAAGAAGAAAACCTGATCTCAATGAAAATGAACATTGAGTTCAGATTTCAAATCTTAATGTATGATTTAATGAGTAAAAGCAAAGTAACATTTTCAGGAATTTACAAAATAATAGCAATGCAAATAATATAAATGTGTCATCATCTGTCCCAGCACTGAAAACAGTATTTGCACACAGAAA
The DNA here is from genome assembly GCA_013396875.1 of Vireo altiloquus. Taxonomy (NCBI): domain Eukaryota; kingdom Metazoa; phylum Chordata; class Aves; order Passeriformes; family Vireonidae; genus Vireo; species Vireo altiloquus. The sequence goes on from VZRF01007217.1 coordinate 117,950, forward strand.
AAAAAGCCTGACTCATATAAATCCTACATGAAAGCCCATAAATGTGTATTTGAAAAATCAGAGTAAGGTGATTAGGCACAAAACAAACCCGTATGGTATAAGTTCAACAGCTTGATCAAGCATAGTTGAAAAATAATGTTGTAAAAAAGTAAAAAATCATGATGAATATGTCTGAAATCAAAAGCCTCACATAGCAATTTGTCCCGCAAGGAAAGTGTCGACCTCTCCCACTCAGTCATGTCAAACAGGATGTACACCCAGCAGCCCTCAAGGTACACTTTCAGAGGCAGTTGTAGTCTGCTTCGGTTTTGTCACCTTCTTTTCCACAAGCTTGCTGCTTCTTTCCTCTATTTTTAGCAGTTTGTGAATGAAGAAAACTGGTTCAGTAGCCCAATTCTTAGCTATTTAGGAAGACATCCTTAATAGCATTTAAGTTAAAAATCCTTCATACTATTGTCAGCTGTTTGTTCCTATTAAATCTTCCCTGATTTGTTCTATTCTATCTCATTAGAGCAATTATTAGAGCAGCTGGGAGTGGTGGATTAAATTTATTACTGACATTTGCACCTCTAACCCAATACTGAAGCAATGCCTTCACTAAAAGCTTTGCTTTGTTTAAGCAAAAGCTTCTGCTGAGCACCTGGCTGCCACTCAGCCTCCCCAGTGTCCAACAGGTAATGCCCAAAAGGCACAGCAGTCAAAGTTAGCACCTCTGCAGAGATGGGATGGGAAGGTGAGTCTGTGCCAATCTCATGAAGTTCAACAAGGCCAAGCACAACTCCTGCACCTGGGCCTGGGCAATCCCAAGCACAACCCCAGGCTGGGCAGAGGATGGATCAGGAGCAGCCCTGGGGAGAAGGACTTGGGGGTGTTGGTGGGCAAGAGGCTCAACCTGCCCCAGCCATGGGCACTGAGCCCAGAAACCTCCCCTGTGCTGGGCTGAGCCCCCAGCGTGGGCAGCAGGGGAGGGGGGATCCTGCCCCTCTGCCCCCTCAGCTGAGAGCCCACCTGCAGAGCTGCCCCAGCCCTGGGGAACAACAGCAGGAGGACGTGGAGCTGCTGGAGCCAGTGCAGAGGAGGCCACGGAGATGCTGCCAGGGCTGGAGCCTCTCTGCTCTGGAGCCAGGCTGGGAGAGCTGGGGGTGCTCACCTGGAGAAGAGAAGGCTCCAGGGACACCTCAGAGCCCCTGGCAGGGCCTAAAGGGGCTCCAGGAGAGCTGGAGAGGGACTGGGGACAAGGCATGGAGGGACAGGAGCCAGGGAATGGCNTTTTCCGATGATAAGAATTCTTTCAAATCAAAAGGCAATTCAAGACTCTCCTAGAACCTTTGCGCACTGCAAATACAAACTTAACTGTAATTATTTCTTTGATGATGGTTATATCAACTACAAAGATGTAGTTACAGCTGAGAGATTTTAAGCACTTTATCACAAGCTGACATGAATGTCTCCATGATGTTATACATCAGATGCTTTCAATATTGCAGAACATTTCTGAATAGGTTATGGCTCACACCACTTTCTCCACCCTTAGCATCCCTTCTCTGTGCAGTTCTCAGGATTAGCTGCTGCTCATCTTCTATTCATGCCACATTTCCAGGCTCAGCAAAGAACAGTAACCACTGAGTAACTTCAGATGCTCTGCTGGTCCCACAAACAGAGCTGTCACAGCCTCTCTAAGAGTGAGGAGTAAGTACTGGCACCCTCCTGTAAGCACTCTGGGATAGAAGTGCACATTGGGAAAAACTCCAGTAAAGACAACTCTGAATGACTCCATTGTGATCACGTGCATGATCTCCTTTCCAGGCCACGTGAAAAATCTGACAGTTCTTGTGCTCAGACATTTTCAAAGCCAGAACTCAGAGAAGACATAAGTACAATGTCCAAAGATGAGTGAGTACTTGTAACAAAAGGTTTTTAGAGACATCGACTTGAACAGTTGTGCTGATATAGCACAGCCTGGTTTTTGGTAGCAGGGGCAGCCACAGAACTGGCTTCTGTGAGAAGCTGCTGGAGGCTTCCACTGTAACCAACAGAGCCAATCTGTGATGGCTCTGAAGATGGACATGCTGCTGGCCCAATTAGAGAGGTTGGCGATGCCACTGTGGCATTTTTAAGAAGGAAATCAATACAGCTCAAGGGCAGGTTTTTCCCGGGGGAAGAGGCACCANCCTCTGAAGATGGACTGCTGGCCCAATTAGAGATGTTGGCAACGCCACTGTGGCGTTTTTAAGAAGGAAATCAAAACAACTCAAGGGCAGTTTTTTCCCGGGGGAAGAGGCACCACAATCCCGGCACTGCGCGCAGCCATGCTGCCACCTCCATCTTGGTGTGGCCCCGGCGAGCTCTGTCTGCCTGGCTGCCCTCAGCCAGCCGTGCTGCGGATGGAAGGGCTGGGATGGTGGCCGAGGGTTCTTTGCCGTGCCCCACATGAAGAGAGGCTTTGAATGGCGCCGGTGCAGCAGCTGTGACCTCCCCGCAGTGGCAGCCGAGCCTCGTGGCCAGCACAAGAAACATGGCGAGCGATTCCCCGACACAGAACCTAGACGAGATCAACTTCTTGGTGCTGAGAGATGCTGCGAGAATCTTTGAATTAGTGAAACTTATTGACAGTGATACCTACGAGCAGAAATTTTTCTTCTAGTTAAAGAAGAGGAAGTGAGCACATGTGGAGAAAGACAACATGGGGGCACCAAGGTGAGTGAAAAGAAGGAGGGGGAGGAGGTGCTCCAAACATCAGAGTTGAAATTAGTCTACAAACCATGATGAAGACTATAGTAAAACAAACTGTCCCCCTGTAATCCATGAAGTCGAGGGGGAGTGCAGAAATCCACTCGCAGCCTGTCCAAAAGGTGCATACGCCAGAGCGAGTGGAGGCCACAAAAAGCTGCAATCCAGTGGGAGACCTGAAGAAGAGACAGGACCCCTACTTAGAAAAAGAGGAAAAATAGAAAAAAAAAGAAAAATAGAAAAAGAGGACCCTTGCTTCCAAACTAGAGCAGCCTATCCTTAAAAAATGCACCCCGTGAAGCAGTGACCCACATCACAGCAGTTCTGGGAAAACTGTTTTGCCCGTGGGAGGGACTTCTCTCCCTGAGCGAACTGGAAAAGGTCTCGGGTAAGGAACTGACCCAACCACCCCTCCCCCCCCACGCCATCTCCCTGTGCTGTCGGTGGGAAAGAGGAAGAGGCTGGGAAGAAAAAGGTGTTTTAAAAGCTTATTTTACTTCTCATTATCCTCTTCTGATTCAATTAATAATAAATTTACTTTATACCTTTAAATTTGAGCCTGTTTTGCCCTTAAGAATATTTTTTCTCAATCTTTATCTCAACTCATGAGCCTTTTGGTATTTTTCCCTTCCTCTGCTCAGCTATAGCAGAATGAACAGTTTTCACAGGTGCCTAGCATTTTCACCAGTGTCAAACCTCAAGAAGAGTCCAAACCAATTGTGAAACAATTTTCAAGAATATTTTAAGAAATAACACTTGAAGTTTGATTGTGCTCTGCTGAAGTTGTTCAGTTTTTCTGAAGTGATAATGTTATTTCCTCATTAACTGTAACATCAGCCTGACTTTTGAGAAAAATATGATAGAAAACCTTTGTGAAATGATTTGGTTTCATAGCATAGATGACAACTGCAAGGCAGGAATCTTTGGCAAAGCTAAACAACCCACTTAGATCATACCAGGCTATTCCAAGAGTTCCTTTACTGCTGTGCACTGACTTAAAGCTTATACTTCTATCACCGTTTTTATTTCAGAAATGTTTCTGAAAGAGCTTTTCCTTGATGTACATCCTTCTAAAACATAAACAGGCTCTGTGGTGTTTATAACCCTACAAACATGTCCCACCTCCTGAGGCTCCCCGGATACACATGGCACCTGCTCCTGTGAGCCACAGAGCAGACACCACAGAGCCCACATTGACGTGGTTTGCATCCTCCTGTTTCCTCGGCTTCCTGCCTGCTGAACAACGCCTTTCTTGTTGCACTTTTGTCATTCCAAGTGCCCCTGGTACAACAGGGCAGCATATTCATTTCCCTTTCAATGAATGTACTGTTTTTCTATTAAACATTGTGTCCTCTGAACATAAATGGAAAATTTTCTGAAATACTCAGATTAAAAACAAAAAAACACTCTTTGGAGTCACATTCAAATCTGCAATGTATAAAAAGCTCACAGGCACTGGTGGTTTGATGAGTTTCTCCTTCACTGCCTCACACTGCTGTGTCCCTAAAGCAGGGCTCTGTCACCCTGTGTGCAAGAGCCAACCCACACACCGAGTCAGGATACTGCTTTTATCACCAGTTTGGTTTTATCACCATTCTGCAGAACAGGGTGCCAGGCCCCTCTCAATGCTGGCACACCTGGGAAATGAGCAGGCTTGTATACAAAAAGGTAACACAGAAAATGGCACAAAAACAGGTGATTGGTCACTCACACTTCCATCACGTAATTCTTAATGTTCATCTGGTGTCTTGATCCAGTTCATTACACAGAATTTCCCTGAGGGGCTGTGTTTTAGCATTATAATAATCTAAGGTAGCTTCAGGCTGTATTTTCATCCTATCAGCTACCACCAAGTTATTACTTAACCTTACACTCGATTACAGTTTTTGCATGAATCTGTTTGAACAACTGTCAACAAAATAGGGATTTCTGATGTTCTGTTCTTGGGGGCTCCATTGCTCTGCACCCTGTTCTCATGGTGTCAGGTTGCTGTAAACTTTCTGTGAATTTTTTTAACTTCATCTGACATAACTACTGCAAGAATTCACACGGAACCTGTTCATTTTAGGCTTCTCATACAACCAGTCCAGCCTTGGCTGCAAGACTTACCTGCAGCATGGACTGAGGGGGTCCCTTCCAACTCGGGATATCCCATAATTCTATGATTCTCCATGTCAAAACATACCTGTGATCAGCTCTTTGCTGCCTGCAGAGCACACCTGAGGTAGCTGGTTTAGATCCAGGTGACAACATTGTTGGCACTTGTGCTTGGTTGGATGCACTGACCTCACCAAGTACGAAGAACTAAAGACCCTTTTGCCCCAACCTGTTTAAGTTTTCAGTAAAGGGACAGACTGAGCACAACAAGCGTAGAGCAAAGCTCAGAGGCTGGGCAGTTACAGGTACATCACATACTTGCTCTGAAAAACGTGCAGTTTTAGATGTGGTAACTTCTGGGTTAAGCAGTTGTGAGATGTTTTAGCTCTTTACAAACAGCCCTTTGAGGAATAGATCTCTTTTGTCCCACCACAACCACCACGCCGTCACTTAGGTGGCCAACGGGGACAGTCACACAGGTCGGGGGAAAATCCCCCCTCAAACTTTGTGTCTCTCAGTTGGCTGAGCTCCCTTCACACACTCCTCCAAGGGGGTGGCTGGCCCTGGTTCCAGATATCAATGGACTCATCAATAACCAGCTGCTGGACTGAAGGCATCCTAGAAGATATGTTCTCACTTTCATATAAATTAAGTTAGAAAAGACACATTTGGCACGTCAATATGCATTTCTTCTTAAAACAGAAGGAGGTTATTTAACAAAAATCATAAGAATTCAGGTGAAAAAAGAAAAGCTATGTAACTGTAAGTTATGAACAGCACATAATCATTCCACAAAACTACATTTATCATAGAAATATTTGCATTTTACCTGGAAAAAAAGGTTTTCTCACTACTAAAAATAAATCTCAGAGGAAAAGAGAAATGTGAGCCACTTTTTAACACTTCTTGCTTCCTCAGCAGGACAAATACAGCAATTTTAGTTACAAATATACTGCTTATTATCTCATTGTTTCAATATATACATGTTGAGGAAGGTATTTTTAGAGTCCCTCAAAGACTGTACCTATTGAAACCTTCCCCTCCCTCCCTACCCTACATCAAAAAAAAAAAATCAGTGATGGAGTAAGATAAAATACATCACACCTTAAAAAGGTGAAATACTAATTCTGTAATGGTTTCATTTCTCAAATTCAGTGCTACAGGAGTATCACCTGTTCTATCATAATTTAAAGAAATTATTGGAGAATACTTACAGTTCACAGTTCATCTCATCATATTCTTTCAACAAATAGATATGGAAAAATACTGCTTATGCATTCAAGGTACTTCAGATCCTGTTTGGACACATGATTATCACAGAATCAGAATCATGGGATAGTTTGGATTGGAAGGGACCTTAAAGCCTATCCAGTTCCACTCCCTGCCACGGGCAGTGTCACCTTCCACTAGACCAAGTTGCCCCAAGTCCTGTCCAGCAGATTTACCGCAGAACATGCATTAAACACAACCTATTTAGGAGAATGGCATTTCTGACAAGAAGCAGATGTTTGAGCAAGGTTGTAGTTTCACACTGAATAAATTCTTTTTCTCTTTACAGAGAGGCTTCTCCAGAAAGAGCCTCTGGGCAGGAAGCTCATCCCCTTCCGCGACTGCAGGAAGTTGTTTGAAGAGTCTAATTTGAGAACCAACTACCTGTACTGCAAGAACTTTCAGATAAAACGTAGACATACAGAAGCCATGGATGCTGGACTCCAGCAGCTGTGGTCCTGCTTGCTCTTCATAGTTGCTCACAGATATTTGATGTTCATAACTAATTATACTGTGTACAGAATTCCAACAGAAAAACAGAAAAAAGAAGAATAAAGCAGACTGTAGTAAAAGATAGTTGTTTTTATTTCATTGACATGGTAGACAACTGACAATTAATAAATTCAATTTCTTTTTCTGTCTCAAATACTGTATAATTGTTTCTAGAAAAATACCTAAGGACATCTTTGTGGTGTTAGAAGGGAATGGGAGCAGGTACAGGTTAATTGTGCTCACTCCAGGGAAGCTCAGCTGGAGGTGCAGGGAAACAGCAGGAATTACTGACAGCAACTCTGGGCAAGAAGGTGCTTTTAATTCATTCCCATAAGAGGTATACTCCATTTCCAAATGGTTCCCAGTTTGAGTGAACTCAAAATTAGATTATGTTGCAAAATTCTAAAGCAAGACACCTCATTAAAACTTACACAATCCAATGTTCTTGCCAGCATGACAGGTACCAATTCAAAATAGGTAATTTTGCAATGGGGAAAAAAAAAGTAAGATTTGTTGATTTTGACTCTCTAGAAATAACAAGCTCTGGAACACAGATAAAAAAGAAACACATCATCGGTGAGAAATTACCTCCCACAATTTGAATTGTGAAAAATTTATTAGATCATTAATAGAACCAAACACAACAATTAGGTTGGCTATCCGCTGTTACACAAAGCGAAGTGCAGCACTGGGCATGCCTCAGTAGCCAGGCACCCCGAGGGACACTGCATTTTATACCCCACAGACCCTGCCCAGCACCTCCCCTAAGTCCTCCCTGCCCATCACCTCCCCTAAGTCCTCCCCTGGGACCAAAATGATTGCCTGGAGATGTCAGTCAGTCCTTTCAATTGGCTTGTCGCTTGATGCCCGTTGTCCAGGGCCTTCTCCCAGTGATCTTCCTGCATGTACTCCTTTATGCTAAATCTCACTCAAACTCCTCCTTCAATTACATCACCAGCATTCTGGAATGTTCTGAGCCTCCTCGTCACTGAAACATTTTATTAACCTGAACTATAACTCTTATTAACTTCACCTACAAGGAAAACAAAGNCTAAAATATTTTATTAACCTGAACTATAACTCTTATTAACTTCACCTGCAAGGAAAACAAAGATATTAACTGAAAATAACAGTAACTGTTCCAAAAAATCTAATTACTTGCAACTAATTCATTATCCTGTAACAAGTGATCAGCAACCATCAACATTACACATCAATCACAACTCTTCTCTTTAATTAACTATCATGTGCAAAAGCCAACTCTAGCAGCCTGTTTTTAACACATCTCACCATTCAAAGGAAGTAGGTGAGGTGCTCAAGTGTAGAAGCACTTCTGACATTTACTAGAGAGACAAAGCTCATGTGCAATGCCTAGACATATGTATTAAGGTCTAAACCACATTGTATTAGTGAAAAACCCCATCCCTCAAAAATGGAGGTCTGAGATCAATGCAACACACAACTCCTTTAGACACTTCAGGCGAGGGAGGGGATTGTCCTGCTCTGCTCTGGGGCAGCCTCACCTCCAGTGCTGGGGGCACTTTGGGCACCACAGCATCAGAAGGATCCAAAGCTGTTGGAGAGTGTCCAAAGGAGGGACACGGAGCTGGGGAAGGGTCTGAGGAGCAGCTCAGGGCACTTGGCTCCTTCAGCTGGGGCAGAGGAGACTGAGGGGAGGCTCCTCGGGGGCTGCAGCTCCTCCCGAGGGGAGGCAGAGGGGCAGGGGCTGAGCTCTGCTCTGGGACAGGGACAGGAGCCCAGGGAACGGCTGGAGCTGGGTCAGGCCTTGGCATGGAGCTCAGNGAGCTCTGCTCTGGGACAGGGCCACGAGCCCAGGGAACGGCTGGAGCTGGGTCAGGCCTTGGCATGGAGCTCAGGGAAAGGTTCTTCCCCCCGAGGGTGCTGGGCACTGCCCAGGCTCCCCAGGGAATGGTCCCAGCCCCGAGGCTGCCAGAGCTGCAGGAGCGTTTGGACAGCACTGCCAGGGATGCCCAGGGTGGGATTGCTGGGGTGTCTGTGCAGGGCCAGGGGCTGGACTGGATGATCCTTGTGGTTTCATTCCAACTCAGGAGATCCCGTGGTTCTGTGACTCAAGTACCCTGACAGCTGACATGGAGCCAGAGGCTTCACTCAGGCTGCAGTGCCAGCACTGTCCTGGCACCCTGACCGTGTGTTGGCCACCAGCCCAAAAACATCAGAGTCACCAATAACATCTGTGTGTCCCCAGAGGTCCTGGAGCCACAGACATCTGACAGTGCCTCACCGGGGCCACTGCGTTCCTCTGCCTACAGAGGGAGTCAAGACTGGCTGACACAGGAGTCAGGAAACTGCAGCAACATCCTCTCAGAGGAGAAAATCAAGCAATGGTGATAAAGTGACTGTGTGAAGTCGGTCACAGAGGTACTAACCTGGCAATAAGCACATTGTTGGAAGTTAGGATTTTTCTTTTTCCTCTCAGGGAATTTTTTCCCATTTGTTGCCTGAGAGATGGCTAATGATACTTGAGAGACAAAAGATGTGCTGGGAGGAGGAGGAGGGGGAAAGGTGCAGTTTGCTACTGTGCCTTAGCTGGGGGGCTTTTGGGAAGTGCAGAGATACCATGAGATTTTGGCTGGGGGCAAGGGCTGGGCTCAGCTCGTCGCTCGCTCTCAGGACTGGAGGTGAGCCTGTCAAGCTGTGGCTGTGGGGAGAATTCGCTGCCACCGTGGAGTTCTATCCTGCACTGCTTTTTCCTTACTTGGGTAACTTCTGCTCCCAAGAGCAGCTGTTGAACTGGGACCTTTCCAACACCTGACCTCACTGCGAAGGGGACCCCGACCCCCTCACCCTCCCAGAAGGAGCATCTCCCAAATGCTTGCGGAAGCTCGCCCAGCCCTGCTGCTTTCTGCTGCTGCTTTGGGCCTTTTGGCTGCACTTTAACTCAACATCCCGTGCCGACCCAGATATCCTGCGGCTCCTGGCGTGGCTCCGGAGTTTTTGCTACACCTTTTTTGCCACCGGGGTGTGCCCGCCTCTGCCGTTCCAGCATGCTGCCGCTCCAAGGTTGGTGCTGCAGCCCATTCAGCTTCCCGAGTGGCACCGAGCCCGGTCGCCCCCTGAGTCTGTAAAGGAAAGCTCCTTCTCTCTCTCTCTCCCGCGCCTCGCCCGCCATTGCCGTGTGGAGAGGCGGCCGCGCCACAGCGCCCCCTGCCGGCGCGGGGCAATCCCCGCCCTGCCCGGCCGGGAGCCAGCAGCGCCCCTGGCGGCCGCGCCCGGAACTGCGGCCAGGGGAAGGTGCCGGCGGCCGGGCGGGGCTGGGCTGGGCCTGTGCTGCTGTTCGGTGCTGCTGCCGGTGCTGTTTGTTTGCCTTGGTATACACACACATGTACTGGTAAAGAACTGCTGTTCCTTTCCCATATCTTTGCCCAAAAGCCCCTTGATTTCAAAGTTACAATAATTTGGAGGGAAGGGGGTCACGTTTTCTGTTCCAAGGGAGGTTCTTGCCTTCCTTGGCAGGCACCTGTCTTTCAAACCAAGACACACATTCAGGTCTATCCAGCAGGATATCCTGTCTCCACTGGTGCCTATAAGAAAATGCTGGGGAAAGAGGCAGCACAGAATCTTCCCTCGCAAGTCCCTCTGCTTGAACTGTCAGCCCCCAGAATAACCCAAGCCTGACATAATTTGTCCTTTGGTAAAGCTCAAAACATCTCTGAAGTACTTGCTCAGCCTGCTTTTTTTCCCCGTTTAACTTTCTGTAGGCGCAACATCCTTGAGAATCCCATGGATACAGTGCCTATTCCCAGGATCCTCACCTCCTCCATCTGCGTTGAAGCCAGCTCCTCACAGCCTCACTAGCAACCCAAGCTCATGCAGTACAGGAAGACATAGCAAACAATCAGCTCCTATTCAGTGGCTTTCTGCCACTTCAGATCCAGTATCTGCTTTAAATCATCTCTCCAGGCTGAAGAGGTCTAGCCTGCTCAGTCATTCTTGCAATGGCAGCTCTGCTATACTTTTGATTACAAAAAATATTTTTTATTACTGTCACCAGCCCCAGGCCTTCCCCACATCCTACATATCCTCTCCAAGGATCACAGAATTGTTGAGGTTGGAAAAGACATCTAAGACCACTAAGTCCAACCATCTACTCAACACTACCACCATGCTCACCACTAATCCATGTCCTCAAGTGCCACATCCACATAGTTTTTGAACACTTCCAGGGATGGAGACTCCACCCCTGCCCTGGACAGCCTGTGCCAGGGCTTGACAACCCCTTCTGTGAAGAAATGTCTTGAAGACAAGAGGAACAGAACTGCATGCCATCCTGAGCACAGGTGAATCACTGTCATTATACAAAACAGTAGCATAATGTTCTCATTCCTCTATTTTTGTTCTTAATGTCTGACATTTTATAAGCTAATGCTCTGCAACATCATAAACACCAATATTTTGCTCCTGAGTGGTGATGGCCAGCATAGCTTCTCATCTTGTGGAAAAGCCAGGAGAGTTGCCTCCAGGCTTTACTTCTGTGTGTTAACTATTTAGTCATGCATGATGGCTTCCTGTAACTCCTCATGTCTGCCCTACAGAACATTGGATTATGTAACCTCACTGCTCATCTCTTTTTCAGATAATGAATATACTGACCCAGATATCACTGTGAAGTTTAAAACACCATGCCACACCATGTCACAAGCATCACCTCCTATAATTTGGCAGAAATATCTCCTCACACAAGAGGGAGATTTCAACATAAAACCTACCAGAAACAACCCAAATCTCTTAATCTCCAACCAATTTATTCCAAATTTCACCATGGTTCTAACAAACATTAATGCATAGAGCCAGTTGTGTGCTGGATACCAGCACCTCTTACAGCCAAGAAAGTAAGATTCAATTAATATCATACTATTACAGAGCTGTAAGTGATACATGTATTCCGAGAACAAAATATGTACAATTCTGTTTTCCTAGTGGTCCATGAAAACTGTGGGAAGTCCTAGAAGGGATTTCTCCCTGTATGAACCACACAGTTTATTCCAAGAGGTAATCTGGTGGCTCCATAGTTCTCACCCTTCTCTAAACTACACCAGGCACAGGCAGCATTTCAAACAACCTTTCCTAGCTTAAAACCCTTACTGACAATCTTGACTTGGAGCAAGAATAACAAAAGGCCATTATGTTTGGCACATCAGGTCTACAGACTTGCTATCACTGGCATTAACATGCACCAGGTAAAGAATTGCCACTGTGGTCAAGGAGGGCTTATCATTGAGAAATGTGTTTATTATGGGAGCTGGATAATGGTCCTGTTCTTCCCCTGTTCTCTGCAGAACAACTCCTCACTGTGACCACGGAGTATTTAACAAGGATTACAAGCATTTTCTGTTCCAGCACAAGTGTCTCTACCTTTGACTGGAGCTCCTTGGCAGCCCACAGGACTCCTTCCCCCTCCAAACAGCGCATCCTATCCTTGGCAGTAATTTGGTACTTGCCCTTAGAAGCAAATCCTTTGGCTTAAGACAAATATCTAACTTGTATTTTCCTTTTATTTTACTTCTTGTTATAACTCCACTTTGTGATCTTCATGACAGAAGATGAAGTAGGTCATTAGCAGGTATGTCAAATTAGCCTGAATAAATTAGCCTGGGGAAAAGGAGGCTGGGGGGACCTTCTTGCTCCCTGTAACTCCCTGACAGGAGGGTGCAGCCAGGGGGGGAGTCAGGCTCTACTCCCAGGGAACAAGGGACAGGAGAGAAACAGCTTCAGATTGTGCCAGGGGAGGTTCATGTTGGTTATTAGGGGGAAATTCTGCATGGAAAGGGTTGTCAAGCCCCAACACAGGCTGCCCAATGCATTGGTGGAGTCATCATCCCTGGAAATGGTTGAAAAACGTGAATGTGTACTTAGGGACATGGACTTGATGATCTTAAAAAGTCTTTTCCAACCTAAACAATTATGTGATTCTATGAAATGATAGTGTGACAGAGTGGGTTGGAGATGTTACAGCACCATGTGTACTGATGGTCAGTCTAGGCAGTTTTCTCCCAAAGCTTTACAAACTGACAATTTTTTCTTCAAGATGTCAAATCTACTCCTTTGTCAGAGCTCCTGCACCCAGTGCAAACATACCTCATGCTTTCAGAAAGAGAACAAAACAATAATGTATCCTTATAGACTAAAAGCTGCTGATGAATTTATTCATCCTTGATGCCAAAGCAGAGGTATTCCTAGGAAACTGATCAAAAACATTCTATGAGCTCCATTGTCTGCTGAAGTGCTCTCAGTACATAGATTAAAAGAGGAAATCAAAGCAACTCCCTAGTTAAGCAAACTCCCAACCAGCCCACTAGTTCAAAGCCACAAGTCTGAACAAAAGGTCTGTTTTTTTCCTTGGAAAGCATTAGCAATGTATGTCTGTAATAAGTCACATGAGATGTAAAGACAATGACTCACTTCATTATCTTTAAAGCATGGGAACAAAATACTCTGCTGAGACAAAAGTCCCTCAGAAATGCTGATACCCGCTGCACTTTGCTCTCTGGTGGCAGCAAGGAACAATAAAACAATTCCAATAAACCTCTGCAAAAACAGAACTGCACAGATCACAGGATTTTAGTCTGGATTTCTGTGTTATACACGCTCATCTTACAGCTCCAAAAAGGCTCCCTTTGAGGAGCAGGCCTGCAAATTAAACCTAAAGTCTCAAAACTAAATTTGTGCAGAGCTGAGGAGCAAACATGCCAGCAGTAAAAGTGCTGGTGGCCAGAGGAAAGGAACCCCGTGGGACATGGTAATCATTTCTGTGGGTAATCACAAGGGTTAGTTCAATACATTCTAAACTACTACAAGCAACAAAAACCTGCAAAATCTTCATAACTTGACACTATACCAAACCAGGATATTTCTAATTTAATTCACCCAGAGCCCTTACTGCCCACAAGCCACATCCCTTTCTTTTTGAAGCTTCTTGAGTACTTATATTGGACAGGTCTGTTTCATCTGCTCTAACAGGTAGTCACAGATGACAGGAACCAATTTCTCCTGAAGTGATCAAAAATCCTGACTCTAATTCAGTAAATAAATGTAGTTGATGAAAGGTCAGAAACATGACCATGATGCCACAAAGCCCCTGCCCGAGGACATAGTCCTGCTGGCAAGGCATTCCTGTCAGGAGTCCCAGGGAATTACTTTCCATAACCTACACCAAAAGCCAAGATTAATCCTGATGCACTATTACTTCCAGGGTTACATGAGGAGAAATATGCAGCAGTAAAATTCAAACTGCATTAGACTGCTGTGTGGCAAATGAAGTTCCAAAATGGGGTTTTCTTTTCATTACCTCATCATCCAAAATTCACATTGGAATGCCTAGATGAACCGTGAAGGCTTGGAGAACACTGAAGTTAGTGACAACTGAGTCTTTTCAATTAAACATTTGCCACACAAATCATAGAGAATCTCACTCTTTACTGTCTTGACTGTGTAATTGGCACACAAGAAACACTGAGGGGCTGGAGTGTACCCAAACATGGGAATGGAGCCGGGAAGGGGCTGGAGCCCCAGGAGCAGCTGAGGGAGCTGTGGGGGCTCAGCCTGGAGAAAAGGAGGCTTGAGGGAAAACTCCTGGCTCTGCACAACTCCCTGACAGGAGTGGGCAGCCAGGTGGGAGTCAGGATCTGCTCCAAAGAGCAAGTGATAGAACAAGAGGAAACAGCCTCAAGCTGTGCCAGGGAAGGTTTAGGTTGGACATCAGGAAGAATTTCTTCCCTGGAAGAGTGGTGAAGGGTTAGAAGAGGCTGCCCAGGGCAGTGATGGAGACACCAACCCTGGAAGTGTTCAAAGCATGAGCTGACATGGCACTTAGGGATATGGTTTAGTGGGCATGGGGGGATTAGCTTAAAGGTTGGAGGTGATGGTTCTGAAGGTCTAATGACAGACTGACTAATGCAGGAAAATCCATGATATAACACTGAGACCACAACTGATTAGACATGGAACTAAGATAAAGTCACACAAATCAGACAGAAGATGCCAAGCAAATAAACAAATAGCTCTTGAATTCCTAGCAATTAAGGATTTTAAATTGCTAAAAGGCTTCTGCCCAGCATGACCAGCCCAACTCTGTTCTCTGACTTAGTATGCTACAAAATAACAAGTAAACACTGAACTTTTGTAGGTATTGTTTCAATTACAAAAAACAAAAAAACAAAAGCTGCTCTTTTGTCTGTGTGGACAAACCAGCAGCAGCTCAGGCCCCAGGAGTTACCACAGCCATGCTGAGCATTCCTGAAAGTATAATCCTGCAGTTTCTACCTTGCAAATTTTATGGCAGAGCTGATTTAGAAAGTGAATAAATGATCTTTTAGCCCTGGTGGTGTAGTGGTTAAGCACATGGCATAGCAATTGCCAGGGCCCAGGTTCGATCCTGGCCAGGCTGCTCCCCGGGCAGGCAGTTGCTCGTTAGCCCTGCAAGGGGGCAATCTGCCTACGTCCTGAGGAGGACCTCAGCTGCCACTGTCCAGAATCGCTTTGGCCCGGCAGATTGAACCTCAGGATTAAAGGGTGGGCTCAGATCTGCGCGCCCTGTGTCTCACCTAAAAAATCCAGTGCGCAGGCTGGAAGGTCTGAAAAGAAAAGAGGCCTCCCCCGGATCTTCGTACGCGAAGGCTGGCCAGCAAAAAAAAGATCTTTTAATGTGTCCCTAAGTCATTAACTTAGAACCCTACTTCTGCATTCAGCAGCTCTAGTTTGCCGTTAGATTTAAATTAAAGCCATACCATGCAGGTAAGCCAGGTCATGGCAGTGAGGAAGCTCATGCAGAGACCCAAAACTGAAGGGAGGAAAAGCATTAAGGTCCATTGGTTGTAACAGCCAACAGAACAAGGTACTTAAAATGATGTTGTTAAATTGCATGAGGAAAGCTGATTTAAGAACCTGCTCTAATAGCCTTTATCACATCATATGGTCTCTCCTAACAGAGGAAAGCAGAAAACCATCAGAGCATTCTTTTGCTGTACCTCCATCGTTCATGCATATTCTACTCTGAGGCCATAGTTCACCTCAACATTCAAATAATAGAACATTTATTTTTAAAAAGTCAACATTTGCAAAGATTTTACAAATATTTTATAATGCCATTTATTTCCATGCTTAGTTATTTAACTGCAGAGGTGAAGTTATGGCAAAAGTTACTTTTTCCAACTTCAGAAATTATTGAAATTAGGTCACTAGCAAAAAGTTACATTTAAAACAAAACATTTTAAAATTCAATATTAATATTACTGTAATAATTGCAAGCATTAGTTTCCATTCATGAGAAGAGCCTTGAAGACAGAAACAAGAATCATCATGCCTAGTAAAGAGACTTCAAAAGGTACAGAATTGGTACACCAAAAATCCATAAACTCAAAAAGCTCTGTGCTGTAAGTCTTTAAACCCTGACAACTTTCCGTCCTCCCCAGATACAGGATTCTGTCATTTGAAAAGAAAGCTGGGTCTACATTGTGCCCTTGGCTTCAGTTTATTATCGGATTTAGCTCTTCAAATAAACCAAACCCTGAAGTGAAGGTATGTTCTAATGAGCAGGGTAACACCTTAAAAAAATAAAGTAATGCAGAGGTGAAGATATTGTCACTTTTATCAAGAGAAATTATTTAGTCACTTTGGCTTTTTTTTCACCTTTTTACACAGCACTGTTATTAAAAGCTGGTTTAGAGCTTTATCAAATAGCTAGGTAAGTAGCAAAGATACAAACATCAAATGCATGAGGTTAACCCATAAAGTAGGGAAAAATATTCTTTATTGCTCTTAGGCAGATCCTGAAGCATTGTGATGTCACAGGAGAGAGTGTGACTTTCTTCAGCAGCCCAGTGCTCACCTGGTTCAAACTGCATTGCACCTTTTCCCATGCCATGTCCTCCAAGCAGGAGCAGCACCATCGACATCCACTGCTGAACTCTGACTCAAACACAAGAGGTCACGTTGGGACCCAACAGACCAATAGTACAGGACAATTAATTATCATGTAAGTGTCATATAAGACAAGTTACAGGTACCCACATCACAGCCAGCTCAGCAGGCTGCAGAGGAAGGATGGGAAAGCTGTCAGCATCAACACTGGGATGTGACACCATCTGAAGGCCATGCCTGGAGGTGCCTGGGGCCATAGGGAATCAGTTTGGGCCACAGCTGAGTGCTCACACATGACCATGGTGGCTGATATGCCTCAGCTTCAACTGGGGATGAATTTTCTCCAGGAGCTCCAGTGCTTTGCAGCATCTCCCAGCTGTTCTTGAGAGGGATTTTTGAGAGAGAGAGCTTGGCCTCTGTCACGGAATCTTATAAAATTTTGCCAGATGTAGTAGTTTTAGTTCACGTGTATATACTAAACCACACCAGAGCAGGTGGTGGATGAGAGAACTGAACACTCTCTATTTGAGTTTTGAACACAGTTTTATTGTAATGTGGATCGAGGACAAGGATCCTTCAAATCCACGGCAAGACAGATTTTCAAAATGGCCGAGGAAAATGGTGGCGAGGACCAGATCCGCCCAGAGTGTGCCAAGGGAAAATGCCCCATTCCCGCCTGTGCTGGGTCCTTTTATACCCCTGGGGGCGGGTCCAGAACTTGAGGCACAATTGGTTGCCCTTCTCAAGGTCTTATTGGCTCTTGTCCAGGGGACTTTTTATTGACTTGTTCAAAGTCCAATCAGCATTTCCCATGCTGGCCGCACCTCCAAGCCAATTACCCTTATAGTTTTATCCCCTTATGCAAATTGTTAGTCCTGGCCACACCTCCGCTCTGGACCCACCAGGTCGGGTGCCACCCAGTGGCCAAACTTTAGAGCTGCACAGCTTTAACCAGAAATAACAATTGACACAACATCTCAATATTCCAATCACAGAACTGTAACAGGAGAAAACTTTATCTCACAACAAGAACTTAATTTTACAAAAACCCCATCCATCTCTCACAGTGGATATGAGGGAAAGTCTCTTCTCCCAGAGGGTGCTGGGCACTGCCCAGGCTCCCCAGGGAATGGTCACAGCCCCAAGGCTGCCAGAGCCCCAGGAGTATTTGGAAAACAATCCTCAGGGTGGGATTGTTGAGGTGTCCTGTTCAGGGCCGGGAGTTGGACTTGATCATCCTTGTGGTCCCTTCCTACTCAAGAGATTCCATGAATCTGTGATGCTATGAAATAATATACTCAGATGATACTTATTTTATAAGCCATTTAAAGCAGATCAATCAATTAAAGCTTGGCCAGCCTTTGAACACAAATTCATGATGTCAAGTGAAGCTGGTGCTGCCCAACTGATTTGAGAACTCTAAAGATTTTAGAACGCTTAGTCCAGATATGGAATCCCTCACACACTGAGGCAAGGGCTCTCAGCCTCCAAGACTTCCCTTGGGCATCCCAACCCACAGGAAGAGTCCTTGGCTGCAGACCCACTGCTCCAGGGAGGATTGACCCCACTGACAGCCCTGGCAGGGCTCCACCATAGCCCAGTCAGATCTGGCCTGTGGTCAGATATGGTCACAGTCTCCATCCCTGGTGGGCTCTGACCTGCTGCCCACCACAGCCACTCTGAAATGTGATGGGGTCCAGCCCGCACAGAGTGGTCAGTGATTCATCCCTGAAGCCATGCCACAGCTCAGGCCAGTTGCAGATCTCTGCTGGGGGGAGCACCTGCACAGGTGCTGAGGACATGCATCGCCTGACTGCTCTAACACCTAGCAAGCTCATGACTTGATGACTGGAATTTCTTAAGTCAACCCCTTTGAGAGGCACAACTAATGTGGGTCACATGAGCAGACATCCTTGAGACACCCCACCTATTCGGAAAAGCGTGTAAACACAGACAAAGCATAATGTTGAAAACAGGAGCAAAACATCCCAACTATCAGCTGTAGCACCGGACAGCCACGCACATGTGACACAGCAACCAGCACAGCCACACACTGACTGGCACAATGTCCTTCTGATGTTGTTCCCCAGGGCTGGGGCAGCTCTGCAGCTTTTACCTGAGCAGGGCAAAGGGGTAGAATCCCCCTCCCCCTGCTGCCCACACTGGGGGCTCAGCCCAGCACGGAAGGAGTGTCCTTGGGTGATGTTATGAAGCTGTTTTATTCTGTAACCGCCTGCTTAATGCCCAAGGACCCAGGGGGTGGGCCTGGAGCTGCGACCCGAGGGCAGCTCGGTTGAATGGCTCAATCCAACGGAGTGGGCAAGCGGTCCGACCGTGCTTTGGAGGGAGTGCACCAGGGCATGAGGCAGAGCTGCACCAGGGCCGCTGCCCTGCTCCTTTGGGTTTCTTTTTCTTTCGTTAGCCTCTGAGGAAAAGGGTTTTTTTTCCTTCTGTCCTCCTGGTCTTCCTGCCCTGCTCCCCTTCTCTCTGGTCCGGGGGGCCGCGGAGTGGACCCAGCTGGTCCAAGCCCGAGGAATGCCGAACCGTTTCACCTGCTGGGAGGAGGAGGAGGATTGGCACCAGAGTGTCAGAAACTTGGGTCTGGTGCCCTTAGATTTTAGTTAATTTATTAATTGGGGTGAAAGCCAAGGCAGCAGGAGTAGCCCACTAACCACGGCGAGGCACAGAGCACCTGCAGCAGTGATCGCTGTCACCCCCGGCTGCTCTGAGGCAGCCCACGAGCCCAGTCTGTGCAGGAGGGCCCTGCCCCCCCCCGGGGTCCCTTTATAGCCTTGGGCCGGATCAAAACCACTCAGTGCCGATTGGCTCATTCTCTTGGTTCCTGATTGGTCCTTATTCACGGTGCATTCTGAACCAATCATTCTGTGAGGGTATCGTGTGATTGGTCCCTTAGCTGTCCAATCCGGCTCCCAGTCTCTGGTATGACATCATGGTTCCCTCAGGGAGCTGTTCTGGCAGTCTGTGCCCTCGCAAGCACCCTCGTACATAGAACCAAACATATGTATATATATATATAAAAAACAAAGCAACCCTACAGCCTTTTGTTCAACCAACAACATTAACCAGAACAATTACTCTAATTAGGTGAAATGCAAGAACTTAATTACTTATAGCAATTACCGAACTGCAAAAACTCAGTTGCTTATAACAAGAGGACCAGCAGGTTTTTCTTCCATCTGCCATGCTCTGGGCTTCTGCGTGGACTTCCCTTTCCCCTTCCCCTTCCCGGAGACTGGGGGGACTAGTTGTCAACCCTTTTATTTTCTTTCCTTCTGTTATAAGTTCATATTGTATTATTGGCTTTTCGCAAATATTAAAATGAATGTCATTGCATGGATATAGTTTTTTTTTAATAGCAGTGTGATTTCTTAGGATTATATCATGATATATAGAATGCTTTTTTATGTAGTTAACTCAGTATAGCAAAGATAAGCAAGGAAGTTCCCCACATTCCTCGACCATCTGAGCAAAGATAATGACGGGTCTGAGGTTCTGGAAGGAAGAATCTATTGATCAGAACATGGAACACAGGATGACCAAAGGATGTGGTCAGCAGAACTGGACCACAGTGGATTATCAAATTTTAAACAGATCTGCAAGAAGGAAATAGTGACAGGA